>JASDQU010104509.1:93755-106103 GCA_032191745.1 Picea mariana
GAATATATATCTATAAACATGTTGTGAAAGAGTTTAGTCCGAATGCATTTCAACTATGAAGTTTGATGTTATTTCTTATGTATTCTATTCTGCTGAGCTTAGTCATAAAGTTGCTTGATTAAAAATTGTAGTCAGGAAATTAGTTGGGTGGTTACAATATCTAATTCATCTATTGTAGCAACAGGATAGCACTGAATTGAAGCATGGAAGATCAAGTGCATTTTGGGTAAGTTATAGGTTACTTAACACTTGTTAAAAAAATTGTTGTATGTTAGTTTTGCTTCGAAGAAAAGGTGATTGTGGATTGTGATAACTTGGCTTATTCTGTTTTTTCTTTTGTATAAAATGTTTCCTTTAACTATTAGTTATAACCAATATAGTACATTTGGGGCATCTTTTATGAAAAAAGGGTGGATTACTAGGCATCCCCTACAAGCCAAAAAAAAGAGGCCTAAACTAAAGCCGCATACGTTAACAACTCTGCAAAAATCAAAGAGACTAAAAAAATATCCACTTGACTATATAAAAAAGCCATCAAGCTACACAACCAAAAGGTAGTCCACTTGGCATATAGACATAAAATCCATAATGACTACCAGAAACACACACAAAGTAAAATGCACTCATAACAAGATTCATAAATTAAGTAGCAATTAGAATAAGGCAGGGGTCATTGTTGTCCTTGGTGGTGGGATCTATATATCATTGGTTAGATTAGAATTAGGTACCATGGCCCCCTATCCATCATTGGCTTGATTTTCCCCCTTAGGTGGCTTCTCATTTTTAGAAATGGCCAAGGAAAGCATGCATTGGGAACTTGTCATTTCAAGGTCTTGGTAAAGGAATTCCAAGCAACGGTTATAACAATTTCACCTCTTGCAAACAACGTGACGCACCATATGTCTCAATTTAGCCTCAAAGCTCTAAGATTGCTTGGAGTGAGTTGAAGGAGTAAGTGATGTGGTAGGAGGCTCCTTGCTCATGGTGTAAGATCCTTGCCCCACTTGTTCAGTGACTAATGTAGATGTGCCACATCGAGCTCTTCTTTATGTATTAGCACAATTCTCTTGATGTGAAGGTTGGCATAGATCAATGCATTGTCAAACCATGAAAAGTGCTTAGCGGGATGAACTTTCTTAAACATGGCTTCATTCCTTTTTTTTCAGATATTACATATCACTTCAATTTTGATGAGTTTCCAAGTTTCCTAAAACTCAACGACTAAGGGTAATATATCACCTAGAAGGTCAAATTTCTAGGAAATGGAGGCAGGAAGGATCCAACCACAACATTGAGTGACCAAGTTCAAAATGGACTTGGCCTATGTATAGAACCAAAAGAGAAGTTGGAGATTTTCCAGGTGACCACACAAAAGACATTTGGGTTGTAAGATGCCAAGGTAAACCAGTGGATGGATGGAAACAAGGCCTTCAAGGATAAGGGACCAAGCAAAGAAATCAATCTTAGGTTCAATTAAAGGCTTCCATACACAACTCAATTGAAAGAGACAAATGATTTTTTTGGACTTAAGCCTCCATAGCTTGTTTAACTAGTAGCATAAGCTTATTGTAGAACCACATGTACCTATACATGTTATTTCCACCTACGAACATTATTTCCATGTTCTAGATTGAAAAAATTATGATTCTTTTACCCAGAGTTTGTATGTTTCCATGAAGGTAGGCCACAAATTATGCCATTTACAAATTTTAGTAGAGGGGCATGCAATAAGATGTCATCTTTATTCCTCAATAACTATCAGTCTCTCGACAAGGTAGTAATGAGTCTAATTATTATTGTCTCAATTGTTGTACCATTTCCCCCACCAAAGAAAATTGGATACTTGAAGGGCATGCATGA
This sequence comes from Picea mariana, assembly GCA_032191745.1. Lineage (NCBI taxonomy): Eukaryota > Viridiplantae > Streptophyta > Pinopsida > Pinales > Pinaceae > Picea > Picea mariana. The sequence continues at coordinate 95,616 of JASDQU010104509.1, forward strand.
ACATGGCACCCTTAATACTTATTGGAAGGAAATATTCAAGGGCGTGGAGAATCTTGGCACCTTTTGTATCAATTATAGTTGTTATACATACATGGGAAAAATAATTAACTATATGCATTTCATTTAATTTGGGAAAATCAAATCAATGCATGAGTGATTGATTGAGCATATAAAGTAGTTTAATTAAAAAGTAATGCATTTAGAAATGTGCATGAATTAAAAGAAAAAGTACTTTCAATTAACTTAAAAATTAATTACTAGTGCACCCATAAAATAAGGAGAAGAAAAAGGAAAAATGAATTCAAATTCAAATGGGTAGCTAAAAAAATTATGTATACTTCATAAATATTAATGAGGGGATTTAATTAAATAAAGCAGTGATTACATGTGCACCCACTCAAATAGAAAAATATGAGGAGATTAAGGGAACACCTCGGAGTGAAAAATGAAGAGTAGTAGTTGGGTGATGAATAATCATTATTTTATATTTTTAAAAGAGAATTAATTGTACACTTGTGCATATGAATGATACATGGATGGATGAATAATAAGTAATTAGTAATTAAAATTTTGCATATTTTCGCATGAAATGGACAAGTGGCTTGGGCCACAAAGCTTAAATAAGACTTGAGCTAGGGATCTCACACACTTTTTGCTTCTTGATGTTGGATAGTTGTCACAATGGAAAATATTATATTGGTGAATTGTTCTTGAGTTTGGTCCATTAGAGAGTGTCATTGAGGTGGGGATTTCCTCGCAACCTTGACAACTACACTCTCTTCTCATTTGCTAGCATTGTACTTTTCATACAACCCCATTGTAGCTTAGGGGCCCTTGGGAAAGTATTGATACGAATCGAATCCGACAAGAACAATTGGATTTCGGCACAGGACTCTAAGTGATCAGCATAGGCAAAGTTTAAGGCTATGGAAGAAGAAGCAAATTAACCTGTTGGCGTGAAGGGCCCCATGCCATCACGATTGATGTCCATTTTGTATGTAATATGTGTAAAGTCGAGCAGTATATTTTTGTATGTAAAGGAATAATGAGACATTCATAAGACCTTTTCTACATGTGAGAAAAGATAAACAAATAAACAAAAGAAGGAGAAGTGGACCAGAGAGAAACTGAAGCATTGGGGACGCTTGACCTTCCAGCTATCCTCCCAGTCGACTCAATGTTCTATATAATGTTTCCCCACAATGAGAGAGGGTTTCTTTGGTTGTGAATGATGTAGAGAGGCTTCCCAGATGTCATTGGGGAACATAGAGATAAACCAAAGAGCATGTAACTTGCCCATTGTTGAATAAATAAGAGCCTATCCAAAGACAAAAGAATGTTGGTTTTCCCGTTTGGTTTCCAAGGTAAATTCTCATTTTATGTGTGATGAGTGTTTGTGGTTGTAATGTTCACGAATGGTTAATGTGTGCATTGTAACTTAATGTTTTTTTGTGTTTTATTTAGCAAATGGAATTGTGTACCAGTTTGGGCTTGTGCTTGTTTAATATGAATATGGGCATTATGGGTATGTAAGCCAACCTAACAACTCTTTAACCATAGTCATGCATTGATTTTGAGTTGGGAATCAACGAACATCCTTCCCGAGCCATTGTTATTTGATTGGGGTTTCTAATTTCGTTTTTAGAGTCGTTGGGTATATTCTCGACTTGTTAGGGCGTTTTTCTTTTTCCCATAAATCATAGAAGGCATATATATCGAAAGTCGGGGTTGTCTAGGCGTTCGTCAACCACCAGCGGACGATATACACATTTTCCAAATTCACCTGCTATTAATTTCTCCCCATACATTTTTTTTCTTTTTCGATGAACATTAAAATCGAGTTGCATATGTTTTTATTTGTTAGTGAACATTAAAATCTACTTGCATATGTTTTTTTTTGTTGTGGGTTGCCAAAATTGACAGGGCATCTTTGTGCATCGTGGGTTAAAAAAAATCGACCTCCCAAACGTTTTCCTTCGCATTTGTTAATTAAATTTGTCCTCTAGGTTATACTCTTTATTGTTGGTCATCCCAAATCGCCTTTGAGTGTTTTATCTCCTTCATGGGTCATTTTCCTCTTTCGTAATCGACTATGAACAACTTCCAGTCAATCAAATACACCCACGGTTCGAATGGGATTTTCTCTAGTCAGTTTGAATTGACTTGGTCGACCTGCTTTCATCTTAGTCAACTTGGTCGAATTGTATTACTCTAAATTGACTCGAGAAAGTCTGACTTCCTCCTCACGGGGTTGATTCGACTGGGGATGGTCTACTGGGTTTTCTTCCCTAGTCAATGCGACTTTGGCATGGCTAGTCAAGTTGTCTATAAGATGATGAGAACAAATATTATATTTTTTTTGTAGAGGACTTCGTGTTGGTCAGACGGAGAGGATATAAGCCTCATGTTTATAGATCAGATGGTATCATAGCAGAAGTTAGAATGCATTCAGTGAGACCTATATGGTAAGTAGATGCAGTGATTACAAAAGAAGTGGACAAGAGTTATTTCCAGGGCTAGAGTGAATTAGAGTATCAAGAATGTCAGGGGGAAATTATGAGGAAGAAGAATATCCCAAGGTAAAGTTGAATCGATTTGAGTAGAGTTTGGCCACGTTGACATCAATGGTGTCACATCTATTGGAAACGAAGAACAAAGAAATTCCATCAACAGAGACCTGTCATGAAGGCCCCAAGAAGAAAGAAAATAACTTCGAGACAGAGCGTAAGATTGAGTGAGAGATGGGAGAATGAAGCTACAACAAAACATAGGTACATTTTTGTGTAGAGGTCAAGGTGAACATCAATCCTTATGCTTGGGAAGTGGATTCTATCAAGTTGAACCAATGGCTACAATAGATGGAAGTATACTTCAACGTGCATGAGGTAAATGGAAAAAAAAATATTGTTTTTGCTCGGTTGAAGCTTGAAGGTCATGCTTTGACATGGTGGGTGAGTGATGTCGTAAGTAGAGCACTAGGAAATGAGCCATCAATGACTGATTGGGAAGTGTTCAAGAACATGATCAAATCTCAATTTTATCCAATAGGGTGTGAAGAACACCAACAAATAGTATGGCATTACTTCAGGCAAACACAAGGACAATCAGTGCAGGATTTCACGAAAGAGTTCAGGAAGAGAGCAATTCAGATGGGAGTCTCTCCCAAAATTCCATACATGTTAGTCAAGTATTTGGGGGCATTGTTACCTCAAATTTGTAGGAAAATGATGTTATTTAGACCGAAGACAGTTGATGAGGCCAGTATTCAAGCACAATGCCTTGAGGGAGACAAGAGGAAACAACAAAAAAATCCTCAAAAGCAAGTAGAACCACAAGAGCAGTAAAGGAAGAGGAAAAATAAAAAGAAGTGGAATGAGAAGAAGATCGTGGCAGTAGCACAAGAAGAAACACATTCCATCCAACAATGTAAAGGATGTGATCGAAAGGGACACACTTAGGAGAATTATTGGAAATTGCACCATGAGAAGTGCCCCAAATATTAAAAAAAAAAAACATTAATATCAGTGGATGTTGAGGAACAGGTGGAGATCAAATCAGACCTAGAAGGGAAGATTAACTGCACTACTATTCAGAAATAGGTAGCATTGGTTGGTTGCATTCACAAGGAGGAGAAGGTGATGACTAAACTTTTATGCATTAAAATCCACATGAAGCAAAGCATGGTGGATTATTTGCTCAATCCAGGTTCATAATCCAACTTGATCTATGCACAATTGGTTGAAAATATTGGGTTGGAGATTCAATATCATCCACATCCATACCCCCTGGGTTGGGCAAGGAAAAATGTGGAATTGAAAGTGAGCAAGCAATGCAAATTTAAGTTTGCCATCAATCAGAATTTTATTGATGAATTAGTTGAAGATGTGATCCCTATGGATATATGTGGAGTCATATTAGGAAGACCATATTTGTACATGAGGGATGTCATTTTAAGACGGAGAGAGAACCAATAAAGACTATTCAAGGATGGAAAATATTATGCCATAATTCCACACAAGGAAAAAGATAAGCTCTCTCTTATCAATGATCATTAGGAAAGAAGAACCATGGGAAGTACAAAAAAAAAATCATTTCTATCCCTGAGAGAAGGAAAGAAACAAGGAGAAAGAAGGGAGTTGGAGATGAAGGAATCCTTGGAAGGATGTAGTGGTGAGCAGAATAAAAAAATACAACAACTGATTGAAGCCTACAAGGAAGTGTTTTGAGAGCCTCAGGGACTTCCAACCAAGAGAGAGGTTGAACACAAGATTCATTTGTTTCCAGAGTCACCATTGCCTAACATTGGGCTATATAGGCAATCCATAATTGAAGAAGATGAAGTAAATAAGTAGTTGCAAAAATTGTTGGAGCAAGGAGCCATCAAACCTATTACATCACCATGGGGTTCACCCATCATCATGGTGCCAAAGAAAGATGGAAACTAGAGAATGTGCATTAACTATCGTTCCCTGAATAAGATCACCATCAAGAATAGATATCATTTTCCAAGGATTGATTACTTGTTGGATCAATTGCAGCAAGCCAAATTCTTCACTAATTTGGACCTCAAAGCAGGTTACCACCAAGTGAGGATCAAATCAAAAGACATGTGGAAGATAACATTCAAAACAATACAAGGTTTGTATGAGTGGTTAGTAATGTCTTTTGAATTATGCAATGCACCTGCAACATTTATGAGACTCATGAATGATGTGCTACATCCCTTCATTTATTTTTTTGTAATAGTATATCTAGATGACAAACTAATCTTTAGCAATTCTTGGAAAGAGCACCTCTCACATGTGACATGGGTACTAGAGACCTTGAAGAAGAATCAATTGATTCCCAACTTGCAAAAGTGTGAGTTTGGAAATACATCCTTGATATATCTTGGACACGTGATTGGAGGAGGGGAGTTGAGGGTTGATCCAGAAAAGATTGCATCCATCACCCAATGGCATATTCCCATCAATGTGACGGAGGTCATGAGTTTCATGGGAGTAGCTCAATATTTGAGGAAATTCATTGTAAAATTCGCCACAGTAGCAGCACCATTACATGCCATAACATTCAAAGGAAATAGCTTTCATTGGGGTAAGACACATAAAAGATCATTTGAAGACTTGAAGAAGAAAATTAGTGATGCTCCATTGTTATCCATGTTGAATTTGCAATGCCCTTTTGAGTTGGAGACCGATTGTAGTGTATATGCATTAGGAGCAGTACTCATGCAAGGAGAAAGGCATGTGTGCTACCATTCAAAATTGTTTCATGGAGCAGTGTTTGACTATCCCACGTATGATGAAGAAATATTTTCAATTGTACAAGCTATGAAGAAGTGGAAGCATTACCTCTTGGGAAAAGAGACTATCATACACATAGATCATCATCCCCTTCGATATCTACAAAGTTAAACCAAGATGCAGCAAGTGAGGTATTACAAGTGGTTAGGCTTCTTGCAGAAATTTCATTTATTGATGAAGTACAAGAAAGAAGTCACAAATACAATAGTAGGCATGCTCTCTCGACCACCACTGAAGAAGATTGCAGCAATTGGAATGATAATGAAGCTTCAGCTTTTCACTCGTGAACTTCTAAGTGAATATTGTGAGGGAGATGAAGGCTTCAAAGGAGTCTACAAGAAGTTGAGGGAGAGATTAGTCATTTTCATGGAAGTAAATGAATGCCACCTCCAAGATGGGTTGTTGTACAAGTTGGACAAAATATGCATACCCCAGGATAGAAGAGGTTAGTTGATTAGAGAAGCACACACTTCTAGGGTTGTTGGATATTTTGGTGTGATAAATACAATATTAAATCTGCAGCGGTATATGTATTGACCAAATATGCGGGATCAAGTGTCAAAGTTTGTTAGAGGTTGCGTTCTTTGCATCACTAGCAAGCCAAACAACCGAAAATGTGGTTTGTACATCCCATTTCCAGTACCAAACAGGCCTTGGGAGAGCATCTCCATGGATTTTGTTGGAGGTTTTCTATGACTCGTAGAGGCCATGACTAGTTGTTCATTATGGTAGACCACTTCAGTAAAATGTGTCTGCTCACTCTCTGTAAGAAGAATATATCTAGACGAGAAGCAATTGAACTATTTTTTAGACATGTTTGTGTACATTCCATATTTCCAACCTCCATCATATCTAATCAGGGCAACAGGTTCTTGGGAATATTTTGGACAATGCTTTGGGAAAGAATGGATACCAATTTGAAGTACTCCACTTCCTTCCATCCTTAGACTAATGGACAAACTGAGGTAGTAAACATGGCATTGGTGCAATAGTTGAGAGGTTACAATAACAAACATCCAAAGACTTGGGATGAGCAAATAGTCTACATTCAATACTCCTACAATAGAGCGCTTCATTCATCCACCAATAAATCTCCTTTTGAGACTTGTTTTGGTTATTTACCTCCTTCACCATTTGATATTGTTTATGGACAACAAAAGGAAGAAGCAGAACTACAACAAGAAGAACATAAGGCAAGTGCATTCAAGGAAAATATCGAGCATATACATTTAAGGGTTCGGGAGTAGCTCAAGAAGAGCCAACAGTTGTACAAAGACAGGCATGATCAACATAGGGAGGATCATAAATTCCATGTTGGAGACAAGGTGTGGCTATATCTCTATAAGGAAAGACTGCAAGAAGAAACAACGAAACTCAAGCCCCTTATATATGGACCATTTGAGATCATTGAGCAAGTGAACGAGAACGCCTTCAGACTGAAAATCCCACCTTATATGCAGATCATATCAGTGATGAACATGGAAATTTTGAAGTTGTTTGAACCCTCCATGTTGGATGAGGAGGAAGAACATCAGGTTCTTTCAATTGCTGAATACCTTTCACCTCATGGAATTAAGGAGTTGAAGTAAGACATAGTTCTGTAACACTAGGAGCGGACGACTCATAGAGGAAAACAAGAAATGCGGCATATTGGTCTCAAAGGACAAACTGCAAGAAAAACAAAGTGGTATGAGAGGAACTATATCACAAGCAAGTTCCCTCATCTATCCTTGGTATATTTTGGGGACCAAAAGCCTCCCAATGGGGAGGTGTGATCTGAATCAGATCTGACAAGAACAATTGGCTTTCGACATGGGAATCTAAGATGATCAGCACATGCAAAGTTTAAGGCTATGAACGAAGAAGGAAATCAACTTGTTGGTGTGAAGGGTCCCATGCCATCACGATTGATGTCCATTTTGTATGTAATATGTGTAAATTCAAGCAGTATATTGTTGTATGTAAAGGAATGATGACACGTTCATAAGACCCTTTCCATATGTGAGAAAAGACAAAAAAATAAACAAAAGAAGAAGAAGTGGACTGGAGAGAAGCTAAAGTGTTGGGGATGTCTGACCTTCTAGCTATCCTCCCAGTTGACTCAGCATTTTATATAATGTTTCCCCACAATGAGAGAGGGGTTCTCTGGTTATGAATGATGTAGAGAGGTTGCCTAGATGTCACTGAGGAGCATAGAGATGAACTAAAGAGCATGTAACTTACCCATTGTTGAATAAATAAGAGCCTAGCCAAAACCAAAATAATGTTGGTTTTCTCATTTGGGTTTCCAGGGTAAATTATGAGTTTATGTTTGACGATTGTTTGTTCTTGTATTGTTCATGAATGGTTAATGTGTACAATGTAACTTAATGATTGTTTGTGTTTTATTTAGAAAATGGAATTCCGTACCAATTTGGACTTGAGATTTGTTATCACGCAAGTTTTAGGTTGGGAAAATCCTAACCCAACCACTAAATGGCGAAAAATAAGAGTTCACCTACCCACTATCACCTTAGGTGGGTGTCCTAGTCACTTTAGAGGTGAGGTAGTCACCTCAAGGGGGGAATCCTAGTGACCCTAGGGGGAAAGAGATGAATATGGAGGAAGATGGAGATGAATTCCCTAGAGGTCAAATATAAATGATGTGAAAAGGTTGGAATGAATACTTGGGAAGGTCCAAGGGTTGCAAGGTATGTTGAGTAACCTGTAAATAGTGAAATACCTACCCGAGACACAAGAAAAAACAATTTGCAATGATGTATGTTATTTGGATCAGCAAGTTAAGCTTGATCTCCCTAATTGGAAGCAATAGATAACAGTATATATCAGCAATAATATGGTACTATAATCTGCACCATAAATGCTAGATATCAAGTAGAAGATACACGAGAAAGACTAGTTAATGACTAGCTAAACTTCAGATGAAAAACCAATAGTGTAGCATGAAAAGATAAGGCTATTGTAAACACTTCTCTGCAAAAAATTATATTATCCTTATGGCTGTAAAATTCAATGTATTACATAACGAAAATCATCCATTGAAAACCCTCCAAACTTGTCCAATAAATGTGCTAGACCAAGAAGAATAAGTGTGCAAATTTTGAGTGAATTCCAATGGTTGATTAGGGAGTTATTAAGTAAATGATTTAGGGTTTTTGAAGCCCTAATGGTTGAAGATGAAATTTGTAACATCATAAATAAGTATCCCCTTGATGAGGACACCCTAGTGCCTATGAGGTTTCCAAGGCACAAGGAACACAATCCAAGTTGCAAGAAGTAAAAATGACAAGAAGTCATGTTTCCCAATGCAATGATTTATTTCTCCAATGCAAGACTAGTGCCTTTAGTTATGGGTTAATGGGGTCAAGAAGAAATATCTAGGGTTACTAAATCCTTTCAAGTGTAAACTCTCTTACTTCCCAAGGAAAGTAACCTAGCTAGGGTTTGAATATGAGGAGTGTAAATCATCTTACTTCCTCAACTAAACCCTTGCAAAATAACTTTAAAATCTCAACAATTATGGTGGAAACTAGGATAGGGGTGCATATCCTTATACTCCCTATCTAGCCTTGGAAAAATCAACCTTAACTTGAATTAAAAATGATAATAACAAAGTAAAGAGACCATACCATTCAAGAAAAATCATTAACATGCCAAAGTAAACCTCCACAAAAGAAAGAGAATGACCTCCTACAGATAGTGCACCATCATCATCATCAAACCATAACCAAAAAGCATATTTCCATAGCACAAGAGGAAAAATACTCCAAGTGTAGCAATAATTTTAGATCAATACTTCTCACAAGAGGGAGAGTTATGTTATAATGAGATCTTATGATCTCTTATTTATACAAAATGTCACCAAGGTGACTTGTCCACACATTTAGGGGTAAACCACAAGACTAGGGGTCAACAACCCTAATATCTCCCCCTTAACAAAGTAATATTAAACAATTCATTAAAAATTCACTTTTGCAAATAAGAAAAACCCTAATTCATATGGACATCACCCCTTTAGGGGACATTTTGGCACAAAGAGGAGGTCGTTGGTGATGGAGGAGAGTTGAGGGGCTTCCAAAGCCATATATCAAACAATAAGACCACTTCCTTCATGATTCCCTCAAAATCTCCATGTGTCATTGCATGTCACCTCACCACCATGCCCTAACCCCCCTAGGTGATGTCATGCTCAAAAAGGAGACATTTTTCCTCTCCTAGGAAAGATGTTTGGCATGTGGGGGCTAGGATACATCATCCAAGTCATCTCCAAGACCTTTGAAGTTTGATATTTCTTATCTGGAAAGTGGGCCCTTGGCATCCACATGTGGGCTTCAAGCCCTATGGAAGCCCAAGCTAGGCTTGTTGTTCCAAAATTTTCCACCAACTAGGTCTTGCAAAGACAAATAAGCATGCCCTCCATGGATCTCAAGTCATAACATCATGATAATTGAATCCAATCAATAAATGAGCCACCTAAGCATGTGCATCAAAGATTACTATACCAAACAGTTGATTTCTCAAAGACATCATGCGACTTGTCAAGCTTGAATGTGGGAGGGTTGATGAGGTGTCCTATTGGGTATATCTTGCCCTAGCTCAAGGAAATTTTCCAAGAGATCCTTCTCTAAGCCATGTAAAGTGGGTGAGGTGGTTGGGGTTAAAACTAAATGGGAATAGGGCTCATGACATACAAGAGGTTGCAGTGTCTCATTCATGGGTGCCTTTGTAGAGGGTGTGTGGTACCTTCGTCCGTAATGCACTTTTTCCAAGCCCTTTATTTGTCATTCTTTCATAAGTTTAAGGAAATGTTGAAGGCCATTGCCCTAGCGTGGTGTCCAGATAATGGAAGTGTCGCCCACAAACACCTAGTGAAAATGAGAATGTTGGCTCGTGATGAGAGACATTACCCTAGCTTGGTGACTAGATGATGGTAATTTCATACCACATGATATTCATGGACATGAGAGCCTGACTCGTGATGAGACCTCCTATACTTCAACTAACCTTTTAAGCATTCTTTATCATATTTTTTTGCAAGTCCCTCTTTACTCAAAGATAAGTGTTTCATTGCTTTCTTGGGTGATCCTTGAGAGAAGCATATAGAAGGTTAATACAAGTCTTTTATATTTTATCCAACATCAATCCCTCTGGGCCTTCATCCCCTTCTTCCCATAGAATGAGGGAC
>JASDQU010104509.1:133204-155310 GCA_032191745.1 Picea mariana
CCTTTCTTCAAAATATGGATAGACCCTGGCTCCTTCCCATGGTATTTTAAAATTTTCTCTTTGTATTAATCTGTCCATGGAAGAAGTGTATCTATGGAATCCTCCTACATAAAGGGTAGCTCAGATGGATCATATTCAATGGTCTGTGAAGGCACATAATAATCGCATTCGTTGAAATAATCAGGACCACCAAGATTCATCATGTGTTCATCACCCTTCTCTCAATTGTATAGTATCTGGAAAGTTCCATCTCTCATGGGAATGTGTGCATGGGTGAGATCCATGCTAAGGAAACCCCCAAGAGCAGTAGACCAACTCCTAGATAAGAGCATCCCCCAATCATATGGAACGTCGATCACTACTATGTCCATGAGAATGTTGATATGTGGAAAATCAATCAGGAAGACCTCAATGTCCTCACATACCGCGAGAACCTTGACCTTTTTGGAATCAATACCACACATGTTTCCATATGGTCGGGTTGTCTTCAAACCAAGCTATTTCATCACCCTCAATGATATGGCATTTGTTGAGGCCCCTGAATCAAGCATGCACTTGTAGAAGCAGAGGCCATTCATGCCTAATGAAATATAGAAAGGAGGATTTTTGTCCCTCGGTCGATCAAAATACATAGTTTTCAATATGATGGGAAGATCTTCCTTTTCGTTTGGCACCTGTAAGAATTTCAATATTTCTCTCTTTACAGAAGGGATTTTACACATATCTGTGACTGGGACTTTCATATTCATTTTTTCAAACATGCTTGCAACATCTATATTTAACTGAATATCATATGTAGGATTTGGCTTAGGAAACAACTCACATACCAAAGGTGGAGGTGGTGGATCCACCTTCTCTACTGATGGAAGAGGAATATTAGGCTATGACAGAGGGGTTGAAGCTTTATTTCTTCTAGTGTAGGTCAGATATTCCCTCCTCCTTAATTCCTTCTTCTGATCATCTTTCAATTTATTCAAGGCTCAGAGTCTCTCCTCTCTTTCTCCTCTTCTTTTTGCTTCATTGATTTTCTCTTGGGTAACTTGTTCCTCTTAAAAATTGCAAATCATATCAATGAATTTTATATCATTAGTAAAATATTCATCTCTTCGGGGGAATTCATCTTCCCTGTAGGGTTCTTGGCATGGGAGGCACCAAGCTTCTACATCAATTGTCCCAACAGGTTTCAAAGTATCTGGGGCCTTTGCCTCTTGTTGAGGTCTTGGTTTCCAACCTGTGGAATCTCTCTGTTGTCTGGAAAATTGAGGTCTGGGAGTATATTTATTTCTTTCCACTGTATCCATATGGCTCATAACCTAATTTTTCACCTGGATAAACTAAGTATTCATCTGGTCATTTTTTTTAGTTAATAGAGCAATCAGATCAGGAGCATTGTCATTGGAAACCTTAGTCTTCACTTATATTCTAACACGAGGGTAGTGAAAAGGTTCCACCCTTGAATCAAGGAGAGTTTCTTTAATATCGACACTGTACTCTTTGGCTTCTTCCAATGATGTGGGATTTTTTTCTTTGAGAATTAATATAAACTTCCCTTCAAAAGCATTCATGTAAAGGAGATGAATTGATGATGTTGTAGGATGGAAATATTTTGGAATTTGATTGTACAACTTGTCAAACTTGGAATGGAATTCTTTTACCATCTCATTCTCCTTTTTCTTTATCTGATTAAATTGAGCCTCAAGTGTCCCTCCATATCCCTTTGTTGACCATCTATTCTTGAAAGAGTTGGAAAAAGTGTCATAAGATGTGACATGATTGTTAGGGAGTCCTATGAACCAATCAAGGGCGTATTCAGTTAATGATGAGGAAAATAACTTCATGGCCACATCTTCATGCTCAATACCTACATTTTCCATGTCCCGAACCATGACATAAAGATGATCTTCAGTGGTTATCACATTGTTTCCTGGGAACTTTGGCAACCACTTGTTGACTTCCTTTGCCATTGTATCATGGTAACCTTGGATATTGGCCATGTTAAGGGTTTTGTAGAGGTCTTTTTCCCAAGGGTGGGCCATTGGAGCAAAAGGAAGGGTATTATGGAAAAGGGTTTTAACAATGAGAGGCTTGAGAGGAGGCCTTATTTGGTAGACTTTACAAGGATTGAACCTCCTAGAGGGAAAAGGTTTGGGAAAGGAAGGGTTCTGAGAAGGTGGAGTCGTCAGATGAGCTTCAATATTACCTCATCAAGGAAGGTGTAAATGGAACGTCCCTTGGGTGGAGTCACCAGAAAAGCTAAAGGAAAGGCTTTGGGATAGCTTGCCAAAGTGTCATTACAGTTCTGAAGAGGATTCAAAATATTCCCCAGAAACGACGCCAAAATGTTATCACGCAAGTTGTAGGTTAGGAAAATACTAACCCAACCACTAAATGGTGACAACTAAGAGGTCACCTACCCACTGTCACCTCAGGCAGGTGTCCCTGTCACTTTAGAGGTGAGGTAGTCACCTCAAGGGGGGGAATCTCAGTGACCCTAGGGGGAAAGAGACGAATATAGAGGAAGATGGATATGAAGTCCCTAGAGGTCAATTATGACGTTGATTGTACGAACGTTGATGTGGAAGTTTGTACAGTGACATGGAAATCTTATGTTGTGACACATGGAAAGGTACGGATGACACATGGCAGGGTAAGGGTGACAGGTGGTAGTGATGTGGCAAGCTTTGAGCGTGACACATGGCAGGTGTGTTGATTGTGCAGGCTAACTAGCAGGGTGACTGTGCGCTGACTGGTTTGGTACGATCCAATCATGAGGTGACACCTGGCCCAATCATAGGGTTCCACGTAGCACCCTGGATTGGGCCAATAAGGCCTGGGTCAAAATTGGTTGCACTAAATCGGGCTCGAACCCCCAACCTCCGGACTAGCCAACGGGCTAACCACAACGTGTTGACTGATCGAGCTATTAGGCGGGTCTTGTTAGACAAGCCTCCAAAAAACATTTTTGTGGTGATGTGTGGCGGGAGTTTGGGGATAAGCCTCGATCAACGGGGGATACCCTTCGACAAGGGAGTAGGACCATCGTCCACATGGCACCCATATGACCATAGAAGCTCTGCATGCGACCAAGGGCGCGATAGGTGTTGACCCAGCCCGAGGCCACATGCCTCCCAAGCGACCAGGGGTCGAGGACTAGGCCAAAGGACTGGGGCATAGGCGCTTAGTGCGTGGCCACATGGCCATCCATATGACCATGGGCCTGGAAAAAAGGGGCTAGTGCACATTTTTTCCAAAAGTGGGTTTTTAGACTATAGTATTTGGATTTTTGTTGATTTTATGTTGTTTTTAATGGGATTTTGCCCATTATTGGAGGATCTGGAGCTCGATTTGAGGCTAGATATTGGGAGGAAGTTGGGATAGGATGCCCAACAAAAATTATATATAAACCAGGTGTTCTTGAAAATTAGAGGAGGTTCAGAAAAGTAAAATGATGAATATTTTTTAAGCTTAAACCATTTTTATGCAGGGAAGCCATTGAGGAAGCGGACTTTGGAGGCCATTTCCGAGAGCTACGCTCAGCGTTTTTCAGTGCCGTCAGTTGTGTTGGATTCTTAAGGTTGATAAGAAAACATCCATGCCAATTTTTAATCTATTTGATATACTTCTGATGTATTTTTGAAGCATTGAATATTAATAAGAAATCCTCCCCCGCTGAGATAAAGGCCCGGAGACGTAGGCAACTTTGTCGAACTCTGTTAACAATATTTGGCATTATGGTTTATTGTTATTAATGTTCATTTTTTTTTCTGCATTCTTTATGATGGCTGCAACATTCTTTCATTAAATCTTCTTCTTCTCTCCAATTTCTAAATGGTAAATCAACTCATGCATAAACTTAACCATAGTCTTTATAAGATCAATTTTGGATCAAGTGGTATCAGAGCAGGTTGACAGTTGGTTGTTTGAGTTTGCATGATTACCAGGGAAAAGCTAAGTCACGGCGAAGGAGAGCTTGTAGAAGGAGATCCTAAGATTGGATCAAGAAGGAGGACATATCAAAGTGAGAAGATGGCATCGGAAGAAGGACTCTCTCAAAACGAAAGAGAGTTTCAAATAACTTTATTTTCCATGTCGGAGATGGTAAAAGTGGTGTATGATGATTACTTGGAACGGAAGAGACTGATTCAAGGAGAATATTCAAATCAATTCAAAAGTGAATAAGGAGAGGACCCTCCAAAATCAACTCCTTCACCTCCTTCATCTCCATCATCTTCTTCTTCTTCAAGGACAAGTTCAAATCTTACTTCTTCAAGAAAACATTCTCATAAACATAATCCTAATATGCCATTACTTAAACTTGATGTAAAAAAAAAAAATTGCCTATGTATGATGGCGAATTTAATGCTAAGAAAATTGATAATTGGGTTAGACATATGGAAGTATATTGTAATGTGCAGCAAATCAAATATGAGGCAAACAAAATCAGATTGGCATTGCTTCATCTTAAAGGCATGCTCTCATCTACTGGCAAAGTAAGATGCAACATGGAACTCGACAAGTTGGTAAGATTTTTCCATCATGGCATGATTTTATTTCTGCACTTAGAAAATAGTTCTATCCATTGGGATATAATGAAAAGGCTTTAATTGAATGGCAAAGTCTTAAGTTAAGGAAAGGACAATAGGTGCAGGAATATACAGATGAATTTCATAACATGGCTTTGATGTTAGATGTTCCATTGACTACACAAGAAACTCTTATGAAGTATATAAGAGGTTTGCCTACTTATATTTGTAATATTGTATTTATGTTTGCACCTAATAATATTGATGAGGTTTCTATCCAAGCAACATATATTGAAACAGGAAAAATTGGAGTTAGTGTATAAGAAGAATCATCTTCAAAGAAAGAAGGCAAAGGCAAGGGGAATGGGAAGAAAGAAAATTCAGCGACAGTGAAGGAAGAGAAGCTCTCTTGCAAGCATTGCAAGAAAGAAGGGCATGATGATGAACATTGTTGGCAATTGCACCCAGAGAAGAGACCGAAGTGGTTCAAAGAGAGGAAAGGGATGTAAATGTTGCAACAGGAACACGGCCAATAGACTTGGGGTCATATTCAGGTGATGAGTCTAATATTACAGTAGTTGGTTTGACAAGGAAAATTGGTGATGGTTATGATTATAGAAGTAAATTGTTTCATATAAGAGTCATTATGAAATAGACCAAGATCAACACATTTATAGATAGTCGATCTCAATCTAACTTAATTTTAGAAGAAGTGGTTAATAAATTGGGATTAAACACTAAGATGCATCACAAACCCTATTCACTAAATTGGATAAGCAAAGATCACAAATTTCCCATAATAAATCAATGTATCATAAAATTTGCAATTACATCTAAGTATGTGGATGAAGTAATGTGTGATGTGGTGCCGCTAGAAACATGTGGAATGGTCTTAGGAAGCCCTTATTTATATGATCGCAAAGCAATCTTCTACATGGAACAAAATCAATATCACTTGTTTAAGAAGGGAACTGAATACATTGTACATGATCATCATATTAAAGAAAATCAATCTCTTATTACAATGGAACAATTAAAGAAGGCAGCTTATGCAAGCAATACACATATAATTGTACAAAGTAAAGCAGTTGATCTTAAGCATGAACATGAGATGGTTGTAGTATGTGAGTTCAATCATATTTTGCTTCAAGAAAAGTTAATGTCATGCAAGCCCGTCAAACATATTGGTTCATTTTCAGTCATATTTCTGATGTTATCGTTGCTAATGTTTTCTACATGGATGGTAGTGGGTTCAATAAGATGTGAACGAGTTCAAATGGCTACCAATATGATTTCAATTGCCATGGTTATTGTGCTATTGATTGTGATGTGACAGGTGCACATGATAGAGTTTAAAGACAAAGGACAAGTGGGGAGGCCTATCCCGCACTTGATGTCTGGTTAATATCCTTTTGGAGGACCAAAAGGTCTTAGTGGGGAGAAATAATCCAAAATAGATCCAGGAAGGCCAAAATTTCAATGTTATTGGAATTGGACAAAACCAACACCATTGTGTAGGGCTCGTCATGTTGATTCCAGTAGTATTTTTTTTTTCAAAAATGGACACTGTATGGCGAAGTTATCACGATCTGAAATTTTTCCCAAACAGGCAAAAAAATTCAAAGTCAATAGTCAGAGGTTGTACTGTTGATGTTAGCAGTACGTCAACATGAAAGGGTAGATAGCGTCAACATCATAGGGTAGATTATTTCAACATGACATCATGATTATATCATCATGTTGACGTGGCAACACCAGGACGTGACACGTGTCAAGCATTTTTTCATTTTTGGGTGCTGATGTGGCGGATGACTCGACTGTACGAATGTTGACGTGGCAGGCTCAAGTCATGACACATGGAAGGGTACATATGACACATGGCATGTTACAAGTGACAGGTGGCAGTGACTTGGCAAGCTCCGAGCATGAGACATGGCAGGTGTGTTGACTGTGCAGGGTGACTATCAGGGTGACTGTGCACTGACTGGTTTGGTATAGTTCTATCATGTAGTGACATGTGGCCCAATCACAGGGCACCATGTGGAAATATGGATCGAGCCAATAAGGTCTAGGTCAAATTGTTTTCACTCCACCAGGCTCGAACCCCCGACCTCCGAACTAGCCAACAGACTAACCACAACGCATTGACTGGTCGAGCTACTAAACGGGTCTTGTTAGAAAAGCCTCCGAACAATCTTCTATGGTGATGTGTGGTCGGAGTTTGGGGATAATCCACGGTCAGCGTGGGCTACCCATCGACCAAGGTGTAGGACCGTCAGCCACATGGCACCCATACGACCAGAGCAACCCTCCATGCAACCAGAGGCGCGATAGGTGTTGACACAGCCCGAGGCCACATGCCTCCTAAGCGACCAGGGGTCGAGGACCAAGCCAGAGGACTAAGGTGCGGGCACTTAGCGTGTGGCCACATGGTCATACATACGACTAGGGGCTTGGAGAAAAGGGGTTGGCATGCAGTTTTTCCAAAAGTGGGTTTTTAGACTATAGTATTTGGGTTTTTGTTGTTTTTATGTTGATTTTAATGGGATTTTGCCCATTATTGGAGGATCTAGAGCCTGATTTGAGGCCAGATCTTGGGAGGAAGTTGGGATAGGATCCCCAACCAAAATTTTATATAAAAT
Organism: Picea mariana; assembly: GCA_032191745.1. Lineage (NCBI taxonomy): Eukaryota > Viridiplantae > Streptophyta > Pinopsida > Pinales > Pinaceae > Picea > Picea mariana. The sequence continues at coordinate 140,370 of JASDQU010104509.1, forward strand.
AGGTGTTCTTGACAATCAAAGGAGGTTCAAAATAGAAAAATGCTGAATATTTTTGAAGCTTGAGCCATTTTTATGCAAGGAAGCCATTGAGGAAGAAAACTTTGGAGGCCAGTCTCGAAAGCTATGCTCATCCTTTTTTAGTGTCGTCAATTGTGTTGGATTCTTGAGGTTGATAAGAACACATCCAGACCATTTTGTAATCCATTTGATATACTTCTAATGTATTTTTGAAGCATTGAAGATTAATAAGAAAGCCTCCCTCACTGAGACAAAGGCCCGGAGACGTAGGCAACTTTGTCGAACTCTGTTAACAATATTTGGTGTTATGGTTCATTGTTCTTAATGTTCATTTTATGTTTTGCATTCTTTATGATGGTTGCAACATTCTTTCATTAAATCTTATTCTTCTCTTCAATTTATAAATGGTAAACAAACTCATGCATAAACTTAACCATAGTCTTTAAAAGATCAATTTCAGATAAATAGGCCTCATGACATACAAGAGATTGTAATGTCTCATTCATGGGTGCCTTTGTAGAGGGTCTGTGGTACCTTCATCCGTAATGCAGTTTTTCCAAGCCCTTTATTTTTCATTATTTCATTCTTTCATAACTTTAAGGAAAGGTTGAAGGCCACTGCCCTGGTGTGGTGTCCAGATAAAGGCAGTGTCACCCACAAACACCTAGTGGAAATGAGAAAGTTGGCTCATGATGAGACTCCCTTTCTCTCAGCCATGAAACTAAGAGCCATTACCCTGGCTTGGTGACCAGATGATGGCAATGTCATACCACTAGATATTCATGGACATGATAGGTCAGCTTGTGATGAGACCTCATATCCTTCAACTAACCTTTTAAGCATTCTTTATCATATTTTATTGTGGGTCCCCCTTTACTTAAAGATAAGTGTTTCATTGCTTTCTTGGGTGATCTCTGGGTGAAGCATATATAAGGTTCATACAAAGATTTTATCTTTTACCCAACATCAATTCCTCTGGGCCTTCATCCCCTTCCTCCCATAGAATGAGAGACAACCCCTTCTTGGGGCAATACACCCTAAAATCTCAAGAGATAAGGAAATGGGGGGGAAACAATGATGGAAAGTGGTAAGTATGTTCGGGAATGGTATGATGGCTCTTTAAGGAAGTTCCTAGTAGAAAACCCATCCCCAAGGAAGACCACTTACTAAGGCACAATATCAACCACCAGGGTGAAGCAGGGAAAAAGGCATAATGTACAAGAATATATCATCAAATCTAGAGAAATCTAAGACACAACATACTCAAATGGCTTAAATATTCAAATGATGCTCACCATAATACTGACTTGTACCTCATGGAGCAAGGTCCACTGCCTTTTGAAATCCAGTTGATGTGGTGGATGCCATCTGAAAATCTGTGACCATCTATGGTGGTGAGGAGGTTCTCCATCTATGCAAAAGGATATTGTTGGTCATGTAGTCTCTCAGCATTCCATATCTCCAACCTGAGGGCCTCAAGACATAATCTCCTTAGTTATCCACAAAATAGGGATAACAAGCTCATCTAATATGAATATGGTAGTTATGGGTTCGTAATCCAACCTAACATCCCTTTAATCATAGTCGTGCATTGATTTTGAGTTGGGAATCAACAACCATCCTTCTCGAGCCGTTGTTATTTCACTGGGGGTTTCTAATTTCTTTTTTAGAGTCGTTGGGTATATTCTCGACTTGTTGGGGCATTTTCCTTTTTCCCATAAATCATAGACGACACACACACACACACACACACACACACACACACACATATATATATATATATATTGAAAGTCAGGGTTTTTTTAGTGTTCATCGGCCACCAACGAACCATATACATGTTTTGCAAATTTGTTTGCTATCAATTTCGCCCCATACGTTTTTTTCTTTGTCGGTGAACATTAAAATCAACTTGCATATGTTTTTCTTTGTCGGTGAACATTAAAATCAACTTGAAAACATTTTTCTTTGTCGGTGAACATTAAAATCGACTTGCATATGTTTTTTTTTTGTTGTGGGTTGCCAAAATTGTCGGGGCGTCTTTGTGCATCGTGGGTTAAAAAAAATTGACCTCCCAAACGTTTTCCTTCGTAGTTGTTAGTTAAATTCGTCCTATGGGTTATACTCTTCATTGTTGACCATCCCGACTCTCCTTTGAGCATTTCATCTCCTTCATGGGTCATTTTCCTCTTTCTTAATCAATTGTCAACAACTTCCATTTGATTAGATCTGCCCACGGTTTGACTGAGATTTTCTCTGGTCGGTTTGACTTGACTTGGTCGACTTGTATTACTTTGAATCGACTCCAAGAAATCCAACTTCCTCCTCACGGAGTTGATTCGACATGGGATGGTCGATTGGTTTTGTTTTCCTAGTCGACGGGACTTTGGCATGGCTAGTCAAGTTTTCTATAAGTTGATGAGAACAAAGATTATATTTGTCTTTTAGAGGACTCTATGTTAGTGAGACAGAGAGGCTATAAGCCTCTCGTTTACAGATCAAGTATAGTACCCATTTGGAATTGGTAGGGTGGTCATTCGGTGGACTATGTGACAACTGGCAAGCTAATGCAATGAGGAATTTGGGCTCACAATTCAAAATTCAACAAGTCAAAATAAATTTATAGTAATTCTTGTAAATTTACTCTATTAATAAGTATTATTGTTATTGAGGAGAGACCTAGCAAAGTGTATACAAGTGAAGACATTCCTTGTATGATATTTTTTCTCTGAATTTGTATCAACCCAAATTATATGATATGTTTTCTCTCATTTTGTATCAACCCAAATTATTGCGTCGAAAGACGCATTCTATAGCCCAGTATGAGGGAGATGTGTAATTCCTTTCGTGCTCAACATGGAGTTGACACATGGCATTTCAAAATATTATTATTAAAAAATATATTTCAATGTCGGCCATAAATAAAATATTTCAATATCCACCTTAAGTAAAATAATATTGTTGACATGTGGGATTTAAAAAAAAAATTATTCATAACAAAAATAATCCCAATGTCCCATATACATATAATATTTCAATATCCACCTGAAGTAAGAGAGAAATTTTGTATTTAGTTGATAGGTGTTTTTTACTTTTCAGTTTGAGGGAGATGTGTAATTCCTTCAATGCTTAATATGGATTTGACATGTGGTATCTAAAAAAATATTTCAAAGTGGACCATAAATAAAATATTTCAATGTCCATATTAAGTAAAATATTTTAATATAGAGAAAGACAAAGAGAGAGGTTGACATGTGGCATTTAAAAAAATATTAATAATAAAAAATATTTCAATATCCACAGTGATAAAGTAATTGAAAGTAAAAAAAAATTATTCCAAAGATAGGCTCTTTCTACTTTACAGTATGAGGGAGATGTGTAATTCCTTCAATGTTTGATATGGAGCTCACAGATAGCATTTTAAAAAATATTGATAACAAAAAAAATATATTGTATATATATATATAACAATTGAAAGTAAAAAAGTTCTTATAGTTAAAACAATTGAATGGTCCATTGTTCACTATGAGGGAGATGTGTGATTCTTTCTATGTCAAATATGGAGTTGACACATGGGGCGCGCACACACACATATATTAAAAACCATCTTAGATCCATATTAAATCCATATCTAGAGGCATCAAATCCCTCTAGGTTCTTAAAAATTTGAGGAAAAGGTTCTCGGCATGATGGGTAAAGTATATGTACTAATTTCACTCAATTAAATTGTCAACCAGGGTAAGTAAACTTAGAGTTGTGACACAGTATGAGCCAAGGCAGAAAGAAAAGCTAACCAAAAGATTAACAAGCTAAGGAGATGGTTTACCCTAGGGATCAACATTATTTTCAATTTACAATTCTACTTTAAAAGATGACTTTTAAAATCCATTTAAACAGCATACTCTATGTTAAATATACAATTCAACCTTTAACTAATGAGCTTTAAGAAATCTAGGACTATGAACTATTTAATATAAGTAAGAAACTTTCTGAATGAACAAGCAATCTCTGAATAAGCAAACAATCTGTCAAAATTATCTTTACAAGTGAACTCTATTCTTAAAGAAGAAACTCACAATTACTTTTATCTTGCAGAGAATAAACCTTATCTTTACACTAATCTACCTAATTGAAAGCAAGAGTGTTGTGACAGTATTCAAATGTGATGATTGTGTCTACGGTGGTGAATTACATCATGATGACATCTAATCACTAATGACAATTCAAGTGGAATCAACTCGATGCTAACTTCTACAAAGAAATGCAGAGTATGGATAAGGAAATCTATAGAAAGCTTTGCCATCATAAAAACAACATTAAATGTTCTTGTAATCCATGTGATCTATAAACATTGTGCAAAAGAGATTCAAAATCAATCACTTGCTCTATCACACTGATACTGGAAAATAATTTGTACAGAATTGATAATTCATGCAAACCTACAAACTCATAATTAGTACTAATTCAAAATCATAACTAGGATATCATTGAAAATCATAACTCAAAATTATAACTAGGATATCATTGAAAATCATAACTCAAAATCAACTTTATGTTGATGCTAGAAACAAGATTAACAAATTATGTAGACCTACAGAGAGTATTTGAAGATTACAGCTTAATGAAATGGACACTGTCTAAATAGCTACTCTGCAAAGTGATTTACAACTTATGAAACAGAGAAAAGAGACATGATGGCATAGTTAAATAGTTGATAAACAAACGAATTACAACATGCAAGAAAGATGTTAGGAATCTAAATATAAACAAGCAAACATGGACACCCACACATGCTCTGTGATACACACAATCCAGGAAGTGAGATGCAAGTTAGGAGAGATATACACAGTGATACAAATTAAACAAGCAATTCAAAATTAAAGAGATATACACAGTGATACGAATTAAACAAGCAATTCAAAATTAGCGAATTATGAAAGACAAATACAAAGATGCAAAGATATATTAATATGCACACGATACCCAGACCATTGGTGGGCCCTCCAGAAGGTCTTGGCACTACTTCAATGGAAAAACGCAATCACAGAATCAATATGACATTGATATTAATCACCAAAATAGAGTGTACAGTGAAATTGAAGATAATGTTTGTATGTATAAATAAAATCTGTGTTTCTTCGTGGCATAGATAACATGTATTTATAGAGTTTATACCGAGCTTGAGAGGTTGACCACTCAAAGGGTCAAGACTCTCTAAAAATAGAAATTCATTAAATTACATCAATAGAAAGCATCTTGCCCAACAACCTCGTGCACTCAAAACAATGGTTGTTGCAACTAACCAAGTCTGAATGCGACGAGTTCCATATTTGGAGGGTGTGAGTGTCGGATCGAGTGTCGGATCGAGTGTTGAATGGAGGTCTGGACGAAGGATTGGATGGAAGGTCAGATCACATTTTTGGCCTCATGTTGTTCCATGGCGAATTGATGCACAAAACTTGATAATGCCTTTAAAAAGAGATAAATAAGAGCATAGAGTGTATAATTTTCATATGCAAAAGGGATTTGGTCATTGGAAAACTGATTAAAACACTAAATCAACATTTCTCCCATGCCTAAGACTTTGCAGGTCCCTCTGCAAACAAAAATGGATCACCCGACATAGCTATACTTGTGAAGGAGGGGGTAGATTAGCTTTAGAAGCTTCTCCCTCATGCCCTGAGGACTTTGGCTTAGGCCTTTTGCAATGTTTCAATTGCATCCTGAGACTGTGATTAGTGGTGGTCATATGATTGACCAATCATTGAAGAGAGTTTACTTTTGCTTGCAGGACATCATTGTCATGGTGCAAATGTCGATCCACAGTTTCATGTTTTGCCAAATGTTGAATCAGTTGAGCATTCTCTTTTTTCAATTTATCAATAGTTGGGGTTTGATCAGATGGCTCAAGAGAGAAAGGCTTAGGCTCCTTGATAGATGTAGAAGGTATATCGATTTTAGAATAAGGTGTGAGCATTTGGGAGGAGGGAGTAACAGTGTTTCTGTGAGAAAGACTTGGTGTAATAGGTTCAGATTTGATCTCTTTATTAGACTTAGACTCCTCTGCATAAACTTCTTTAAGTTTTTTATGGGGGCTCTCATGGTTGGAAGACAATTGAATAAGATTTGAAGTACTTGAAGGTTTTATATTGGACTTGTCACTCATACTTTGGGTGCTTCTTCAAAAGGATTTCCCCTTGAATTGCTTAGCTCCTATCCTCTTTGTAGGAACTGAAGGAAAATCTTGATGAAATGAATCATGTAGCTTCTTAGGTTTAGAATCGATAGGTGTTGAAGGTAACGGGGAATTATCAACAGGCTTCTTAATTTTCTTACCAGATGAGGCTGCAAGGGAATCAATAGTTTTCTTGGCTTTCTTATCAGACAGGGAGATAGTTTGAACTAGAGGGTTTGGAGTTTTTGGAGAGTGAGGATTAGGTGGGGTGAAATTCCCTGAATCGACCAATTTCATGCTTGTATTAACTGTGATATGGGGATTTGAAAATTGGTAGAAGAAATTGTCCCATGTTTTACTCTGTTTTTTCAATTCGGATATAACAAGCAATTTAATGAGGCCATGGTGAAATAAACTGTTGTGAGGGTTGGCCAACTTTTTACGGAACTGGGAAGATATCTTCTCGAGGCTTTTCAAAAAATATAAGGGAAAATTCATGGGTTAGTTGAATTGAAAAAGGCCAAAAGACGGAAATGACAGGCTTTAAAAACATAGTACCTACCTTCACAAGTGATGAGCCTGGTAATTATGATCGGAGGGTTGATTAATTCGTCTTTGATACACTCTTTTGAATACCCTTTGGCTCAAGAGAAGTTTTGGTATTCGGGCTTGAACACCCTATTATAATGTGGACGTGGAATTTGTTGGTGTTTGAATCATTGATCCTCAACCCGTGGCAATTTCATGGCTGAGGCAATGGATTCCTCAGAGACCAAAAAGACCAGAGACCCTGCACGAGTGATTCTACCATCAAAACAGAGAGAGAACTGGAGAGAGACACCATCATCGTGCCCCTACAGACTAGCAAGGAACGGTCCCCAACCCACGCGGAGGAAGACTTCTCAACACGCTGTGAATTCCAGAATGGCCAATAGCTCAGTGTAGGAGGACGGTTCATAACGGTTGGGCATGGTTATAGAGCAAGGGATGAGCTCCTGCCGAAATCGGGTAGAGGGAGAGTGCGATATAGCAAGCAGAGGATGAGTGAAATAGGCAGGGTATGAGAAATCAAGACAGAGTACACGTTTTTTAATGCAATTGTGACGAAAATAGTTGAATTGTGGGTGAATTCGTCATACACAAACGCCATGTGTGATCATAATTGCGTCGAGTTTGAATTTGAAAGGTTTTTGCTTTGGAGGTGAAACAAAATCATGTAAGAAATTAGATCAATGTCCAAGTCTTCGACTTGGACATTTGATCATAAAATGCATTTATAATTTTAATTTGATCACAAAATGAAATTTGAAAAATACACCATTTAATTCATCTAATTCATCACTGCAATGGGCGTAAATTAATTCGAGTGATCATACCTGAACACGATCGTGATCATTTATAGTGTATGCAATACCTCATCCGATCCTCCAGATGGCACTCCATCTGGTCCCATGTGTAAGTGAAAGTTATCCAATAGTAAATGAATGTTTGCCCATAGCACTCAGATTGGATGATTTCTCACAGGCATGGTGAACAGGAGCATGAATAGGATGAGCATGAATAAGATTATCCATTTTTTATTTCCTTTTTCATCGATATGTAGCAATACAAACAACTTGTTCCTCTTTTCATAGGCTTGTAATACTGATGGCAGTGAGTATTTAGCATTTGTTATCGATATGTAATTGTTACAAGGAACAGTTAAGTATAAGCAGTCTTCCATTGCATAAACATAAATAAAAATGCACGGCAGGCTTATAACACACAAAGTTATGTCATCATTATAAAACTTATCATACCAATACAAATAACTATTGATATCGTAAACTGGGATATTGTAAAAAAATAATATGACAGAATTTTGACAGAGATCCTACTTCCTCTTCTCATGGCTTATAATACATATGGTAGTGTTTAGAATTTGTCAGCTTAGGAAACCCCTCCCCCACTCCTAAGTATTGTGACACCACACAATCAAAGATATAGGAAACTAGCCAATTCTCCCATTAGCCTAAGATTTACAATTTTCCAAGTGTAGAGATAAATTTCACACATTAGTCTGACAAGACGGTTAAAATATGGCCCCACTTGTAGGAAAAAACATCCTACATATAGTTAATAAGAGGTAGGCGAGAGAGTCTTATGAATGTCTTAAAGTTAGTTTCCAATGGCAGATTGATGGAGTTCATTTACCTTTGCTTAACTGTGCATACTTATTTTCAGCTTTTCTTACAAGTAGTGTCATACATTCGGACAAGTTTTAAGATTTGGGAATTTTATTTATTGTTTGTCAAATCATCACCCTCTCTAGGTAGAAAGCCCTGCTACCAAAAAGCTTGTTCAGTACTTCGATGGGTTTACCTAGTCATACCATAGGCCGGTACCCGCTGCCAGTAGACCTGTTCAATATCCCGATGGGTTAGCCTCTTACACCCTTTTACAACAGAGATTGGTCCACCATTTTTTAATATTTGTGTATAAATATTTATTTTTTTGCAAGAATATGGGGAGGCAGCTCTGAAAAAAAAAATTATTTTGGATTGGGATGGTATTTAAGTTAGAGGATGACTCTTCTTTATGTATTCCTTATAGATTTTCCTGATGTAAGGGATACTTAAGTGGGTGTGGCCAATCTAAAGATATGGTATAGTCAAGAATTTTTAATGTGTAGTGGATGTTACCATTGGAAAAGAACAGAAAGGTATCTTCAGTCCCTACTCATTTTCTTATTTTTTGAAGTTATATTGATGTTTCCATGGTTAACCGCTAATCATACCTTCTTGCTACTCTTTCATAAATATACTTTACTCACCTACTCAGGGTTCTTAGGGAAATTGTACTAGTAACCTCTAGGTTTGATAAGACAAAGTGTCACTTCCTTATATCCTCTAGTGGTGGAGGTTATGAGCAACTGCCATGAAAGATGCCTTGAGAGAAAGGAAGATAGAAATATTGTAAAAATGGATAATTTAAAGCAAACAGTTTCTAAGCATAATAAAAAGTCATTATCCAATTGGTGCTTAAGTAGACAACAGAGTTTAAATATAGAAACATCTTATTCCGAAGTAAAATACCTCCCTTTCTGTCTCCTTGGAGTTGTCCACTTGTTGTAATATGAACACCTGCAAAAATCTCTAAAATTGTTTNAATCAAAAATAAAAAAGTTTCAAGAAAACGGGGAGGGAGAAGAGACTTCCCCATCCATCAAGGCCAATGCCTTGTCAGCTGACATGACCTGTATAAAATCTTCTTTAGAAATGGGTATGTGGTAAAGTTTAAGTCAATGTCCATTCACTACAAAAGAGACTTTTCCATCATAAATTGTTTTTATCTTAACAACCCTATTATCATACATGGTAACTACCTCATAAAGACCCAACCATTGAGTGGTAAGTTTGCCTTTAAAATTTTTGAATCAGGAATCAAGCAACAAAGCCCAATCACCGGGTTTAAATTGTTTCTTTTTAATAAATTTATCAAGCCACTTGCTCCTCTGGTTTTGAACTAAAATTGTCCTTTGGATAGCATCTTGTCTAATCTCATCCAATTCGTTCAATTTTACGGCTCATTGTTTTTGTGCCTCGTCTAAGTCTAATCCCAATTGTGCAACAATACGGAAAGTAATTACTTGGAATTCAATCGGTAAAGTACTTGTTTTCCATAAACTAGTTTGTATTGGGTATGCACATTGGTGTTTCTCCAGGTGGTACGATATGCCCACAAAGCCTCTGGAAGTATATCAGCCCAAACTCTATGGTGTAATTGAAAATTTTTGGTGAAGATAGTTTCCAATACTTTGTTTGTTGACTCTACTTGGCCATTAGTTTGTGGGTGATATGGAGAAGACTTAAGATGCTTTATCCCATATTTTTCTGTTAATTCCTTCATCAAATTGGAAGTGAATTGTGTACCCTGGTCCGTGACAATCTCATGAGGAACACTAAAGTGGTTAAATATGTCTTCATAAATGAAATCAACAACATATTTTGCAGTAGTCCTAAACAAGACTTTTGCCTCTACCCACTTGGTGACGTAATCTGTGCAAACCAGAATATAATTCTTCTTACGAAACATGGGGGAAATTGGTCCTATAAAATCAAGGGCCCATTTCTCAAAAGGTTTTATCGTAACTTGGGCACGTAAGGGAATTTCATTAGCTGATGTGGGTCTTCCTATCCTCTTACAGCTATCACAACTTCTCACATATTTGGCAGCATCCTTAAAGATGTTAGGCCAATAGTAACCTGAATGTAAAACCTTATATGTTGTACGTTTATCGGAAAAATTTCCACCACATGGTCCATCATGACAAATTCATAGGATTTCTTCCATCTCATCTTCCCAGACACATCTACGAATAATCAATTCTAATTTAGTACTAAAAAGGTCATGGCCAACCCAAGAGTAGTTATCACTTTGTGTTATAATTCGACACTTTTCATGAGGTGACAAATGAGCTGGTAATTTTCTAGTAGCCAAATAATTTACCATGTCTGCAAACCATGGAGTGTTTATGGAAATGGAAAAGAGATGCTCATTTGGAAAACTATCATCAATAGGAATACTATCACCCTCATGATTAATGCACGAGAGAAAATCAGCTACTAAGTTCTCTTTTCTAGGTCGATCAAGGATGGTGATATTGAACTCTTGTAATAACACGAGCCACCTAGTTACTCAGCCATTGGTAATAGGTTTTTTCATGAGAAATCTATTGGAAGAGTGATTTGTATCTACAAATACCTCACATCCTGTGATATAATGGTGAAACTTGTTGATGGCATGGACAACTACCAAGAATTATTTTTCGGTGATTGTATAGTTTATCTCAACAAACGACAAGTTCTCACTCACAAAGTAAATGGCATAGGATTGTTGGTATTCTTTTTGTCCTAATATTTTTCCTATTGCAGTATCGGAGGAATCGATAGATATATGAAATGGAATGGCCCAATTGGGTCCCCTAAGAACTGGTGCCACAGATATTTTAGTTTTTAGAGTTTCAAACATAGTTTGACAATGGTCAGTCCAAATAAAATCAACATCCTTGGTAAGAAATCCAAACATTGGTGCAACAATCTTTGTAAAATTCTCAATAAATTGTCAGTAGTATCCAGCATGTCCAAGAAATCTTCTTACTTCTTTTTTATTCTTTGGAGGTGGAAGTTTGACGATTACCTCAATCTTAGCAGGATCCACTTTGATCCCTTCAGATGAAACATGATGCCCTAAGAATACTCCTTCATTCAATAACATTTTACACTTTTCATGACTTAAGGATAGATTCATTTCTTGACATCTAATAAGAACTTTCTTCAGATTGTCTAGGGCTTCCTGATAAGTATTACCATATACTGTAAAATCATCCATATACACTTCAACATAGTCATGAATGAGGTCAGCAAATATCCCTAATATTGCTCATTGAAATGTGGCAAGAGCATTACACAAACCAAATGGTAAGACCCTATAAGCATAGGTACCCCAAGGACAAGTGAAATTAGTCTTGTCCTGATCCTCAGGTGCTATGAGAATTTGGTTGTATCCACTATATCCATCCAGGAAAGAAAAATATCACTTCCTTGACAAGGTATCCAAGACTTGGTCAATGAAGGGAAGAGGAAAATAATCCTTAAGAGTGGCCTTATTAAGTTCCCAGAAGTCAACACAAATTCTCCATTGTCTGGTTACTTTCTTTGGAACCAATACAAGAGGGGATACACATTTACTGTCAGAGATTGGATAAATAAAACTGACATTCAATAGATTTTGTATATCCTCCTTTACTATATCCTTTAGTGTCGGATTCATCCTTCTCTGGGGTTGCCTAACATGTGTTACTTCTGCCTGGGTATATATGTGGCGAATGCATGTGTCAGGGTGTATAACCTTCATATTGGTATATTGCTAGACAAATGCTCTTGATTGTTCCTTAAGGACATTCACTAGTTGTTCTTTTTGATCTGCATCTAGTCCGGAATTTATATGTAGGAATTTCCCAGGACTAATCTCATAAGGCATGGTATAAGATATGGCAGATTCATCTATCTCAAAAAAAAAAATATGTTGAAGAAAAAGTTGATGGGTCTAATTGTTCTTGAAATTCTTCACCAAACATGTACTCAAATTGGGGAAAAGATTGTGGAAAATCAACACACGTGATTGCAGAAATAAATTGATTTAGCACATTCTCCGTTGTTTGCTCCTGAAGTTCCTAGGAATGATCACTAAGCAACACGGTTCTTCCCAGTTCTCATTCTCATATGGAAATTCAAGCCACCATAGATTCTCCATAATAGGTTGAGTTGGTGGGTATATGGTAAGCTTCTGTATAGAAAGTCCATTAGAGATAGTCATTTCACCTTCTCTATAGCCAATAAATGCATTGGTTGTGGCCAACCAAGGTCTTCCCAAGATAACGGGATGCCCTTTAGTAGGATCCTTTGAATGAATGAAAATAAATTCTACTGGATATTCCCATGATGCTAATGTGAGTATGATATCATCCAAGATTCCTTCAGGTATAACTTTTGTCTTATCTGCTAATTCCAAAATAATTGGGGTAGGTCTAAGGAGGGCTTTCAACTGTAATTATTCTAAGGTAGTAACTATCATAAAATTAATGGTTGCCCCCATATCTATGAGATTATTTCCAATGGGAACCTTATTAATGGTTTTTGTTACTACGGGATTCTCTCGATTTGCATACTTTGTGACCCTAGGCTGCTCTAATATGTATTCAAACAATTCTCCTATCAAATGTATTGTTGGAGAAACTTTTTGTTTCCTACCTAGTTTCTTGACACACAATTCCTTGATCACCTTACTGTAAATTGGAATGTCCTTTATGGATTGTAACAGGGGAATTTTGACACAGATATTCTTCAATTCATTTAAAATGTCAAATTCTGGTCAAATTGTTGGTTTCTGAATTGCTAATCTTTATGGATAAGGAGGGGATTTTGCAATCTGTGAAGATTCACTTTGGGGAAGCTTATGTTCTTGGTCTTTGAGAATAATAACATATTCAAACTTAGTTTCATCCGTGGGTTAGTTGGGAGTTTCATCTCCTTCTTCTTCTTGGATGACTACTGAAGGCCTCTGTCTATACAAAACTTTCCCCGACCTTAGTTGAATCTCATGTAATGAAACTGGAGAAATAACATATGTCGGGAAGGTTTGCAGCTCAACATTGTGAAGAGGTTGAGTTGGTTTGTTATTAGGGTTAGGCACCGGTTGTGATGGTAATAATGTTGGTCTTGGGGAGCTTGTATTTTGAAATTGTTGAGGTTGTTGTGGAATAGGAGGTAAAGGTGGAGCAACAAAACCTGGCAAAAGTTGTTGGATGTTTGGTCGAAACTATGGGTAAGGATGAGTGGGCATAGGAACAGGTGGAACCTGAGTGTTTCCTTGGGTATTCCCTTGATCCAGGTGGATATCGGTGGCCACACACCTATTCCACTGGCTTGAAAAACAATTTTCCACCGTGGCAGTTTTTCAACGGTTTTTTTTGGGTTCCAAACTTTTGGGGTCGTTTTGAGGCCCTAAACGACGTTTTTGGGGGATTTGGGGCCCAAGTGATCATCAAACATATTGACATGGGCCAGTCGAAAATAGTTATTCTCGATTAGACCTTTCCAACCTGCTATCATGCACCTAAAACGAAGATCGTATGCAAAAGTTATGACCACGGGAAGTTGATGTACTAACTTACCCAAACGGGGCCACATGACTTTTGGCGCTTCATCTCCTAGGGTTAGGTTTTTGGATGTCTATGGTTTTTGACATTCCTGTTTATTTTAAAAATGCCTTCAAGGCCTCATTGTAATCATCTTCTTGTGATTGAGCGTAGTTGTCACATCTCTTCTCGAAGATAAGCCACCACCATTCCAGCAAGCTTGTTTTTCGCTGCATTTTACAGTTTTATCTTATTTCCTTATTGAATAGAACACCAGTTTTATTGTATCTCTTTTATTCTGTGTTAAGCATATTTTAATAATCTGTATTCATTTCATTATTTTCATAAAATTTGGATCAATGGTATCAAAGCGGTATGTTCCTTATCGTCTTAATCATGTCCCCAACGAGGTCAGGGTACAAAGAATTGGGTCTCGAACTTGTTTCTCTTGAGGACAAAAGCTCTCGCATGCCCAAGCAACCTCTCATGGCAGGAGAAAAGAAATATGACAAGACAAGAGATCCTTTCAAAAAAATTCTTGAGGAAGCCCTTACGCAACAGAGGGATGAGATGATGGATAGTTTCACGCAAATCCTTCGGTGACTACCAACAGGCGACGCATCTTCCTCGACCGAAGGCGCAACCCCCTTCAAAGTACAAATCAACTTCGATATTCCTATATCTAAAGGTCATATAGACGCAGATGTTGTAGACAAATGGTTGAATCTACTAGAAGGGTATTTTTTTGTCCATAACTTTTCGAATAGAGAAAAGATTACGTTTTTGCTCCTCAAAGTCGTTCCCCATTTCAAAGATTGGTGGGAAACATTCTGTGAGCAAAAGTAAATAGAGGAACCCTCATTATTTACAGTCGCAACCACCTAGGAATCCTTCAAGGATGATATTAAGGAACAATACTACCCTATCGGAAGTTATGATGACTTGTATACCAAATGGACCACACTGCAGCAAGAAAGAGACCAAGCAGTGCCATAGTTCACAAATATCTTCCATACCTTGTGCACCAAGCTAGGTATTAAATATTCGGAGAGACATCTAGTGCTCAAGTATCA
>JASDQU010104509.1:182967-197027 GCA_032191745.1 Picea mariana
ATATATACAATCAAAAATAAAAAAGTTTCAAGAAAACGGGGAGGGAGAAGAGACTTCCCCATCCATCAAGGCCAATGCCTTGTCAACTGACATGACCTATATAAAATCTTCTTTAGAAATGGGTATGTGGTAAAGTTTAAGTCAGTGTCCATTCACTACAAAAGAGACTTTTCCATCATAAATTGTTTTAATCTTAACAACCCTATTATCATACATGGTAACTACCTCATAAAGACCCAACCATTGAGTGGTAAGTTTTCCTATAAAATTTTTGAATCAGGAATCAAACAACAAAGCCCAATCACCAGGTTTAAATTGTTTCTTTTTAATAAATTTATCATGCCACTTGCTCCTCTGGTTTTGAACTAAAATTGTCCTTTGGATAGCATCTTGTCTAATCTCATCCAATTCGTTCAATTTTAGGGCTTGTTGTTTTTGTGCCTCGTCTAAGTCTAATCCCAATTGTGCAGCAATATAGAAAGTACTTACTTGGAATTCAATCGGTAAAGTACTTGTTTTCCATAAACTAGTTTGTATTGGGTATGCACATTGGTGTTTCTCCAGGTGGTACAATATGCCCACAAAGCCTCTGGAAGTATATCAGCCCAAAATCTATGGTGTAATTGGAAAGTTTTGGTTAATATAGTTTCCAATACTTTGTTTGTTGACTCTACTTGGCCATTAGCTTGTGGGTGATATGGAGAAGACTTAAGATGCTTTATCCCATATTTTTTTGTTAATTCCTTCATCAACTTAGAAGTGAATTGTGTACCCTGGTCCATGACAATCTCACGAGGAACACCAAAGTGGTTAAATATGTCTTCATAAATGAAATCAACAACATATTTTGCAGTAGTCCTAAACAAGACTTTTGCCTCTACCCACTTGGTGACGTAATCTGTGCAAACCAGAATATAATTCTTCTTACGAAACATGGGGGAAATTGGTCCTATAAAATCAAGGGCCCATTTCTCAAAAGGTTTTATCATAACTTGGGCACGTAAGGGAATTTCATTAGCTGATGTGGGTCTTCCTATCCTCTTACATCTATCACAACTTCTCACATATTTTGCAGCATCCTTAAAGATGTTAGGCCAATAGTAACCTGAATGTAAAACCTTATATGTTGTAGGTTTATCGGAAAAATGTCCACCACATGGTCCATCATGACAAATTCGTAGGATTTCTGCCATCTCATCTTCCCAGACACATCTACGAATAATCAATTCTGATTTAGTACTAAAAAGGTCATGGCCAACCTAGTAGTAGTTATCACTTTGTGTTATAATTCGACACTTTTCATGAGGTGAAAAATGAGTTGGTAATTTTCTAGTAGCCAAATAATTTACCATGTCTGCAAACCATGGAGTGTTTATGGAAATGGAAAAGAGATGCTCATCTGGAAAACTATCATCAACATGAATACTATCACCCTCATGATTAATGCGCGAGAGAAAATCAACTACTAAGTTCTCTTTTCTAGGTCAGTCAAGGACGGTGATATTGAACTCTTGTAATAACAGGAGACACCTAGTTACTCGACCATTGGTAATAGGTTTTTTCATGAGAAATATAATGGAAGAGTGATTTGTATCTACAAATACCTCATATCCTGTGATATAATGGTGAAACTTGTTGATGGCATGGACAACTGCCAAGAATTATTTTTCGGTGATTGTATAGTTTATCTCAACAAACAACAAGTTCTCACTCACAAAGTAAATGGCATAGGATTGTTGGTATTCTTTTTTTCCTAATACTTTTCCTATTGCAGTATCGAAGGCATCAATAGATATAAGAAATGGAATGGCCCAATTGGGTCCCCTAAGAACCGGTGCCACGGATATTTTAGTTTTTAGAGTTTCAAACACAGTTTGACAATGGTCAGTCCAAAGAAAATCAACATCCTTGGTAAGCAATCCAAACATTGGTGCAACAATCTTTGTAAAATTCTCAATAAATCATCAGTAGTATCCAGCACGTCCAAGAAATCTTCTTACTTCTTTTTTATTCTTTAGAGGTGGAAGTTTGATGATTACCTCAATCTTAGCAGGATCCACTTTGATCCCTTCAGATGAAACATGTTTCCCTAAGACTACTCGTTCAGTCAATAACATTTTACACTTTTCATGACTTAAGGATAGATTCATTTCTTGACATCTAATAAGAACTTTCTTCAGATTGTCTAGGGCTTCCTGATAAGTATTACCATATACTGTAAAATCATCCATATACACTTCAACATAGTCATGAATGAGGTCAGAAAATATCCCTAATATTGCTCGTTGAAATGTGGCAAGAGCATTACACAAACCAAATGGTAAGACCATATAGGAATAGATACCCCAAGGACAAGTGAAATTAGTCTTGTCCTGATCCTCAGGTGCTATGAGAATTTGGTTGTATCCACTATATCCATCCAGGAAGGAAAAATATCGCTTCCCTGACAAGGTATCCAAGACTTGGTCAATGAAGGGAAGAGGAAAATAATCCTTAAGAGTGGCCTTATTAAGTTCCCGGAAGTCAACACAAATTCTCCATTTTCCGGTTACTTTCTTTGGAACCAATACAAGCGGGGATACCCATTTACTGTCAGAGATTGGATAATTAAAACTGGCATTCAATAGATTTTGTATTTCCTCCTTTACTATATCCTTTAGAGTCGGATTCATCCTTCTCCGGGGTTGCCTAACAGGTGTTACTTCTGCCTGGCTATATATGTGACGAATGCATGTGTCGGGGTGTATAACCTTCATATTGGTATATTGCTAGACAAATGCTCTTGATTGTTCCTTAAGGACATTCACTAGTTGTCCGGAATTTATATGTAGGAATTTCCCAGGACTAATCTCATAAGGCATGGTATAAGATATGGCAGATTCATCTATCTCAAAAAAAAAATATGTTGAAGAAAAAGTTGATGGGTCCAACTGTTCTTGAAATTCTTCACCAAACATGTACTCAAATTGGGGAAAAGATTTTGGAAAATCAACACACGTGATTGCAGAAATAAATTGATTTAGCACATTCTCCGTTGTTTGCTCCTAAAGTTCCTAGGAATGATCACTAAGCAACACGGTTCTTCCCAGTTCTCATTCTCATATGGAAATTCAAGCCACCATAGATTCTCCATAATAGGTTGAGTTGGTGGGTATATGGTAAGCTTCTGTATAGAAAGTCCATTAGAGATAGTCATTTCGCCTTCTCTATAGCCAATAAATGCATTGGTTGTGGCCAACCAAGGTCTTCCCAAGATAACGGGATGCCCTTTAGTAGGATCCTTTGAATGAATGAAAATAAATTCTACTATATATTCCCATGATGCTAATGTGAGTATGATATCATCCAAGATTCCTTCAGGTATAACTTTTGTCTTATCTGCTAATTCCAAAATAATTGGGGTAGGTCTAAGGAGGGGTTTCAACTGTAATTATTCTAAGGTAGTAACTATCATAAAATTAATGGTTGCCCCCATATCTATGAGATTATTTCCAATGGGAACCTTAGTAATGGTTTTTGTTACTACGGGATTCCCTCGGTTTGCATACTTTGTGACCCTAGGCTGCTCTGATATGTATTCAAACAATTCTCCTATCAAATGTATTGTTGGAGAAACTTTTTGTTTCCTACCTGGTCTCTTGACACACAATTCCTTGATCACCTTACTGTAAATTGGAATGTCCTTTATGGATTGTAACGGGGGAATTTTGACACAGATATTCTTCAATTCATTTAAAATGTCAAATTCCAGTCGAATTGTTGGTTTCTGAATTGCTAATCTTTATGGATAAGGAGGGGCTTTTGCAATCTGTGAAGATTCACTTTGGGGAAGCTTATGTTCCTGGTCTTTGAGAATAATAACATATTCAAACTTAGTTTCATCCGTGGGTTAGTTGGGAGTTTCATCTTCTTCTTCTTCTTGGATGACTACTGAAAGCCTCTGTCTATACAGAACTTTCCCCGACCTTAGTTGAATCTCATGTAATGAAACTGGAGAAATAACATATGTCGGGAAGGTTTGTAGCTCAACATTGTGAAGAGGTTGAGTTGGTTTTTTATTAGGGTTAGGCACCGGTTGTGATGGTAATAATGTTGGTCTTGGGGAGCTTGTATTTTGAAATTGTTGAGGTTGTTGTGGAATAGGAGGTAAAGGTGGAGCAACAAAACCTGGCAAAAGTTGTTGGATGTTTGGTAGAAACTATGGGTAAGGATGAGTGGGCATAGGAATAGGTGGAACCTGAGTGTTTCCTTGGGTATTCCATTGATCCAGGTGGATATCGGTGGCCACACACCTATTCCACTGGCTCGAAAAACAGTTTTCCACCTTGGCAGTTTTTTAGCAGTTTTTTTCGGGTTCCAAACTTTCGGGGTCGTTTTGAGGCCCTAAACGACGTTTTTTGGGGATTTGGGGCCCAAGTGATTATCAAACACATTGACATGGGCTAGTCAAAAATATTTTTTCTCGGTTATACATTTCCAACGTGCTATCGTGCACCTAAAACGAAGATCGTATGCAAAAGTTACGACCACAGGAAGTTGATGTACTAACTTACCCAAACGGGGCCACATGACTTTTGGCACTTCATCTCCTAGGGTTAGGTTTTTGGATGTCTATAGTTTTTGACATTCCTGTTTATTGTAAAAAGGTCTTCAGGGCCTCATTGTAATCATCTTCTTGCGAATGAGCACAGTCGTCACATCTCTTCTCGAAGATAAGCCACCACCATTCCAGCAAGCTTGTTTTTCGCTGCATTTTACAGTTTCAACTTATTTCCTTATTGAATAGAACACCAGTTTTATTGTATCTCTGTTATTCTGTGTTAAGCATCTTTTAATAATCTGTATTCATTTCATTATGTTCATAAAATTTGGATCAGTGATATCAAAGAGGTATGTTCCTTGTCATCTTAATGCATGTCCCCAACGAGGTCAGGGTACAAAGAATTGGGTCTCGAACTTGTTTCTCTTGAGGACAAAATCTCTTGCATGCCTAAGCAACCTCTCATGGCAGGAGAAAAGAAAGATGACAGGACGAGAGATCCTTTCAAAAAAATTATTGAGGAATCCCTTATGCAACAGAGGAATGAGATGATGGATAGTTTCACGCAAATCCTTCGGCGACTACCAACAGGCGACGCATCTTCCTCGAGCGGAGGCGTAACCCCCTTCAAAGTACAAATCAACTTCGATATTCCTATATCTAAAAGTCATATAGACTCAGATGTTGTAGACAAACGGTTGAATCTACTAGACGGATATTTTTTTATCCATAACTTTTCGAATAGAGAAAAGATTATGTTTTCGCTCCTCAAAGTCATTCCCCATGTCAAAGATTGGTGGGAAACGTTCTGTGAGAAAAATGAAATAGAGGAACCCTCATTGTTTATAGTCGCGGCCACCTAGGAATCCTTCAAGGATGATATTAAGGAACAATACTACCTTATCAGAAGTTATGATGACTTGTATACCAAATAGACCACACTGCGGCAAGAAAGAGACCAAGCAGTGCCATAGTTCACAAATATCTTCCATACCTTGTGCACCAAGCTAGGTATTAAATATTCGGAGAGACATCTAGTGCTCAAGTATCATGGTTCTCTACATAGATACATCCATACCGAAATGGAATTTCTGGACATCTCTTCCTTGGGCACGGCCTACCGATATGCCGTCAAAATCGAGCAAAAGCTAAAACAAAAGACGCGACAATTTGGGCCTGGGAACCCCTCATAGAAAAAGAAAGGAAAGCGTGGCCCCAACCCACAGAACAAAGGATAGAGAAAATATGGATAGTATTAGGAAAACCAGTCCAATTTGCAAGCAAAGAAGGATCTCGAAAAGACAAAGAAAGATACCAGGAAGTGGTGCGACTTACATAAGAGCCCTTGGCATAACACTGTTGATTATCGCTCAAAGAAGTCGTTGGTGGCCGAAGTGAAAGCCTTTAAATCAGATGTGGGTTCTGACTCTGATTTAGAACCAGAAAGGGGAAGGCAGATCATTGACGTGAAACCCAGTGCCACCATTTCTACCACCAAGCTCTAGCCTGGTGAACCAGATGAGCCAGAAGAAGGAGAGCGCCTCTTCCATTCACAGATGTGGGTAAAAGGCACACCACTACACTTCATCGTTGATAGTGGTATCCAAAAGAACCTAATATCAGCAAAGGTCATCAAGCGCCTATCCCTATTGACAACGTCGCACCCAAAACCCTACACTATTGGATGGTTGCGCCAAGGAAGCGATCTTCGCATCATCCAACACTATCGATTGTCATACGACATCAAGCCCTTTAAAGACAAGGTATTGTGTGATGTTGCTCCTCTCGAAGTTTCTAATTTTCTTTTGGGACAACCTTATTTATGGAAACATCATGTTGTATATGAGTCTAGGCCTCGTAGTGTTATTATTACTTTGAACAGGAAATTGTATAGGATACCTGAGGCAATCCCTCCTAGTGTTATTTCCTTGATATCTGTCAATCAATGCAGGAAGGTCATCTCTCAGAGCGGGAAATTTTTCTTCTTTGTGATTCGCTCTTAGAGTGAGAGAAATATCGCAACCACATCCAGGGCCTCCGCGGGAAATCTCTCCACACAACATAAACAAGTGGATAAGGTCATGGAAGAATACTCAGATATCTTCTCCTCTCCTATCAGGTTACCTCTACACTACCAAGTCAAGCATCCCATCGATCTAACCCCAGGCGCATCGCTACCCAATGGGCCAGTCTACCGCCGCTCTCTGTTATAAAATGAGGAGATCAAGAGGTAGATCCAAGAAATTCACCACAAAGGGCACATTCATCCCAGCTCATCGCCTTGTGGGATCCCAATCGTGTTGGTGCAGAAGAAAGATGGGACTTGGCAACTCTGAATTGATTACCGGGCTCTGAATAAAATCACAGTCTGAAACTGGTACCCGATTCCCTGAATCAACAACCTCCTTGATCAGCTCACGGGGGCCAAATACTTCAGTAAGATTGATATGAAGTCTGGCTACCACCAGTTCCCAACAGAACAGACAGATGTATGGAAGACCACCTTCAATTCAAAAGAAAGTCTTTTTGAATGGTTGGTCATGCCCTTAGGTTTGACAAATTCTCCAACAACTTGTAATGGTTACAATAGTTCCACCTCAACATCAAGTATAAAACGGGAAGTACCAACCGAGTTTTTGATTTCTGCATTCGACCTCCATTCACGACACTCACCACAATGCTAGACTCTTACAGTCATGAGACCTCCAGATGGCCCCACCTCTACGAGACAGACCCTGACTTCTCCACCACATACCAAATATTGGGCACCAACTCAGTGGTCGTTAATTTCCATCTTCATGATGGGTTGTTGTGTCATCTGGGCCATCTCTATGTTCCATCAAGCGAGCACGTGAAGCTGATTTGGTAAACTCACTACAGTCGGGTGGCAATACAGGATGTCGGCAAGTATATCAGGTCCTACACCGCATGCGCTATTTCCAAATTGACCACTAAGAAACAGGACTTTTACACCCCTATGCCTACTCCTGACAGGTCGTGGGAATCCATCTCAATGGACTACATGTCGGGCCTCCCATACACCAAGATTGGAAATGACTTTGTTTTTGTGGTTGTTGATCGCTTTTCCAAGATGGCGATTCTAGCCGTCTACAAGAAGAACATCACAGTAGAAGACATTGCCAAGCTCTTATTTTAACGAGTATGGGTACATTTTTGGATCCCAAAAACCATTATCTCAGACCGTGATAGTCGATTACTCATCACATTCTGGTCGAGCCTATGGTCATTGTTGGATACTAAGCTCACCAAATCCACTGCCTTTCAACCCTAGACAGATGGCCAAACTAAGGTTGTCAATCGGACAATCGTACATATCCTATGCATATACAATTCAAAACACCCCCAAACATGGGATGATAGTTTTCCCTATGTCCAACATAGCTACAACCGATCCCTGCATAGCTCAACTGGACACACCCCTTTCAAGTGGGGTTGGGATTCCAACCATTGGATCCCATGGATGTTGCACTGCCCCTGGAAACCACCTCGGTAGACTCGTCCCCTGCTCCACCAGAAGATGACAAATCCACCTAGTTCATTGAGCGAATCCAACACATTATCCAGTAGGTTCAAGATATTCTACAGAAGTCTACTGCCAAGTACAAGCAGCACCATGATCAACATCAGGTACCACATAAGTTTCATTTGGGAAACAAATTTTGGTTGCACTTGCAGAAAGAACGCCTTACAGGGCCCCATTGGAAGCTTTTCCCACTATGTTATGGGTCGTACACCATCACCAAGGTTGTGGGTGACAATGATTTTGAGCTCAACATTCCCTCATTCCTTGGCCTACACCCAGTCCTCAACGTGGCTCTCCTTCGGCCACATTTCCCACCATTATTAGACACCTCAAAGATAGCAGAGCAGTTGACACCAACTGAGCTCAACCCTGACTGCATGCAAAAGGCATCCAGTGATTAGATTTTGGACACACAAATCAAGGGTACTCGACAGCAAAGTATCCAGCTTTATCGATTCATCAAAGCAGGGCAACTCGTACACCAAGGCAAGTGGCTCACCCAGGGCCAAATTCAGCAAAAATTTCCTCATTTAATGGGGGAACTCAATGCAATGCAGACCATTTCTTCCTAAGAAAGGAGGATTGATCCAGGTGGATATTGGTGGACACCCACCTATTCCACTAGCTTGAAAAATAGTTTTCCACCTTGGCAGTTTTTCAACAGTTTTTTTTCGGGTTCCAAATTTTTTGGGGTCGTTTTGAGGCCCTAAATGACGTTTTTTGGGGATTTGGGGCCCAGGTGATTAACGAACACACTGACCTTGACTAGTACAAAATCATTCTTCTCGGTTAGACCTCTCCAATGGGCTATCGTGCGCCTAAAACAGAGATCGTATGCAAAAGTTACGACCCCGGGAGGTTGATGTAGTAACTTACCCAAACAGGGCCCACATGACTTTTGGCGCTTCATCTCCTAGGGTTAGGTTTTTGGATGTCTAGGGTTTTTGAAATTCCTGTTTATTGTAAAAAGGCCTTCAGAGCCACATTTTAATCATGTTCTTACGAATGAGCACAATCATCAAATCTCTTCTAAGAGATAAGCCGCAACCATTCCAGCAAGCTTGTTTTCCGCTACATTTAATAGTTTCAAATTATTTCCTTATTGAATAGAAAACCAGTTTTACTATGTCTTTGTTATTCTATGTTAAGCATATTTTAATAATCTGTATTCATTTCGTTTTGCCCATAAAATATGGATCACTGGTATCAGAGCGGTTTGTTCCTTGTCATCTTAATGCATGTCCCCAACGAGGTCAGGGTACAAAGAATTGGGTCTCGAGCTTGTTTCTCTTGAGGACAAAATCTCTCACACACCCAAGCGAGCTCTCATGGCAAGAGAAAATAAAGATGACGGGATAGGAGATACTTTCAAAATGTTGCTTGAGGAAGCTCTCATGTAACATAGGAACGCGGTGATGGATAGCTTCGTGCAAATCCTTCAGCGGCTACCAACAGGCGACGCATCTTCCTCAAGCAGAGGTGCCTCCCCCTTCAAGGTACAAATCAACTTAGATATTCCTATATTTGAAGGTCAAATAGATGGAGATGTTGTAGAAAAGTGGTTGAATCTACTAGAATGGTATTTTTTTTTCCATAAATTTTCGAATAGTGAAAAGATTACTTTTGCGCTCCTCAAATTCGTTCCCCATGTTAAATATTGGTGGGAAACTTTGTGTGAGCAAAAGGAATCAGAGGAACCATCATTATTTATAGTCACAGCCACCTAGGAATCCTTCACGGATGTTATTAGGGAAGAATACTACCCTGTCGGAAGTTATGACAACTTGTATACCAAATGGACCACATTGCGGCAACAAAGAGACCAAGCAGTGCCAGAGTTCAAAAATATCTTCCATACCTTGCGCACCAAGCTGGGTATCAAAGATTCAGAGAGACATACGGTGCTCTGCATAGATACATCTAGACCGAAATAGAATTTCTGGACATCTCTTCTTTGAGCGCGGCCTACCGATATGTCATCAAAATCGAGCAAACACTAAAACAAAAGATTCGGCAATTTGAGCCTAGGAACCCCTCACAGCAAAAGCCAGGAAAGGGCGGCCCCGACCCATAGAACAAAGGACAGAGAAAATATGGACAGTATTAGGACAACCAATCCAATCTGCAAGCAAATAAGGACGTTGGAAAGATAAAGAAAGATACCGGGAAGCGGTGCGACTTCCATTAGAGCCCTTGGCATAACACTGTTGATTGTTGATGGCTGAAGTAAAAGCCTTTGAATCAGATGCAGGTTCTAACTCTGAGTCAGAACCAGAAAGTGGAAAGCAAATCATTGACGTGGAACCCAGTGCCACTGTTTCTACCACCAAGCTCCATCCTGGTGAACCAGACGAGCCAGAAGAAGGAGAGTGCCTCTTCCATTCACAGATATGGGTAAAAATCACCGTGCTGCACTTCATCATTGATAGCGGTAGCCAGAAGAACCTCATCTCAGTAGAGTTCGTCAAGCGCTTGGCCCTACCGACAATGTCGCACCCAAAACCCTACACCATTGGATGGCCCTGCCAAGGAAGCAATCTTTGCGTCAGCCAACACTGTCGGTTGTTGTATGACATCAATCCATTCAAAGACGAGGTATTGTGTGATGTTTCTCCTCTAGAAGTTTGTAATTTTATTTTGGGCCAACCTTGTTTATGGAAACGTCATGATGTATATGAGTCGAGGCCTCGTAGTGTTATTATTACTTTGAACAGGAAATTGTATAGGATACTCAAGGCAGTCCCTCCTAATGCTATTTCCTTGATCTCTGCCAAGCAATGCAGGAAGTTCATCTCTCAGACCGGGAAATTTTTCTTCTTTGTGATTCTCTCTCAGAGTGATCGAAAGATTGCAGCCACATCCAGGGCTCCACGGCCAATATCTCCACACAACAGAAGCAAGTGGATAAGGTCATGGAAGAATACTCGGATATCTTCTCCTCTCCTACCGAGGTACCTCTACACTACCAAGTCAAGCATCCCATCGATCTAACCCCTGGCGCACCGCTACCCAATGGGCCAATATACCTCCGCTCTCTATTAGAAAATGAGGAGATCAAGAGGAAAATCCAAGAACTTCTCCACAAGGGGCACATCCGTTCCAACTCACTGCCTTGTGGGAGCCCAATCGTGTTGGTGCAGAAGAAAGATAGGACCTAGCAACTCTGCATTGATTACCGGGATCTGAATAAAATCATAGTCTGAAACCTATACCTGATTCCTTGAATCGACGACCTCCTTGACCTAATCACGAGGGCCAAATACTTCAGTAATATTGATCTGAATTATGGCTACCACTAGGTTCCAATAGAACAAACAAATGTATGGAAGACCGGCTTCAAGTCAAAACAATGTCTTTTTGAATCGATGGTCATGCCCTTTGGTTTGAAAAATGATCCATCAACTTTTATGAGGATGATGGATGATATCCTATGACTTTTCAATAATACTTTTGTACTGGTTTATCTGGATGACATCCTCATCTACAGTAAGACTTGGGCGGAACACTTGCAGCATATTCAGCAGGTTTTGCACACCCTGTGGCAGCACAAACTATATGCAAACTTGGAAAAATGCTCCTTCGGCATGGACAGGGTCCATTACTTAGGCTACATCATTGATCAACATGGTGTGCATGTTGATCCAGCCAATATTTAGATAATCTGTGACTAGCTAGCCCAAACCACACTCAATGGAATTCAAAGCTTCTTGGGCCTTGCCAATTTCTATCACAGTTTCATGTTGGGATTCTCTCATATCGTATTGGCCCTCAGCCAAGTAACCAGGGGAGGCGGTAAGAAAAAATTTGTGTGGGGAATGTCCCAACATCAAGCCTTCGATGAATTGAAGAATCATTTCGTCTCATCCCCAATACTTTCATTATCGGACCTGCAACATCCCTTTGAGATCGAGACAGATGCTTCAGACTATGTTTTGGACCCTATTCTCACTGAACATGGCCACCCTGTGGCATATCATAGTGAGACAGTATCAGATGTTGACTGTAAGTACCCTAATTATGACAAGGAAATGTACTCCATTGTGAAATATTGCTGCCATTGAAGACATTACATTCTTGGGAAGGAAATAGTCATCCACATTGATCACAGGCCACTACATTTCATGCATACCCAAGGCAAATTGCAGAACGACCCCCATCATAAGTGGTCCACATACTTAAGGCAGTTCCACCTCAACATCAAGTATAAAACAGAAAGTACCAATAGATTTGTTGATTGCTTCAGATGACCTCTAGTCGCGACACTCACCACGATGCTAGACTCTAGCGGCCATGAGACCTCCAGATGCCCCCACCTCTACGAGACAGACCTTGACTTCTCAACCACCTACAAAATGTTGGGAAGCAACTCAGTGGTTGACAATTTCAATCTTGAGGATGGGTTGTTGTGTCATCCAGGCCATCTCTGGGCTCCATCAAGTGAGCGCGCGAAGCTGGTTTTGGAAGCTCACTATAGTCAGGTGGCAGGACACTTTGGTGTCGAAAGGACAGTGGCAGTGATGTAGAAACATTTCTACTAGTCAAAAATGTGATAGGATGTCGAAAAATATATGAGGTCATGCACCACCTACACTATTTCCAAACCGACCACTAAGAAATAGGGCATGTACACCCCTCTACCTACTCCTCACAGGTCATGGGAATCCATCTCAATGGACTACATGTCGAGCCTCCCATCTACCAAGAGGGGAAATGACTGTGTTTTTGAGGTTGTTGATCATTTTTACAAGATGGCGATTCTAGCCACCTGCAAGAAGAACATCACAGCAGAAGCCACTGTCAAGATCTTATTTGAACGAGTATGGGTACATTTTTGGATCGCACAAACCATTATCTCAGACCGTGACAGTCGGTTCCTTAGCACATTCTGGTTGAGCCTCTGGTCATTGTTGGATACCAAGCTCACCAAATCCACTTCCTTTCATCCCCAAACATACAGCCAAATTGAGGTCATCAATCGGATGATCGTACACATCCTGCACATGTACAATTCAAAACACCCCCAAACATGGGATGAGAGTTTTCCCTATGTCCAGCATAGCTATAATCGATCCCTGCATAGATCAACTGGCCACAACCCTTTTCAGGTGAGGTTGTGATTCCAAACATTGGGCCTCATGGATGTTGCACAACTATTAGAAATCACCTCGGTCGACTCGTCCCCTGCGCCACCAGAAAATGAAGAATCCACATGGTTCGTTGAGCAGATCCAGCACATTCTCCAATAGGTTCATGATATTCTACAGAAGTCTAATGCCAAGTACAAGCAGTGCCATGATCAACATCAGGTGCCACATAAATGTCAGGTGGGAGACAAATTTTGGCTACACTTGCAGAAAGAATGCCTTACAGGGCCCCATCGAAAGCTTCTCCCACTTCGTTATGGGTCATACACCATCACCAAGGTTGTGGGTGACAATGCTTTTGAGCTCAACATTCCCCATTTCCTTGGCCTGCACCCAATCTTCAATGTGGATCTCCTTTGGCTATGTTTCCCACCATTATTGGACACCTCAAAGATATCAAAGTTGTTGACACCAACTGAGCTAAACCCTGATTGCATGCAACAGGCATCCAATGATCAGATTGTGGACACAGAGATCAAGGGCACTCGACAACAAAGAATCCAGCTTTATTGAGTAGTCAAACCAGGGCAGCTCCTGGACCAAGGCAAGTGGCTCACCCGAGGCGAAATTCAATAGAAATTTCCTCATCTGATGGGGGAACTCAACACAATGGAGAGCATTGCTTCCTCAGAAGGGAGGATTGAACCACCTTGGAAGTTTTTCAAATAACATTTTTTGGGGATTTGGGGCCCAGGTGCCTTGAAAACACATTTTCCTGGGCCAGTCGAAAATCATTCTTCTCAGTTAGACCTTTCCAACGGGCTATCCTGCACCTAAAACGAAGATCATATGCAAAAGTTACGACCTCGGTAATTTGATGTACTAACTTACC
>JASDQU010104510.1:6918-25495 GCA_032191745.1 Picea mariana
TCGACCACCGTTCCTTGATCCTGATCCTGGGCTCCTCCTCTTCTTTGTCCTCCAACTGCTTTGCTTGAATTCTCCTAAAGCTTGAGGAAAGGCTAAAGGGTTGGGACAAAATGGATTCGGCAATTTGGCAGAGTTTCTTTGCTATGATTTTCCTTCTTTGAATAGTACCCCTACCCCTTCTTTTATAGGCTATAAGGAGCTAGGGTTTTAGACGAACTCTCGGCCATGCATGGCGGGGAGTTCCAGTTAACTAACCAAAAGCTTCTCGTTCCGTCGGCAACTTTCCTGATTTTTTGCTTTGTTAGGTAAACACTTGCTGTAGTGGGCCAGCCCGCGTTTCAACGTGTGCAGTATAAGGCCTGCTAGCGTTCAAAACGCGTCCAGTGATAGGTTAGGGCGCGGGCTACTTGTTTTAAGAGGTTTTTGAAGAGTTTGTTCAGCATGGCTTTGGCAATGAAGGGCAATGAGTAGGCCTGATGCCAGGTAAGCATAAATGGTGCAATTTAGGGTTATAACAGGAATGTTTCCTCTTGGGGTATAGGGTGTCAAGCTGCAAAGGATATAAACAAGGCTCTGCTTGGCTGATGATGGAAACTACTGAGGTGGTAAGCTTATTATGCGAAAGCAAGAACTGGTAATAGGCTCAATACTACAAGCAAGAGAATGAGATGAAATTATAACTTAACGCCAAAGAATGTCCTTTTTTGTAAATTTAGTCTACTTGGTTTGAAAAAGGGTTAAACTTACACCAAATAGACGTCCTTTCAAATCCAATTTATGAGTGTAAAAGAGACAATTTCAGTCGACAATCTTTTCTCTTTTTGAGAGAGTCGGAAAAGAGCTTAAATCAGACTCATTGGGAGTCCCCATAGGTATAGGTTAGCATGCTTATGAGTAAGAAATGAGGTTCAAATGCAAAGTCATATATTATCTATAAGGGACTCTCGGTCCTACGGACAAAATCTCTGCATGGGCACCGAATGACACAGAGGTTCTAACTAGGGCACCTATGTTTGGCAAGTCTCTACCATTCACTAACAACACTTCTAGTTGTAGAAAGAAGGATTTATGTCGCTAATAAATGGGGTCGTACCTAAGGCATGCGAATTTCAATTATAGGATAATGCAAGTGGGAAAAATGGAGTGATGACCTATCCTATATGTTGGTCAATGAAAATACCTGCCAAAGTTATGAAGGAACGACATAACGCCAGAAACCGCAAGAATCCTTGGATAAAACCACCAAAACCAATTCCATCCATTGCATTCTTAGTCCACTAGGTCAAAATATTAGCAAAAACTATATAAAGTGGGTAATTTTTTTTTATAAATAGTAAAAAATAACCAATTTACCATATCATTTGTATTTTTTACCCAAATAGTGCATTTTGGACCAAATTACCCTCGATCTTTAACTGTGGATTATGGGAGCTACGAGTGATAGAATTGACTACCATCTGGACTAAGTAAGTCTTCTTGATCTTCTCTTCATTTCTATTTGTTTAAAATTTTCATTCAGGCCTCAATTATTGAGTATTTGAAGGAATAAATTAGAAACTAGGGTATATGCGGGTTGTAGATCATCGGGTCATGTATACGCGGTCCTATATGCAACTATTATCAAAACAGACCGCATATGTGCATCCCTATACGTGAATGTGTGAGTTGAATCTCGCGTACAAGTTCGTGAGTTTGAGTTTTTAGAATGGTACTGAGTCAAAATTTGATTTTAAACTTGCAGGATGGTGCTAGAGTGGAGAGAAAGAGAGCATGATGAGGTTGATGCTGTAGTGGAAAGAGATCCAAGGGCCCAAATGGCATTACAAATATGTGGGCTGTATAAATTTTGGGCTCTCAAAGGCATGAGAGCTCAAGTGAGACTGCTCTAGATGCTGGTGAACTATTGGGATCAAGATATAGAGGCATTCAACCTCGATGTGAAACCATTGAGGATTGAAGTCAAGGACATATACTTTCTGACAGGATTTCCATGTCGAGGTGACGTGGTGAATCTCAAAACCTGGGGAGCTGGGAATGGCATGAATATAGAGGATTACATAGCCACCCATTTCGTTGCAGGGACCGAGAAGGTAGTGAGCGAACTCCCGATAAGAGTGATCAACAATATGAGTCTCAAGGTCATTTTCCTAGTGTTGACATAGATCATAGGGTCAACCTCATTGCATCAGGCATCAAGGCCACTTATGTTCTACTTGGTGGAGTGTTTGCGACCCATGGTTTATGACTGGTGCACCTCACTGCTGGTCAACATGAAGAGCCAACTAATAGACTGCAAACAAGGTAGAAAGAGGAACTTTGGGTTTGCATCCATATTATTTAGTTTTTTGTTCAAGTAGGTTCCAAGCTTGGGCCCTAGAGTCGATATTGTTCTGCATGGACTTCGTGATCCATCCATGGCATGGTGGACCAAGGTGATGAGGCGGTTGGGGGGGTAGGGTTCCAACACCATACAATGATGAGTTTTTCTTCTGGTGGCATTGACAAGAGATAGATATGGATGACTAACCATATGCAGGTATCAAATTCAGAGGATATCTGGACATGCCATTACCATTAGGTTCCTCCTACGGAGACATAGGTATAAAAAAGTATTTTGAATATTTCATTTTTTTGTATTTTTGTAAAACAAAATAAAAATATTTTTGGATGATGTCAAGTACTAATTAAAGCATGTATGTTACACAGATGTGGGTCCATGACGGCCAGAGGGACTCCCACGACACCAACAAAGCCACCAGGGGATGAGCCAGCGAGAGGCGATGTTGAGAGAGTTCTTCAAAACGTGCAGAGAAACTTGTCTTGTTTGATGCAAAGAATTATGATGGTTTAGGTAGAGGATCTGCCAGAGGCGATGCAATGACATGTGGTAGGTGTGCCCCATGCTTGCGTGCGACTCTTCCAACGTCTCGAAAACGCCATACTATGTTATCATGACACACATCTGGTGCCCCAGACGTAGATGTCATGGTTATTGTATTGATCGATCGTATGTATTTTGAGGGTGTGAGCCACAATTTTGTACTATAACACCATATTTTTGAAGAGATGGAATATAAAAAACATTGGTCTTCAAATTTACTTATATTACAATGTGTACATTGAATGTGTTTTCTTTTCTTTAGTTATGTGACAAATGCCAATATAAAACATAATTAGCATATGCATCATATATGTAATTAGAACTTCTAGGTATTTGATGATATGTAATAAAATAAAAATGTTGTTCCAAAAATCGTACCCATAGGAATGGTTGGAGTAGAGTAGAGTCTCACACACAGTAAATGTCGATCAACTGACATACTACTAACTAGAAGTCCAGGTGAACTTCTAAAGAATGAATACCATGTGAGATGGCATCGCACAAAATCTCTATAACGACGCTATATACGGCCACATTATTCGTTGATGGCCCTAGGAAAACACTATCTGAAGACACCAGTTGACCCTCAAGTGAGTAAACAACCCAAGCAGCGAAAACCAAGATCTGTGTATGATGACTGGCCCCATCTGCGAATCCTAAGTAGACTGAAGACTCCGTTGGCATCTCCCAACCAAGGGAAAACTCAATAAGCAAGTCGATGACGAAAAGGGGAAAATATATATACACTAAAATACATTAGTATACAAAGAGTTATGCCCAATCTTGGGGCTCAAGTGTAATATATTTTCAACAAGAGCCCATTCCTAGGCTCAACCATCATATTCTCTTCATAATCTTCTAATTCATAGGCTCCTTTTTCTAAGACATATCGCACAATATAAGGACCGTGCCAGATGGGGTTGAACTTTCCTTCCCCCAGTGGTTCTTTGGCTTGGTCATACAAGAGGACTAAGTCACCCTTAGTGTACTATCGAGGACAGATAGATTTATCATATTGGACTTTAAAACATCGTTTATTCACTTCAATAGTCGTAGAGGCATCTCGACACTTCTCATCTAGACTCTCTAGGTGTATGAGGCATAGTTAAATATTAGAAGTGTCAGGTAGGAGATTAAATTCCAATATAAGAGAAGGTATTTCACATTCAATAGGTAGGATCAAATCCACACTGTGTACTAACTAGAAAGGAGAAAAATTGGTGGAATTTTTATCCGAGGTTCAGTATTCCCAAAGTGTAGGGTAAATCATGATATGCCAGTTAGATTTACTCTGGTTGACAATTTTCTGCAAAATGGTCTTGAGAGACTTGTTCACGGCCTCCACTTGTCCATTTTCCTGGGGGTAGTAAGGGGAAGAAAGAACATGTTTAAACCCCAGTTTTGATGTTAATTCTTTCATCATTTCATTCTGAAAGTGACTTCCATGATTAGTGACAATCTCACTTGGGATTCCAAACATGGCTATAATTTGATTGAACAGGAAAAATGCAGCAATCTTACCATCGGATTTAACTGTAGGCATGTCCTCAACCCACTTAGTAAAGTAGTCTATGACCACGATAATATGTTGATTCCCCCAGCCGAAGTTGGGTTGCAATCCAAAAAATCCACCCCCACTTGGTGAAGGGACCGACAATAATGACCAGGTGAAGAGGGGAAGAACGACCATGTTTGAACCCTAGTTTTGATGTTAATTCTTTCATCATTTCATTCTTCAAGTGACTTCCATGATCAGTGACAATCTCACTTGGGATTCCAAACATGGCTATAATTTGATTGAACAGGAAAAATGCAACAGTCTTACCATCGGATTTAACTGTAGGCATGGCCTCAACCCACTTAGTAAAGTAGTCTACAACCAAGATAATATGTTGATTCCCCCAGCTGACATTGGGTTGCAATCCAAACAATCCACCCCCCACCTGGTGAAGGGACCGACAATAATGACCGGGTGAAGAGGGTTTGTATGCGAGCGCATCTTTCGAGTGAACGCCTAGCAGGGGTGACACTTCTTGACAGCTTCAACATAATCTTTAAAAATAGATAGCCAAAAATAACTGGCTCGCAATATCTTCTGGGTTGTCACAAGCCTAGATAGATGACCACCATAAGACCCACTGTGACAGTCATTAAGGACAGACTTAGCCTCTTCGTTAGTCAAGCAATGACGCAAGATATTATCTATGCCTCGGCGATACAAAGTGTCGTCAACAATAAGGTATTTCTTAGCTTGATATTGTACATGTCATCGGTCATCTCTCGAAAGATGTTGAGGGAACTTCAAGGTTTGAAGGTAGATCACAATATCTCCATACCAGGGGTCTGACGATGATATAAGGAAAATGTGTTCATCCGCAAATGAAACAACATGGATAAAATCCTCATCTAACCGAGG
This sequence comes from Picea mariana, assembly GCA_032191745.1. Classification (NCBI taxonomy): domain Eukaryota; kingdom Viridiplantae; phylum Streptophyta; class Pinopsida; order Pinales; family Pinaceae; genus Picea; species Picea mariana. Next base: position 12,216 of record JASDQU010104510.1, read on the forward strand.
GAAGTCCAATATTATCTCTACAAAAACTAACGATTTCTTGGATTTTTCTGAAGCAAAATCGATATCAAACTCTTGCAAGATGACAATCCATTTTTTATATTCCCCCCCTATGATATGAATAGTAAAGATGTATTCAAATGGATTGACATCAGTAACCATGGTATTTTTTTATAGCAATATATAGTGTCGTAATCGTTGAACTACATGAATGGCGGTCAAAGCTAGCTTCTCAACATGAGAATACTTGAGTTTAGGGCCGACTAAGTTTTGACTAAGATAGTAAATGACATAATTTGGAGGCTTCAACAAAGGCGTCGATACCAAGGATTTCTTCAGAGCATCAAAGGATTCTTGGGCTCACTCATCCCATATAAAAGGAGTTTCCTTCTTCAAGAGACGCATGAAACACTTAGTAATATTGTCATAGTTTACTATAAACCGGCGTAAAAAGTTATCTTTCCCCTGTAAACCTTGAAGCTGATGAATGGTGCGCGGGGGAGGCAATCAAAGTATTGCCTCAACCTTTAAAGGATCCACCATGATCCCAGTCTTAGAGACTAAGAATCCTAGAAGACAACCTGACCTAATGCAAAAGATGCACTTATGAGGGTTCAAACGGATGCGATAATAGTGGCATCTTTCAAAAACTAGTCGAAGGTGGGTAGAGTGATCCACTCTCTTGTGAGAATGAGCAACAAGATCATTAATGTAAGCTTTGACTATATACTTGAGATCATGAAAAGCGAAGGTCATGGCTCGCTGGAAGGTTGCTTTGATGTTTTTAAGGTTGAAGGGAATTTTTCGGTATGTGAATGTACCCCAAGGAAAACTAAATGTTGTCTTATGTTGATTCTCAGGTTTAATATAAATTTGGTTGTATCTTGAAAATCCATCCATGAAAGAAAAAACCTCGCTTCCTGCACACTCATCAAGAATCTGATCAATGAAGGGTGTCGGGAAGTTGTCTTTAGGACATGCCTTATTCAGGTATCGAAAATCCATGCAGACATGGATGGTTCCTTGCTTCTTATTCACAAGAACAAGGTTGGATACCCATTCAGTCAAGGGAACTGGGTAGATGAAGACAACATTAAGCAGTTTATCCACCTCTACCTTAATAATAGAGGCCTTCCTAGGATTGACAGCTCTAAGTCATTGTCGAATAGGTTTGTCATCTGGGTAGGTTTTAATCTCATGTTCGACAATTCGAGGGTCAATTCCTGGCATCTCTTCATATGAAAAAGCAATTATATCACATAATTATTTGAAGAGTTCGGTGTAGATCAAAATTTCTTCCGGCGAACAATCCACACCGATATATACATTTTCAACCTTACCAGGAATATGAGAGATATTGATTGTGACGGTAGGGGAGATACTCGCCATGTTTCCTTCAGCATAAATACCGTGCATGTCAAGTGGAACTAAGGTGTGACTGACTATCTCGCTCAAGGTAGATCTAAAATTATTGTGTTCGATTCTAGCAAGCTCTGGGAGGAAATCAAAGCAATGGTGCATATCATCCCATGGCCTATCAGAATCATTCATGGCCTCTACAATTGATTCATCAAAGGGTAAAGTATCATCGAGGTAGTCATCTGAGAAAGATGACGAAGTGGCCCACATGAGATTAATAAAAGGATCCTCCTCATTCGTCTGCGAGGAGATAGGATCTAGGTTGGTAGAAGAGTCAAGAATAGCCTGATATGATATCTCTGCTATCGATAATGGCATGGACATTCTAGTATGTGATTGACCTTCACAAGATGAAGTCGAGGAAGGTAGGTTCCAAGGATCATTAAAATACAATGTGAGGAAAGGAACGAACCTCATTGATGAAGAAGACCTACTGGACATGGCATAGATATGATTAATTGGTGCCCCAAAATCAAAAATGCCCATAAGGGATGAATACATTCCGACACCAATATTCTTAGTTGTCGGCTGAGAATTGTCAATCATAGGGATTGACAGTCCGACTGATTCATTGGGGCTAGCGTACACAAAGAACAATTGATCAATCGTCATGATTTTCCCATCGTGAGGAAAACATAAAATATGGAAGACAGACGATACAACTACTATCATAGCATAAGTCTAGTTACATCCTAGTAACAAGTTATAGTCAAGGGATGCACCAACCACCTCGACATCCACCTCCACCATATTCCCACCTAACTTGACCGAAAATGAAGAAAGAATATTGTGGGGATAGAAAAAATGACCATCAAATGTCGTCAACATGGTCGGAGATTGAGAAAGGTTGGGAGAGCCAATGGCTTTCCAATAGGTTAGGGACATCACGCATGTTGCAGCACCTTCTTCAATAATAGTATGTTTGATGGTATACTTTGAGTAATCCACATGGATTTGGAAATCCACATGGTAAGGCAAGCGAGGTTTCATATCCATGACGTCAAAATTGATAACCATAGAGCCACAGGGATCTAGAGATACTATGAAGGTCACATTTGGGGTACCTCCAGAGCCAACATCGCACAAGGGGTTTGGCCCAGATCCTCAATAATAGAATAATCTTGGGCATCTCTAGCATTAGATTTGTGCGTAGAGCGTTTGAGTACTCCTTTTAGAATACAAGGTGGGGGATTTGGTTTTTCGATCTGTAAAGGCACCTCTAGAGGAGGGGGAGACTCTATACCTAGAACAGTTTGTGAAGAATTGTAATTGTGAGACCGAGTGGCTACATTAACCTGAGACTTGACCATATTGATGCATAGACTGTCACTGTCTTGTACCGGTGGGTTTTGACTTCCACTCGTTGAATTTCCAGCATTTGAGGAGCTCGAGGCCATGTGTTGATTATGCGGAAAATGATTAGTTAGCACAGTGGGTGGTAGAGATAAAAGCCTCGCATCTTCCGCAAGTTTGGGGAACAAGTGGGTAAGCTGATCATTTGTACAAAGATTGGAAGGAAACTTCACCTTTCACCTTTCTTTCTTTCCCTCACCAACATTATTACTCGATTTCTCATTGTTAACATTGTCCTTGGGTTTATTATTATTATTATTCCTCCCACCCTTGTGATTATTACCACGCCCTTTCCTTTTATTCCCTCTTGGTTGTTGGTTACCATTCAGGTTGTTCAACGATTGCACAGAATGTACGTCTGGTGACTGAGTGGGAGTGGAGGACATAGACGAAGCTTGTCCTCCTACAGACTGGCTTAGAGACAACTCTTTCAACTTGTTTGTCACCAAGTCTCCAGATTTGACATTTGTGGAGCTTACAATGCCATCGGCATGAGGCCCGAGATTTTGTCTAGGGTCATAGATTGACCTCCGTGCATTGGGAATAATTTCGTATAACATCCCAGACTAAGCATATATAAGATCTAACTGTTGGGATTTAAAAACTGCTTCTTCCTCAGATGTAACCCTAGATGTAGAGACATCATTCAAAATATAAGGTTGTAAATACTTAAGGAACCATTCCAAAAGGAATTTTGGAGGAATGCGGGCATTGATCAACATCTTTCGTCTACTCCACTCTTGGATGTGATCCGAGATATGGGTGTTTTTGTCCTGGAAGAAGGCCGACTGAATTTATATGCTGACAATGAACTGATAATTGGAAGTGGTTGAGGAAGACTAAAATCATCTGATTAAAATTTTCGTATGCCCCCCTCGGTAGCTCTATGTACCATTTTGTTGTGACCCCCATGAGGGTGCATTGAAACAATCTTAAATGAATATAATTGTCATTAAGGGAATTACAAGAGAACCAAAGATGGAAAGTAGTGACATGATCACCATGACCCTCACCAGTATTGTCCTCAAATTTTGGAATATCCAAAGGAAGCTTGGTGGGGACGTGGCCCATGTCGGATCATGACGCACGAAGTCATTCATTAATATAGACAAGTATGGAAAATTGAGCATGGCTAGAAAAGGGATATAGGGTTTCATCATCTGGCCCCAATCTCCTAAGAAATATTGATGCTGGGGAATCGCAACCCATCCAGGGTTCTAGTAAGCACTATGACCCTATCCAGGATTGTAAATCCCCCCTCCAAATTGATTCATAAAGGGTTGGTTGGGCACCATTCTAGTAGGAATGTTATGATGAGAATTGTAAATATTTCCCCGAGCTGGAGTAGCTCTAGGTTGGGGGTTTCCCAAGGTGTGAAACTGACCTCCTCCAGGTGTGAATCTAGAGGATAGAGGTGGATTTTTCATGCCAAACGTGTTGGTAGTAATCGGTGTGGAGGAGGTAGGTGTAAAGAATGGAACATAAGTTGTAGCTTGTCCGTCAGGTTGACCACTCCATCCAGAAGCATTAAGACTAGGATTAGACCCAGGGTTAAAAGGAGGTAGGCTTCCAACCGTAGGAGTCATTTGATGGATATGAGCACCGCCAAACGATAATGGAATATGCGGAGGATCCATGGCCCCAATTCCAATACTAGTATTTGGATTAGACGCTGGAATGGAGGATGAAAATTGCGATGTGAAATTCAGCATACCATAAGAAAAAGGGCTAGAGGTCGTAGGGATGGACTAAGTATTGTAGCCCGGTGAGTGGAAAAGAGACCCAAAAGGTTTCATGACTATAGGTTGAGTATTAACTATAGGCCAGAAAGGAGTGATGATGGGAACCTCCAGCACTACAACCATGGTGGTTGAAGGTGTCGAAGGAGTACCATTAACTATAGTGGGTATGGGAGTCTAAGGACTCTTGGTATCTTTATGACTCGACTTAGTACTCATACTTGTATGACCACAAGTTTCGTAGGTGGAGGTGTGTGTACCACGTTGATAACTTTAAGCCTTTTAGAAGACAAAGACTCAAGATGCGGTGGTAACTTCAACAAATGGAGAGACCTGCAGGGAAGCTTGTATGGCTCCATGATGACTCAAGACTTGATATATAGAAACAAATCCTAAGGCCAACTACCAATCAAAGAGCACACCAAATAAACAAAAGGTCAACATGCACACAAACATGATAAAGTGGTTGAAAGGGGCCTTCCTCCCTAAAGTAGGTNTGTGTGTGCATGTTGACCTTTTGTTTATTTGGTGTGCCTCTCCCAAGAGGGGCCTGAGACTCCCTGCCAAAGATCAGAGGTATCAGAATCAGTTATAATGGCCCTCGTGGGATTAAGAACTAGTCAGTCAGATCACCCCAGAGAGGTAATCCTCCATAAAGGTTGTGTGTTTTCCGACCCTTATCTAACTCAGGGTACCTGCAGAATAACCCTTGCAAGTAACCTATGTGGCTACCTATGTCAAGCAACTAAGCCACCATGATATAACTAATGCGCAAGAGAACAATTGTAAGTCAGGTCCACCTTATGGGTAGGGTAATAAAGCTTGAATCACAAAAGATCTACCTCTCATAGAGGTAAAGGTACTAGAAAGACCCCCATATACGAATATATCCCCAGAAACATCTCTGATGCTAAGAAAGATCTACCTCTCTGATGCTAGAAAGACCCCCATATACGAATATATTCTTACAAGTGTGAATAAAGGTGTTGAGGTCAAACACTTAAAGAATCCATCGACCAAGAGACATTGATGTATTCCCAACTGTCGATGGTGAGAGAACCTACCATTGATGACTGCAGGCCTCTAGGTACTCATAAGACTCTAGGTATCATTTCAAGAATAGATGGGTTTAATTCAATGGAAGGAGACCCACTGAAAGGAGACAATCAAGGCATCTCTCATCATTCATCACGAGGTATAAAGCAGGAGATTAATGATTTGGAGTAACTCGGACAAAGAATATTTTCACGAACCAATGACCCTGTGTGTCTTCTGCATGCACCAGATGCAAGCAGTGCACGAAAAAGACCCTCTGAATAACAACCAATAATGAAAAATTTTGATAAAGGAGAGGAAACCACCAATAAGGCTAATGGCATCCAAGACACTGCATGAATCCCAATGTGTGAATAGATTTCTTTTCGTTGAACACAAGGGAAACCCCCTAGTCAGCGACCAATGAGGAGATGTCGATTGTTGGGTTCAAGGTTACATACCCATAAGGAAAGTAGGACCAGGGTGCATGGTAGGACTACAACTTCATGTAACTCTGAGATACACTGAGGGTATGGCCGACATGCAAAGTGAAGATTTATGAGAAATGGACGACACAAGCTCATAGACATCCTTTGAACAAGAGCATGAGACATATGGATGACTATGGCAGCATAGACTCAATGATGAAACTTTGTGATGCAGGACGCACCAAATAAACTCTCCATAGGGACTGGAAGAATAATCAGCTGGGGGAGTAAACTCTCAGTAATGAGCTCAACTTCCTAAGGTCATGCTAAACCCAAAATTTTGATGACACGTGGACTCAAAAGTTTGTGCTTTGTTCAAAGGCGAAATGAATGCTACCAACATAAGGTAATATTGTGTTCCTTCCCGTCTTTTTTTTTGTTTTTTCATAGTCAAATGAATGATAAGATAAAGAGGAGGAAACAAGTGTGATGAGTAAGCAACTAGTTCCAACAGTGGAACATACCTATGCTCAATACAAGGAGGTGCATGCGGGATATAGACACTCGGGGGAATGTTTCCTCTTAGGGTATAGGGTGTCAAGATGCAAAGGATATAAACAAGGCTCTGCTTGGCTGATGATGCAAACTACTGAGGTGGTAAGCTTATTATGCGAAAGAAAGAACCGATAATAGGCTCAATACTGCAAGCAAGAGAATGAGATGAAATTATAACTTAACGCCAAAGAATGTCCTTTTTTTTAAATTTAGTCTACTTGGTTTGAAAAAGGGTTAAACTTACACCAAATAGACGTCCTTTCAAATCCAATTTACGAGAGTGAAAGAGACAATTTCAGTCGACAATATTTTCTCTTTTTGAGAGAGTCGGAAAAGAGCTTAAATTAGACTCGTTGGGAGTCCCCATAGGTATAGGTCAGCATGCTTATGAGTAAGAAATGAGGTTAGAACGCAAAGTCATATATTATCTATAAGGGACTCTCGGTCCTACGGACAAAATCTATGCATGGGCACTGAATGACACAGAGGCTCTAACTAGGGCACCCATGTTTGCTAAGTCTCTACCATTCACTAATGACACTTCTAGTTGCATAAAGAAGGATTTATGTCGCTAATAAATGGGTTCGTACCTAAGGCATGCAAATTTCAGTTATAGGATAATGCAAGTGGTAAAAACGGAGTGATGACCTATCCTATATGTTGGTCAACAAAAATACCAGCCAAAGTTATAAACGAACGACATGACGCCAGAAACCGCAAGAATCCCTTGATAAAACCACCAAAACCAATTCCATCCACTGCATTATTAGTCCACTAGGTCAAAATATTAGCAAAAACTATGTAAAGTGGGTAAAATTTTTCTATAAATAGTAAAAAAAACCAATTTACCATATCATTTGTATTTTTTACCCAAATAGTGCATTTTGGACAAAATTACCCTCGATCTTTAACTGTGGATTGCGGGAGCTACGTGTGACGGAATTGACTACTGTCTAGACCAAGTAAGTCTTCTTGATCTTCTCTTCATTTCTATTGGTTTAAAATTTTCATTAAGGCCTCAATTATTGAGTATTTGAAGGAATAAATTAGAAACTAGGGTATATGCGAGTTGTAGATCATCGGGTCATGTATACGCGACCTTATATGCGACTGTTATAAAAAAAAACCGCGTATCTGCAGCCCTATACGTGATTGTGTGAGCTGAATCTCACGTACAAGTTCGTGAGTTTGAGTTTTTAGAATGGTACTCAGTCAAAATTTGATTTTAAACTTGCAGGATGGTGCTAGAGTGGAGAGAAAGAGAGCATAATGAGGTTGATGCTGTAGTGGAAAGAGATCCAGGGGCCCAAATGGAATTACAAATATGTGGGCTATATAAATTTTTGGCTCTCAAAGGCATGAGAGCTCAAGTGAGACTTCTCTAGATGCTGGTGAACTACTGGGATCCAGATATAGAGGCCTTCAACCTCGATGAGAAACCATTGAGGATTGAAGTCGAGGAAATATACTTTCTGACATGATTTCCACGTCGGGGTGAGGTGGTGAATCTCAAAACCCGAGGAGCCAGGAATGGCATGAATATAGAGGATTACATAGCCACCCATTTCGTTGCAGGGACCGAGAAGGTAGGGAGCCAACTCCCGATAAGAGTGATCAACAATATGAGTCTCAAGATCATTTTCCTAGTGTTGACATAGATCAGAGGGTTAACCTCATTGCATCGAGCATCAAGGCCACTTATGTTCTACTCAGTGGAGTGTTTGTGACCCATGGTTTATGAGTGGTGCACCTCATTGTTGGTCAACATGAAGAACCAGTTAACAGACTGCAAACAAGGTAGAAAGAGAAACTTTGGGTTTGCATCCATCTTATGTAGTTTTTTATTCGAGAAGGTTCCAGGATTGGGCCCTAGAGTTGATATTGTTCTTCATGGACTTCATGATCTAGCCATGGCATGGTGGACCAAGGTGATGAGGTGGTTGGGGAGGTAGGGTTCCAACGCCCTACAATGATGAGTTTTTCTTCTGGTGGCATCAACAAGAGATATCCATGGATGAATACCCATATGCAGGGATCGAATTCATAGGATATCCAAACATGCCATTACCACCAGGTTCCTCCTACGGAGACACAGGTATAAAAAAGTATTTTGAATATTTCATTTTTTTGTATATTTGTAAAAGAAAACAAAAATAATTTTGGATGATGTCAAGTACTAATTAAAACATGTATGTTACAAAGATGTGGGTCCACGACAGCTAGAGGGACTCCCACGACACTAACAAAGCCACCAGGAGATGAGCCAGCAGAAGGCGATGTTGAGAGATTGCTTCAAAACGTCCAGAGAAACCTGTCTTGTTTGACTCAAAGAATTATGATGGTTCAGGTAGAGGATCTGCTGGAGGCGATGCAACGATAGGTGGTAGGTGTGCCCCATGCCTGGGTGTGACTCTTCCAACGTCTCGCAAACACCATACTATGTTATCATGACACACATCTGGTGCCCCAGACATAGATGTCATGGTTATTGTATTGATCGTTCATATGTATTTTGAGGGTGTGAGCCACGATTTTGTATTATAACACCATATTTTTGGAGAGATGGAATATAAAAAACATTGGTCTTCAGATTTACTTATATTACAATGTGTACATTGAATGTGTTTTCTTTGCTTTCTTTATGTGACAAATGCCAATATAAAACATAATTAGCGTATGCATCATATATGTAATTAGAACTTCTAGGTATGTGATGATAAGTAATAAAATCAAAATGTTGTTCCAAAATTCGTACTCGTAGGAATCGTCGGAATAGAGTAGGGTCTCGCACACAGTAAATGTCAGTCAATTGACATACTACTAACTAGGAGTCCAGGTGAACTTCTAAAGAATGAATACCATGTGAAATGGCATTGCACAAAATCTCTATAAAAACGCTATATACGACCACATTATTCATTGATGGCCCTAGAAAAACACCACCTGAAGACACCAGTTGACCCTCGGGTGAGTAAACAACCCAAGCGGCAGAAACCAAGATCTGTGTATGATGACTGGCCCCATCTGTGAATCCTAAGTAGACCGAAGACTCTGTTGGCATCTGCCAACCAAGGGAAAACTCAATAAGCAAGTCGATGACGAAAAGGGGAAAATATATACACACTAAAATACATTAGTATACAAAGAGTTACGCCCAATATTGGGGCTCAAGTGTAATATATTTTCAACAAGAGCCCATTCCTGGGCTCAACCATCATATTCTCTTCATAATCTTCTAATTCATAGGCTCCTTTTTCTAAAACACATCACACGATATAAGGACCGTGCCACATGGGGTTGAACTTTCCTTCCCCCAGTGGTTCTTTGGCTTGGTCATACAAGAGGACTAAGTCACCCTCAGTGTATTGTTGAGGACAGACAAATTTATCATATTGGACCTTAAAACATTGTTTATTCACTTCAATAGTCGTAGAGGCATCTCGACGCTTCTCATATAGAATCTCTATGTGTATGAGGTGTAGTTAAATATTAGAAGTGTCAGGTAGGAGATTAACTGCCAATCTAAGAGAAGGGATTTCACATTCAATAGGAAGGATCGACTCCACACCATGTACTAACTAGAAATGAGAAAAACTGGTGGAATTTTTATCTGAGGTTTGGTATTCCCAAAGTGTAGGGTAAATCATGATATGCCAGTTAGATTTACTCTGGTTGATAGTTTTCTGCAAAATGGTCTTGAGAGACTTGTTCACGGCCTCCACTTGTCCATTTTCCTGGGGGTAGCAAGGGGAAGAACGACCATGTTTAAACCCCAGTTTCGATGTTAATTCTTTCATCATTTCATTCTGAAAGTGACTTCCATGATTAGTGACAATCTCACTTGGGATTCCAAACATGGCTATAATTTGATTGAACAGGAAAAATGCAGCAGTATTACCATCATATTTAACTATAGGCATGGCCTCAACCCACTTAGTAAAGTAGTGTACGACCACAATAATATGTTGATGCCCCCAGCCGAAGTTGGGTTGCAATCCACAAAATCCACCCCCCACTTGGTGAAGGGACCAACAATAATGACCGGGTGAAGAGGGGTTGGATGTGAGTGCATCTTCTGAGTGAACACCTAGAAGGGGTGAAACTTCTTTACCACTTCAACATGATCTTTAAAAATAGACAACCAAAAATAACTAGCTCACAATATCTTCTAGGTTGTCCCAAGCCCGGATATATGACCACCATAAGACCCACTATGACAGTCATTAAGGACAGACTCAACCTCTTCGTGAGTCAAGAAACGATGCAAGATATTATCTATGCCTCGATGATACAAAGTGTCGTCGAAGATAAGGTATTTCTTAGCTTGATATCGTACATGTCATCGGTCATCTCTTGAAAGATGTTGAGGGAACTTCAAGGTTTGAAGGTAGATCACAATATCTCCATACTAGGGGTCTGACGATGATACAAGGAAAATGTGTTCATCCACAAATGAAACAACATGGATAACATCCTCATCTAACTGAGGGAAGTCCAATACTAACTCTACAAAAACTAACGATTTCTTGGAATTTTCTTGAAGCAAAATCGATATCAAACTCTTGCAAGCTGAAAATCCATTTATTATATTTCCCCCCTATGATATGCCTAGTAAAGACGTATTCAAATGGATTGACATCAGTAACCACAATAGTTTTTTAAAGAAATATATCATGTCGTAATCGTTGAAATGCATGAATGGCGGCCAAAGCTAGCTTCTCAACATGAGAATACTTGAGTTCAGGGCCGACTAAGTTTTGACTAAGATAGTAAATGACGTGCTCTCTGAGCTCATCACCCTCCTAAACTAAAACCATACCAATCGTCCCTTCGATCATGGCGATATAAAGCAAATAATCTCTATTGTAATTTGGAGGCTTCAGCAAAGGCATCGATACCAAGGATTTCTTCAGAGAATCAAATGATTCTTGGGCTCACTCATCCCATATAAAAGGAGTGCCCTTCTTCAAGAGACACATGAAACACTTAGTAATATTGGCATAGTTTACTATAAACCGGTGTAAAAAGTTAGCTTTCCCCTGTAAACCTTGAAGTTGATGAATGGTGTGCGGGGGAGGCAATCAAAGTATTGCCTCAACCTTTAAAGGATCCACCATGATCCCAGTCTCAGAGACTAAGAATCCTAGAAGACAACCCGACCTAACGCAAAAGATACACTTGTGAGGGTTCAAACAGATGTGATAATAGCGACATCTTTCAAAAACTAGACAAAGGTGGATAGAGTGATCCACTCTCTTGCAAGAATGAGAAACACGATCATTAATGTAAGCTTCGACTATATGCTTGAGATCATGAAAAGCGAAGGTCATGGCTCGCTGGAAGGTTGCTTCGACGTTTTTAAGGCCGAAGGGAATTTTTCGATATGTGAATGTACCCCAAGGAAAAATAAATGTTGTCTTATGTTGATCCTCAGGTTGAATCTAAATTTGGTTGTATCCTGAAAATCCATCCATGAAAGAAAAAAACTCGCTTCCTGCACACTCATCGAGAATCTGATCAATGAAGGGTGTCGGGAAGTTGTCTTTAGGAGATGCCTTATTCAAGTATTGAAAATCCATGCATACATGAATGGTTCCTTGCTTCTTATTCACAGGAATGGGGTTGGATACCCATTCAGTCAAGGGAACTAGGTAGATGAAGCCAACATTAAGCAGTTTCTCCACCTCTGCCTTAATAATAGAGGCCTTCCTAGGATTGACAACTCTAAGTCATTGTTGAACAGGTTTTTTATCTGGGTAGGTTTTAATCTCATGTTAAACAATTCGAGGGTCAATTCTTGGCATCTCTTCATATGACCAAGCGAATACATCACATAATTATTTGAAGAGTTCGGTGTAGATCAAAATTTCTTCCGGCAAACAATCCACACCGATATATACATTTTCAACGTTACCAGGAATACGAGAGATATCGATTGTGATGGTAGGGGAGATACTCTCCATGTTTCCTTCAGCATAAATACCATGCATATCAAGTGGAACTAAGGTGTGACTGACTATCTCACTCAAGGTAGATCTAAAATTATCATGTTCGATTCTAGCAAGCTCTGGGAGGAAATCAAAGCAATGGTGCATATCATCCCATGGCCTATCGGAATCATTCATGGCCTCTACAATTGATTCATCCAAGGGTAAAGTATCATTGAGGTAGTCATGTGAGAAAGATGACGAAGTGGCCCACATATGATTAATAACATGATCCTCCTCGTTCATCTGCGAGGAGATAGGATCTAGGTTGGTAGAAGAGTCAAGAATAGCCTGATATGCTATCTCTGCTACCGACAGTGGCATGGCCATTCCATTATGTGACTAACCTTCACAAGATGGAGTCGAGGAAGGTAGGGTCCAAGGATAGTTAAAATACAAAGTGAGGAAAGGAACGAACCTCATTGATGAAGAAGACCTACTGGACATGGCATAGATATGATTAATTGGTGCCCCGAAATCAAAAGTACCCATAAGGGATGAATACATTCTGACACCAATATTATTAGTTGTCGGCTAAGAATTGTCAATCACAGGGATTGACAGTCTGACTAATGCATTGGGGCTAGCGTACGCAAAGAACAATTGATCAATCATCATGATTTTCCCATCGCGAGGAAAACATATAATATGGAAGACGGACGATACGACTACTGTCATAGCATAAGTCTAGTTACGTCCTAGTAACAATTTATAGTCAAGGGATGCATCAACCACCTTGACATCCACCTCCACCACATTCCCACCTA
>JASDQU010104510.1:74328-120480 GCA_032191745.1 Picea mariana
CTGTCGATAAAAAGGTTAGTTGGTTCTTCCCATGTTTGCATGTGAAAAAGGGTTTTAGATTTGGGGTAGAAGGTTAAAAGTAATTCTTGAAGGGTCATGATCTGCATGCAAGTTTAAACCCTAGCTTGTTAGTCCGTAGGGTAGAATAACCCCACAACAATTCCCCCAAGTGTCCATATCCCACATGCACCTCCTTGCATTGAGCATAGGTATGTTCCACTGTTGGAACTAGTTGCTTACTCACGACACTTGTTTCCTGCTCTTTATCGTATCATTCATTTGACTATGAAAAAAGAAAAAAAAGATGGGCAGGAACACAGTATTACCTTATGTTGGTAGGAGTCATGTCACCTTTGAACAGAGCACAAACTTTTGAGTCCACGTGTCATCAAAATTTTGGGTTTAGCATGACCTTAGGAAGCTGAGATCATTACTGAGAGTTTACTCCCCCGACTGATTATTCTTCCAGTCCCTATGGAGAGTTTTTTTGGTGCATCCTGCATCACAAAGTTTCAACATTGAGTCTATGTTGCCATATTCATCCATATGTCTCATGCTCTTGTTCAAAGGATGTCTATGATCCTGTGTCGGCCATTTCTCATAAATATTCACTTTGCATGTCGGCCATACCCTCAGTGTATCTCAGAGTTACATGAAGTTGTAGTCCTACCATGCACCCTGGTCCTACTTTCCTTATGGGTATGTAAACTTGAACCCAACAATCGACATCTCCTCATTGGTCGCTGACTAGGGGGTTTCCCTTGTGTTCAATGAAAAGAAATCTATTCACACATTGGGATTCGTGCAGTGTCTTGGATGCCATTAGCCTTATTGGTGATTTATTCTCCTTTGTCGAAATTTTTCCTTATTGGCTGCTATTTAGAGGGTCTTTTTCGTGCGTTGCTTGCATCTGGTGCATGCGGAAGACGCACAGGGTCATTGGTTCATGAAAATGTTCTTTTTCTGAGTTCCTCCAAATCATTAAGATCTTGCTTTATACCTCGTGATGAATGATGAGAGATGCCTTGATTCTCTCCTTTCAGTGGGTCTCCTTCCATTGAATTCAACCCATATATTCTGGAAACAATACCTAGAGTCCTATGAGTACCTAGAGGCCTACAATCATCAGTGGTAGGTTCTCTCACCATCGACAGTTGGGCTTACATCAATGTCTTCTGGTCGATGGATTCTTTAAGTGTTCGACCTCAACACCTTTATTCACACTTGTAAGAATGTAATTGGTGCCTTGATACCTACTTTAATCATTTGTAATTTGTCTCTCATTTGTTAACGGTATACATTAATGAACGGTAATCAAACAAAGTCTCATTGTGTTCGACCTCAACTCCTTTATTCACATGATGTAGACTTGCACCTTTGGTAGATCGTGTAGAAGACTTGAAAACATCAGTTCATAGTCGCAGCTTTCCTAAGCTGTTGTTATCAATCATTGGACCAGTACCTATATGACTCCAGTGATCATGAGAGATCAGATTGTACTCCATTTTATACAAATATCTTCAGATTGATTTTGAGACTGGTTTTCACTGGGCCTTGTTCATGACTATGACAACCTATGGCATGTATCTACTTTTGTATTGTCTATTTATGTCCATGAACAACTGTTTAGTATATTTCCACATGGATTTGCAGTGTAATTCAAATCGGCATCCATGTGTGCAAATTCATTATGGATTGTAATATTCTTATGAGCAACTAATTCGTCCAATTGGGTCTCCATTACTCCACTTCTAGAAATTATAATGTATTTCGGCCATCGTAGATACTCCTCTGACCTCACACATTAGGGGGCATCTGTTATAGCAAGATTTGTCTCACCCCATGCAAACTTGCTCATAAGGCCTTTTCCATTTCCCTATGCAAACTTGAAGTCCCCTTTTGCAGTTCTTAGAGCTAAAAAACAAATTTTTCCACATATACACGCCCTAACAACTATACAACATGCGTATACATAGGTTGCACCATTACAACCCGCATACATCGGGTTTTGTGCTCAAAATTAAAAAATGGTGTCAGATTTCCATGTCACATCACGAAATCCATGATCCTTGAACTTCCATATACTGGAAATGTTCAGACTCGTCCCTTCAGTTCCATTTGAAGGCTATAAATGAGACATATCCAAGTTGTGGAGAAGAGGAGAAGAATTCAACTTTGAGAGAAAAGTGACTCTGGAGAAATTATTCACTTCATATTGAGTCTGCATCCCTTTGTCCTTTTAAGTTTGAACACATTGTTCATCCCCCAAGCTCTTCCCTATTTGATGGAGAACCTCGTTGTCTCTCTTATATGAGATTTCCTTTGGTGGAGGATTGAAGTGGTGGAAAGGACTTAGTTTCTCGGTTCCGAATGTGTCGACATCCGTTGATAACATTTTAATAGAAATATTTTTTTCTTGTCCAATTAGTGTCTTGCAAATATTTGAATTGTTATTCCATGGGCGTATTTGTTATAAATATTGATGTATTATGCTATTGTATGTGCTAACTTTATATATTATCACCATATGCTTGTGTATCTTGGTTGTTGAGGACAAGTTTCAGGTGTATTGCTTTGACTCAAG
This sequence comes from Picea mariana, assembly GCA_032191745.1. NCBI lineage: Eukaryota > Viridiplantae > Streptophyta > Pinopsida > Pinales > Pinaceae > Picea > Picea mariana. Next base: position 76,913 of record JASDQU010104510.1, read on the forward strand.
TGATCAGGGGTGGACTTCATCGAACGTGAGGACTAGGTAGGCTCTTTATCTTGTCTTGTTAGCATATTTGTTTATATAGCATACTTGAGATTAGAATTGATTTCTGCAGTCATTTCAGTAATGACAAAAATACCCTTGATATAAACCTAATAAACCCTAAAAGATTTTTAGAATTTTAATATTGTAAAAATGACAAAAATACCCTTGATATAAACCTACTAAACCCTAAAAGAACTCTAGCCAGATACCCTACCCTAAAAGAGGGGTAGGGTATGTATACCTTCGTAGACTTTACCAATCAAATCGTTGGGTGGAGGGGGATCCCTTGTCCCACAAACAAGGGGGTCTCATACACCAATTTGATGTGCTGGCTTGGCCGTGACCTTAAAGATTGATGATGATGATGATGATAATGATGATTATTATTATTATTATTATTATTCAACCCTACATAATTAGAGTTGAGTTCCCATTTAAGCCATTCTAGCTAACAAAAATCCACATAACCCTTGCTCTGTTACATGAGTGTTTCCTGAGACAAAATGGTCGGCTCTTTCAAAACAATCATTCTCGATATATATATATATATATTACGTTTATTGATATTGACATCTCAATACAATATATTGTGTTCACAGTGATTCAATTAAAGAGCAAAAGAATTGATTAAATTCTTCGAATCGAAACGTTTAAAATAGAAGTGATGAGCAGTGAAGAATTTAAGTTCTCGAATCCTGCCAACGACTCGCAAACACAAAAATCAACACCGATGAGAATTTCCCAGAAAAGAAACGATAATGAATTGGTGTGCCGAGGCGTTTCAAATGAATTCGCTACTTGTTATCTGAATGCAGCCATCCAGTGCGTTTTAGCTATGGAACCCACCAGAAGAACTTTCATGGGGCTCCCAGATCCGAGCTCGCCTGATTACATCATACCAGTCGATTCTATGACGGCCTTAATTCATTTCTTCTTCCTCCAAAGACGGCGGCCTAACATCACCCCACAACAGAGTGAAGACCTAGAACGTAGCAAAATAGTTAGCGTTGTAGGGTTGTTACACAGGAGGTCCCCTGGTTGGATTGACACTTTGAGATATGGAGGCAGCCCTGAAGCTGCTTTGTATCATATACTGCAGATGGTAATAGAGGAAGGATATGTAAAGGGTTTAGAGGAAGGGCTATTTGGACAGTACAGAACTAAAATAAGTTGCCAGACCTGTGGAGCTCGCTACCGTCGTCTRGACAATGAAATCATGCTGAGCTTCGGGGTGCCTAAAGCGGTTTTRGAATTTTGGAAAAAGGCCAGATCTTTASTACTTCATGATTTTTTTGAGTTCTCAGAACGATTCAGTAGGCTAGACGTCCCGCTATGTTCTTGTAGATGGGTWCTGTAYGATTTGAAGTGCCAAACTACAATTCGGCGCCTCCCAACAACATTAATCGTAGATATCGCTCGCGTTTACTGCCGAGAGAGGATTATTTACSAAGAAATTMTCGATCTGAGCCAAAGTATAGAGTGGGAGAGCTCTGCAAATTGTTACAAATATAAGCTCGTTGCAGCTGTTGAGCGAGTGCACAACAGAATGCATTCCGTAGCGTACGTGAGGAGTTCAAAATTCTTAAACGAAAATAATTCTGGGAATATGTGGTACAGAATTGACGACCGTGAAGTAAAACTAGTGCCGTTGCATCAGATGCTAAATAAAACAGACCTCACTCTACTGATCTATGAACAAATAGAACCGCTCGGGACACCATATATAGCAAGGTCTACATGCAAACAAGGGACGTTGAGAATCACTACTTGAAAACCATGAAATTAGTAGCAGTTTTAAGTTTTACTCGAGAGTTTCAGATTGGATACTTTCATTTTTTATCTTATATTTTTTCTATTAAAAATTTTAATAATAATAATAATAATAATCTATTTTTAAGGTCACGGCTAAGTTACACTAAATTGGTGTATGAGACCTCCTTGTTTGTGGGACAAGGGATCCTCTCCGTCCAGCGCTTTGAACTTGTAACCTCTTAAGAGGAAGCTTTGAACTTGTGACCTCTTAAGAGGAAACACATGTTCTTAACCATTAGGTCCACTCAGACTGTAAAGACATTCCTCCTTACCCACAAATAAGCTTTGTAAATTCAAAAATTAAAGTTGGGGTGCAAATCTTCCCTTGAAGTGGTACCATCCTCTTTGAAGTGGTACCATCCTCCCTAGGTCCTTGGACAATTGCTGCTCCTTCTTCCTTCCCCTTAACCTTGACTCTCCAAACTTTTCTTTTGGTTGTTTGATTCCTCATATGAAGCTCTCGATGAAGCCTCCAACACTTGGCTTCCCAATGTTCACTAAAGCAACTAATTACGGATGTTCTAAAGCTACTGATGAAGAATTCGTGTGAAGAATTGAAGAGTTCGTGTGAAGAGCCAAAAGTTCGTAGGCAGCCATATCTGTTATCCACGCAAGGAAAAGGGGATTCGATCCAGACTTTATGATTTTGTAAAATGGCAAGGCTGGATTTCTTTGGGTTATGATTCTTAATCTTACTACACTAGTGCTTCCCCATGCTCTAAGTGCCATGTAGGGCCATCTTATAAATGATATTGATACTAACATTTTCTAGGATGCTCTAAGTGCCATGTAGGGCTATCTTAGAAATGATATTGATACTAACATTTTTGGCTATAAACTTTGTAGTTAGCTTTTGATACTAATATGTGGAAGACAACCATCAGCCTAATGAATGTCTTTTGGAATGGTTAGTCATGCTTTTTGGATTTACTAATTTACCAACAACAATTTTCATAAAAATGAAATGGAAAATATTTTATAGCCATACACCAATTATTTTGTAGTTGTATAACACTCCTAAGCATTACATGAGTTCATATAGGGGTATTTAATTTGATCATAATTTAATTTTCTATAATGTATAATGTTAGATCATTAGCATATGGGGTTTTAAATTATATGGGTAATTATTTTTTTATTATTTATTTAATGTTTTTCAACCAAGTGGTACAATTTTTGTAAGTTTTTTTTTTGTTTGTTAATTTGTGCAGGACCTGCGATTAACCTGTGGCTTGAGAAACCGCGACTCAGGGGCATCTAAGCCGTCAAAATCACCCGGGGATCGCACCCGGCCTGAGCCACACCAACCCTTAACATGGTTGTATTTTTTGTCCCCGTAGGTTTCGAACCGGTGACTTTAACATCACGGAGTGGCTTAACAACACACTCCGTCACCGACTGTCCTACACCTCGGGGACACAATTTTTGTAAGTTGCCATGATTGATCATAGATGAATTTTCCACTCTAAGGCTTTATAAACAAGTGGAAAATGTGGTAAATTTTATATAAACAAGTGGACAATGTGGTAAATTTTAAAACTAGGGTTCGTTTTTATAATTTCATGAATACATGCATTTTCAACATTTTTCACTAATTGACAGTACTTGATAACTTCTTCTTATTTTCTAGAACCTATGAAAATAATCTAATGTATGTTTAAAAATTAATGAGCTTTATACAATGACTTAATTAACATGCCAACTTCTAAGAGAAGTGATCATTAAACATGCAAATACATAAATACACAAGGTACCTCATGGATGAGCATGGCATGCATTTGGAATGATCCAAGAAGACATCAATGAATTTTCATAGCTTCATGAGCTTTCCATATTTTGCATCAAGTTTGTGTTGTGTTTCTCCCATACTTCTTGGTCCCTTAGTTATTTAACTAAGAGTAGAGCCAAGTCCTTTGGTGTGAAGGAACAAAAAGAGGATTTGATGATTTTATGCATTGCTTCTACTCGACATAAATCCATAGTCTCCTAGATCTATAATAAGATCTCAAATTTAATACAGAAGCCTTATATTATGTTCCAGTGCAATTCTCACTCAACTAGACACTCTTTGAAACAATTCACATATGTGCAACCTATGACAAGGAACATTACTCCATTGTCTAGGATTGTCGGTAGTGGAATCATTATATGTTGGGAAAGGAAATGAACATCTACATCGACCATGCCTCTACAATTTATGTAAACTTGGTTGCAAAATGACCACCATCAAAAGTGGTCCATGTACCTTCAATAGTTCCACTTGAACATAAAGTACAACGATGGAATCAATTGAGTTCTTTTCACTTCACATCCCAATAATTTGCTTGGTTGTCCTCCTCTTATAGATCTACCAAATGAAAAGAGGGTAATTAACAACCCCAAACACATAGATCATGCATTATTGTCCTCTTCTTAATAACAATCATTTATTTAACATAAAAGTTCAACCCCAAAATAAATAATATCCCATAATAGTAAATGGCATAAAAATAGATAACAAGCAAACAAGAAAATGATAAAGTTATTTGCAAACAAGAAAATGATAAAGTTATTTATTTAGAGAAGGATAATGATGAAAAGGTTGATGAATAAAAGAGGGTAATTATTGTTCTCATGAATAGCTAAACACAAATCATAGTGATACTAGATCATAAATTACTACATGTAAGAAAGTGCATCTCATAATAAACAAAATCAGCTAAAGCATTTTTACGAGGGTCTTATAAATATGGTTTCTACCAAAAGATAATGCATCTTTATCGAAAGTAAATTTATTATATTACTAAACATCATCATTGAAGCATAAACAATTAGCTTCCCCACTAGTGCATCATTTGGGTGGATATCTTCATATAGCAATTCAACCCTCATAATATTATAATCTTCGAAATCTAAACTAGTTATTTCATGATCGTCAATTGAGATGGGTCCTGATGTGTCCTAACTTACTCTTGTACTAATGGGATGTGACGATTAAGATATCTCTAACAAAGCAATGTATTTTGGTCAAACAATTGGACAAGAATTATGCCATGGGGTACCTATGATCTTCTTAGGAATGATAATTTCTTTTCCAAGGATTCTCTTCCAATTGTTTCCTAGAAAATAGGTGTCAAGGATGGAAGCTAGAATTTTATTGGTGGAATTGATAGATCCACCAATAACGAATGTACTTTTACTTTCAAATTTTAAAAGCATGTCCGTTATTATTTCGGTATTGTGTTCTCATTGGCTATGGTTGATAATTCTGATCAATAGTGATGGTCAGGAGCTAGGATGAATTGACATAAAGATTAAAAAGAGGCCTTTCTAGATAACAAGAATTTGTTAGAAATTCATTCACAATTTCTTTGGATATTTATGATTTTTTTAGATAATGAGCCTTTGTCAAATGTTTGGAAATACCACCACATGAATTACATCTAATATTGGTTGGTTTTATTACCTATGGTTGTAATCATCATGGTGAAGGAGATTTCTTCGTAGATAACATCAACACTAGCGTTTTTACCCATTCAACTATTGAAATTCACAAGAGAAGGAGGGGATTGAATGGAACAAACCAAAACCCCCTTTAGCTAATCTCCCTTGAACGAAAAAACAAACAAAACCCTATTTCTCTTCAAACCTTAATGCACATTGAATGAACAAACCAACAAACACTAATGTTCAAATACTCATGTGAGTATTGTGAGAACACTAATTATATTTTATACATGTTGGTTTCATTATAAAAGGGTAGCTTATTTGGGTAGGTCAGGTTAGTTTAGATAGGATTACATGTTAGGTTTATAAGAGTGATATTAAAAATCATACTCATTCTCTTACTTATAAATTTTGTACTAATTTTGTTTTTCATCTACAAGAAAAATGTGGTTTTCTTGACCTTTACTTGAGAAGTAAACACCATGTAGGTATGTGTTCTGATCTCGACATGGTTGTAATTGAATCAATTTATATATTTCTACTTATATGTCTATATATTGACGTATATATGAGGATAAATCAACACTTAAATATGTATTAATCGAGGTTGTCAATAAAGCATTCAAATAAAAATGATATCAATGATAGATTTAGATCAATGAACCCATCAAAATTATACAACATTTATACACACTATCACGTCCCCATAGTGTGCCTAGACAAATATTATGATTGTGCACCTCTTGAGGGTGTGCGACACCGTGAATTTTCTCACTTGGCTTCTTGGTGACACCAAGGATACTTGATCTAGACTACACCTAGAACATACCCATACTTTGTTCTAGTCTACGAGAAAGTAACACTCCTACTCTAGTGAAACTCTTGTATACTTAGACAATTGTTAAAAGTTTAAAACTTAGTCATATATAATCATACATCTATGAAATGAATCTAACACTTGCGAAAAAAAAAAGAGAAAAACATATCTAGCGCAGGTGGCACAAATCGTTCATAAGACCTAACTAATTCTTATTATTGCAAAATTGTTACAATATGAGCATTATTGGCTAGGTTTAAAACTTGGTCAAAGTCACATGAATTGCCTCACCTCACCAATGCAACCATACGTAGATTTGTCACACTACGAATTGTCCATCATAACATCTTTCACAACTTCCACGGAGCACCACAAACGTGCATCCACCATAGACTCAACATCTCTTCTTTGTTGTAAGACTTTATACTACCATGTGGTTCTGTATGCTAGCATGCCTCATTCATACTTGTGATAAGACTTCCCCAAACTCATTCTAAAATAAGGTATCCCTAACTCAGTGAAAAAAATTACCTCAAGGCAGCACAAGTCCTCCCATGTGGAACAACTTGGCTCCCTAAGAGAGCTTTCCCCTCTTCATCTATGTTTTCCTCTGAATCACAGAGTTGATCTTGCTCTCCTTGTTGTTAAAATATACCTTCCTTGGCTGTGCACCATTTTTCTATTATATGGACTCCAAAGGTCACAATTGTGAATTGTCACATACTTTGGGTGTGTCGCACCCCTTCACAGATCAACGTGCCCAAACGAATGAGTGTGCCCCTTCATGGACACGGTGCACCCAAATGATCATGTGATCCCATCAACTGACATGTCCCTTGGGATTGTCACACCCAAACCTCTTTGGACCTGTGCACCCTCTCTTGGTCACTTCATACTTAGGAAATCCCCTTAGTGCATTCCCATGCCCAAGGCGCCTAGTTTCTCAAATAGTGCAAATATTGCGTGTTGAAGCAACCCCAAGTTCCATCTCCTTGAGGACCTGGATGAGTGTCTTTACACACTTATAGATGAATACCTTACATCCTCCCCCACATGAATTCATTTTCATCCTTGAAAATATCCAAAAATTTTACGATCTCCAAGTCTCGACCCGAACTCATGGCCCCATCGCCACTAAGTCTTGTGGAAACTCCAAGATTTCGTGCCAACTGGAAACCCCAAATTCTATGAAAGTGGAAACCCCAAGTTTCCACAAATCAACCCAGCTGCACTACAACCAACTCTACATGATTTTTTGCCTAATTCAATATAGTCTCTTCATCCAACTCCAAGGATGAAAGTTTCCCAACTCTACTACACTATCTTGTTGCAATGTTGCTACCTTACTACTGTCTAGTTCTATTGCTACTATTTTTTCCTAATATGACTGACTACTACCCACTTCACTTCAAAAATATTCCTAAGTGTTCAATTATTTTGATATTAGTGTTGCATGCATAATTCAACCAACTCTTCCATGTCTCCATGAACTGCATGCTCAATTCATGCACTGGTTTGGTAGCTAGTCCAATTGTCACGTCATGTTCTTGAAATGTGCATCTCCATGCATGAACTTAGTATTTTCTATCTGCATCATCCATCACTCTTTCCAACTTTAAATACTAAGGAAAATGTCCATCCTTTCCTCGCTACTATTTCCATTGTCCAATCTTTGTCAAGGAGATCCTTCACAATGTCTAAGTGCTACACTTTGAACCTGGTGGTGTGTTCATACTTTGACTTCCTTCCACAATTCATTCCATATGCACAAATATATGAAACCAAGGCAAGGTCACCCCTCACCTTGTTGCATTATGAAGTCACCTCAAAACAAAGTCATCCACAAAAAAATGACTCCATTTTCCACCTCATGGAACAATTATCCAATATGTTGGACATAGTCCACATCACATCGAAGTCTATGAAGAGTCTAGGGAAATTACCATGTATCCACATGTCCAAACAACTCTACCCTTGTGACTCAACTTGCGATGAAGTCCACAAGTCTAGCTTCCTTGGAATAATTCTCTCCATTTTCGTATATGTCTACAGATATGAAATGTCCCATCTACTCTAAGAATTGTACATTCAAGCTACCTTTTACCCACTACTTCATCACCCGACCATGTTGTTACATCTACCCCTCTATGAATTGGAATGGTTACGCTTCACCCTCAACCATGTTGCCCCAAAGAAAGAGAAATTCCCATGTCCAAGTAATTTCTTCATGTTGCAATATGGTTGTTTGCACAATCCTCCAAACTAGGGAAACTATTCAACTCGCCTCCTTTTGTCAAGTCAAATCCACACAACTCAACATATATGAGGAGTGTGGCCAATGCACATACACTCCTCAAAATGTCCCAATGAACTATCCAAATTGCTCCAAGTAGAATGAGTCACCTAAAAACAATTCCATGCCTTAGGTATCTTCGAACCAATAGTCCTTCCAACTCAACTAAAGACCCTCCCAAATCTTTGTTGGCACCCAAAGTTTTGGGAAAATATCTCATGTGCACACAAATGAAGTTGTCCATGCCTATCTTAGTTTTATGTGCACTGAAGTAGTTGTGCAAAATTTGACAAGAGGCACACACATCAGATCAATTTTTGTTAATGAACTCCAATTCGATTTATTCCAATGTGCGTCGGTTGAAGTTTTGTCATGCGTTCCAGAAATCAAGAAGACACCATATGCACACTGGAATAAAAAAAAAGAATATTCAACAAATCTCCTCGAATTATTACTAAAATCAACACGAGGGAACGTAGAGTAGGAAGAAGATGAGATGAAAATTAGGTAGTTGAGATTGCCATGATTCCAAAGAGGTGACATGGAGTGCAAGTGGGTGACAAAAGCATGTGCGACTAATAGTTAGAGGGGTGAGTGGGATAAAACTGAAAGAGACAAAGCTCCACATCCGGGAAGTAGATAAAAGGAAGCAACGCCATATGAAAGAGAGTTAGCTTGTTAGTCAATTGGTTTTTGTTGTGATATTAGTTGTATTGGTGCTATTGAGCTCACTTTGAGCCTATTTTTTGTAATGTCTCCGGTTGCAAGTATGAGTCTATCACATTTGCAGAGTCTAAATAAATCCCATGGTGTTGTGTAATGTAGCATCGGGAAAATATATAAGAGGAAAAGGATATGTTATTGTTAATGTATGAATTGCTTAATGCATGGTTGTTGTGATGGAATGAAGATAATAAAGTTGTAGTCATTATGGTCTTATGATATGTTACTCATGTGTCAATTGGACATGTGTGTGTGTGTGTGTGTTTATTTTTAGTGTTAATTATTCTTCAATGGATTGTATGAATGTTAATCGGAATGGAACTTTGTGCAACTAGTCCTTCATCATTATCGACACAAGGCCAGATGGTCTTTATAATCCTCATGGTGTCTCAGGTAAGACCTTCTCCAGTCTTTGGCTAAGGATTGATATGTTGATTCCTTGGGGTTTTTGTTGGTCAACTTGGATGAACCATGGGTGTTGAGACATGATTTTGGGAACTTCACAACATGTGAAAAATAAGGAAAGACAGTTGGCGCACTTTCAGAGATCAACATGCGCAAAAGAAGGAAGATTCTTGAAGCCGTTAGGAATTTTAGGTCCATCGATATGGGATAAGCCCCATTGTAACTGTACAAATATGTAAGGGTTTTTGGGATAGAGGAGGAGGAAGAAGTATTAAGCGAAGGTAGTAAGTAGCAAAGAGTAATGGAGAGATAGGAGAATGACAAGGTAATTATGTATGTCAGAGACATAATTCATGAGTGCAGTGCACATATTTTGTAATGGATGTTCTAAGTAATACAATAAGAAGTTGTCCATTGTGGACATAGCCCATCTTGGGTGAACCACATTAATCATGGTGTCTATGTGTTATGATCTGCTTGTTGTTCTTTCTATTGTGCATATAATATGTGTTTTGTTACTATGAATATGTTACATGTTATTATGTTTATGCACACATGATATAAGGAATAATGAACAATTTCTAAGTAGAATGGTGATAAGGACTACCTCCCATCCCTTCATCACTGCAAAAATTTGGTTCTTGTAGTTCCCATAGATACCTTGGGTGAGACTTCACTTGCTTGTGGGTGATGCCGAAAGGGTCGATTCTGAGGTTTTTGATGGTAAATTCATATTGAACCCTGGGTCAACCCACTGCATGCCAACAAATGGTTTCGTTGTCGAGACCAAGATCTGTGACTAAAGGAAATGTGGAGGCCAACTAAGGGAGATATTGGAAGGTGTTTAGAAACAAAGGAGTGTGAGTTTTATAGAAATAAAAATAAGAACTCATGGATCAGCTCAGAGCAGTGGTTAGAGAGGTACGTATTCACAGACTTACATGCAATTTTCTTTATTGAATTCTCGATAGTTTTGGATGAGTGGTTACAGAGGATAGATGAAAATGAAGAAACATTCTGCTCTATTTTTATGAGGAGTTGGACCCCTAGGTTGAGCCAACAAGTTAATACCGTAAGTAATCACATCTCACGCATAGTTGATTTTTGGCTAGATAGTGTATTGGGGGGTTATATTACTGTGTTTTCTATAGAGTGTACCCATTCATATAGTGCTTCTGAGAGGGATTTCTTTAAAGGTCTGCATGGAATATATTTGAAATCACTGTCTACTTGGGTCAAGATGTTGTTGTGTGATAAGGGGGTTATGAAGTTGGAATATGATTTCCCTAGTAGATAGTCTCCTTTGAGCACATAGAGGGACTAGGGGATGACCAGGGGATGGTATGAGAGTATGAAAAAGAGGGATGAAGGAAAGAAAAAATTAGGAATGAATGGAATAAGAATGTTGGGAAAATAAGAAGATGTGATATAAGAAGAGATTATAATGTTGCGTAGTGGAAAAAGATTTTGGTACAGGAGGAAGAGGACTATGGCTGATAGAGAAGGGAAGCATAGTGAGTTTGAGGAAAGAGACACTGAAGTAGTTCTCCATATCGAAGGAATACCATGCATATAAAGGAAGGAGAAAGAAAAGGACTGTTAGCTCAGTCTAGCAGAAGGAGATCCATTGAATCCCAGTAGTCCCACTCAGGCTATACTTTGTGTTGAACCCATGACCCTGTGTGTGTCTCTGAGGTCCAAGGTAAGATATGAAAATTTATCACTTGTATTTAGTGAAGGAATCAAGTATAGAAGTAAAGGTAGACATAGTAGTGGAAGTAGTACGACAACCCAGATTTAGTTAGGGACCCCGAGGAAGAATATTGCGTAGTACTCAATGGCGAGGGTAGACCCCACTTTGAGAAGGCATGTCTTCCATGGAGCAGGGAAAAAAGATATAGAACAACACTTATTTGTATATGAAGAAATATGGACCATGAAGAAGGTCTAGGATGATAATACGAAAATCACATAGTTAGTAACGACATTCAGAGACTGTGTGTTACTCCGGTATGTGAAGTATCAGTCCACTGCACCTGTGAGACAATCCATAACATTGGTAGACATCAGGTAGGCCCTATTAAAATATTTTAAGAGACCGAAGTCTAATTCATAGTGTATTATGGAGATAAAAGAGATCACGCAGTTGTAGAATGAATCAGTATGAGATTTTGATCAGAGACTTAAGATATTGATGGATCAGTTGACCTTCCATATTCTAGAAGAGTAGGATAGGGAATGATTCATTGCAGGATTGCTACCACATATACATTTCCCTTTGACGTAGAAGAATATTACATTGTAGTCAAGAACTAGAGATCACCATGAATTTGGAAGAATCCTCTATAGGAGAGAATGACGTAGGGATGGCTCAAGTTTATTCATAGTTAGTAGCATTGAAAATTCAGTTGCAGGAACTTGCTAAAGGGAAGGAAAATCATAAATAAGTCTCATGTGTTACATGTATAAAGTAAGGTCATCATAAGAATGGGTTTCCATCCTTTAAATATTATTTGACTACAAGAGCTTCAAATACGTTGGCCACAAAAGGAGGGGTATGGTGTGAGATATCCAGAACGATGGGTCATCACGCAAGCACCTTTCCTTTGATGCAAAAGTATCAAAGCACTTCAAAAAAAACTATTTTTTAATTTTTTTAAGTTTGTAGGACATGACGAATCGAATTGTCATGCACTCGATCTAATGAGGGAACACACTGCAGATGCATACCGAGTTCAAGGGGAAGAAAAAATAGAAGTAGGGGTACCGAAATATAATACTCCGAGGGGATATAATAAAGGAGGAAGAGGAGGATTCAAATGTTGGGGAAGAGGAGGATTTGATAGAGGAAGATGATTGATTATTTGCTATAACTTTAACCAGCCTGGGTGTTTGGTGCGAGTTTGTTATAATCCTTGTATGACATGCACATAGTGTAGACAGTTGGATCATGCGATGAAAGACTGTCTACAGCTGATCGTGAAGTGGCAGGAGAAAAGGAACCATAATGTGCAGATGATAAAATCATAAGATCACGATGATTGACCAAGGGTAGCAACGGTTATGTGTGGAGGAGAAATAACAAGAGCAAAGTAGAAAAACCTCTTCTAACGTTTGACCCTCAGAAAGAGAGAGACACATATAATAAAGCAAGGAAGGAGATGCTAGAAATATAATGGGGAGCATCGAGTTCTTCACAGGGGTACAAAACAAGAAATTAACTGGGGAGCATCGAGTTCTTGCACAATGAGAAATTAACTGGGTACAAAACAAGAAAAGGACGAATAGGGAATTTTGAATTAATGCACATATAGGAGACTATGATATGGATAATATCATCTTGGATATGGGATCTGATTTGAATGTCCTTTCGAAGCATACATGGGAGATGATGGGAAAACCAAATTTGATCTGGTCACCAATTCAATTGAGTGTAAAACAAAACATATTTTGAAGTAATCGAGATAGTGGATGATAGTAAACTTTATCCAATGTTACTTGAACTCAATTAGGATTTTGATAACTAGACCATTGTTGATCTAAAAAATAGAAAAATGATTTTTGAAGTAAGATACTTGAGAGTTACTGTGCCATTGGATCCTACTAAAAGAAGGCAATATGTGGAACTGGTAAGGGAAAAAGAACTCAATAACGTTTACAAGCTCACTGCATAGATGGATGATTATGTTGATCCTTCTATTGAGGGTGTACTTAGTTGGTGGAGTATCAGTTCTTGCGTGTCGTATTTAGAAGAATCCTTGGAACATTGGGAACATAGGTTACATGAAGTATCTACAAGGAGATGTGCTCATATTACCTACACATTGAGCCATATTTTCACTGAGGTACGTGATCCCCCGAAGTATGATGGACTAACATATATAGATTCATTTGTAAAAGAATTTGAATTGCAGATATAAGAACAATAGAGATTGTTATCTTTAGATGTTGCGTTAAAAGTGACCCCTGCAAGGTGGCAGGATGCACATAAGGATAGAATAGATAATTGGTAACAATGCAGAAGGTTGTTACATGTCAGGTTCGGAACAAAAGATAAATACAGTGTACAAAAGTATATTGGTTTGAGCTTTCCTACAGATCATCTTACACAACGAATCACAACATGGAGTTCATTACCTAAGTAGGATTGGAGTCACTTGTTTGTACACAATCTAGATATGATCGTGAAGAAATGGTATATATAATTGGAAGTACGAAGAGGAATAGTAGAATGGGAATGTTTGACTCACAACTTCAAGGTAACTTTGAATTTTTAGGATGATTCCCCTTTGATGGACACAACTATGCAGATTATAAAAAGCATAATCTGTATAACATCAAAATTCTTGATGGGACCAATACCCTTATGTACTGCACCTAAATCTTCTACAACTGTTCAAGAGGTTTTGGAATGATATAACCTTGCTAGATAAGACCAGGAGGACGAAGACCCATGAAATTCACAAGTACTATAAAATGAAGGAGAGAGCGTAGTAGAGTGTCTCGAGCTTGAATCCACTGTATATGAAAATCCATTTAAAACCCGCAAGGTGAATATTGGTATGAAGGATAATCCCAAGTTCACACTCATTGTGGATTACTAGAATGGAGAAATCGTCGATAATATTCTTGATTTACTGCACGAATACCATAACCTTTTTCCAACTATAGGTTTAGAAATGAAAGGGATTGTTGGGGAACTAGGGGATATGAGGATCCCTTTGTAGCTGGATGCCAAGCCAGTGAAGAAGAGACCATACCAATTGAACCAAGTATATAAATAGAAAGTGAAATAAGAAACAGATAGGATGTTGGAAGATGAGATTATTGAACCTTTGACGGATTCAAAATGGATCAGTATGATGGTGGTCCAGGACGAGAAAATGGGTGGAATCAAAATTTGCGTGGATCTGCGCAAATTGAATGATGATTTCTTACATGACCCATTTCCTACCATGTTTATAGATGAAGTTTTGGAGAATGTAGGAGGATAGGAAGCTTAATCATTTATTCATGGATTATATGGGTATTACCAGATTATGATTATGCAGGAGGATAGGCATAAGAAAAAATGTGCGACAAAATGGGGATGTTATCAGTATATTGTCATGCCTTTTGGATTGAAAAATGCACCAACAATATTTTCTCGAGTTTGTGTTATAGATTTTAAAGAATTTATTCATAATTTCCTAGAAGTATATTTGGATTATTGGACAATGGTCAGTTTGTTGAAGGACCATATTGAAATTTTGTGCTTGATGTTGGACAGATGTAGACAATTCCAAATTTTCTTGAACTTGAAGAAGTGCACTTTTTGTGCACCATTTTCTATCCTATTGGGTCACGTAGTATGTAAACAAGGAATTTTGGTTGACCCTGTGAATATTGTTGTTATTGTTTATCTTTCACCACTTACTTCAGTGTGACAACTATGAGCAACATTGGTTCATACAAGGTACTACATAAAGTTTATTAAGGGATACATGAAGATCACAACCCCACTGGAAAAGTTGTTGAAGAAGGAGGTCAAGTTTCAATGGAACAAGGAATGTCAAAAAAGTTTGGATACCTTGAAGCAGAAACTTATTACTGCACCAATTTTATTATTTATAGAGTGGAAGAAGGAATTCCATGTCCATGTATATGCATCGTATATAGAGTTAGGTATAGTTATATATCATCCAGGGGAAGGAGTTTTGGATCATCCCATTGCATTTTCCAACAGAAAGTTGTCGACTAATGAACATAATTACACTACTACAAAGCATGAAGGTCTAGCAATGTTGTGTGCACTAAAAACATTTAGGCATTATCTTCTAGGATCACACTTTAAGATGTGCACATATCATTCTGCGCTGAGATATTTAGTCAATAAGACAGTGTTGGGGGGGAAGTGTTGGAGAAGAACATTTTGGGTAATTTTTGGGAATCGCACAAGAGAAATCTTCATGACAAGTCAGCAAAGGAGCAACGTGTGTGGAAGGTAGTTAGTGCATATTCAAGACATAGCATGTGGAAGGAAGAAGTTAGTTAGTTGTAGTTAGACGATTTGGTACATTTTGTAAAGGGATAAGCCCTAATATCAATGTATAAATATCTATGGGTTTTGAGTAGAAAGTAGTGAGTTGATCAATTAATGAGCTATTGTTGGATTCAGAGATGAAGAGTGAAGTGACAGATGAGAAAAGGATCTAAGTGTGCACTATATGCATGAACATCTAGGGAATTTTGGGTAGAGATGATGTATATTATTTGAGAAAAATGCGCACTAGTTGTAAGGATTGAACATGAATGATTAATATAATAAGCCATTCGTTGTGGATGCAGCCCAGTTTGGGGTGAAACACGTTAAATATCTATGTCATGATGTATGTTGCGAAGTGTTTCATTTATGTTATTCTTATGGAACACTTGTAATGCTTGGATGGTTAATATGATTAGGTTATATGATGGTTTTACACATGTGTTGAATGGTTAAGTAAGATGAATCTGTCATATGTTATGATGCTGTTATGATTTCACACATATGTTGTATTTCATGTTGAATGAATTCTAAGTAAGAATCAATGTTAGAATGATCTCCATTCCCTTAATGACTGTGGAATCCTAGTTCCTGCAGTCCCCATAGGTACCTCGGGTGAGACTTCACATGCTTGCAGGTTATTCTGAAAGGGACAATATCTTGGGATTTGTTGGTGAACTAATGTTGAACCTAGGGTCTACGCATTGCACGGCAATAAATGGTTCCATTGTCGGGACCGAGATCTGCAATAAGGGAGATGTGGAGGCCTACTAAGGAGGATATTGGACAATGGTTGGACACCAAGGAGATCAAGTTTCTTGTATATCATAATAGAAATCCACGAATCCACATAAAGAAATGGCTACAAAGGTATGTGTTTATATATTGGCATGAAATTTTCTTTGTTTCCTTTTCAAATATTTTAGCAGAGTGGATCCAGAGATCAATAGAACATATCAGAATATTTTGTATCGTTGTTCCGAGAAATTTGACTCTTGAGTTAATTAGGAAAGTCAATTTTATAAGCAATCGAGTATCACATGCAATAGATTACTAGTTGAAAAGTGTGTTGGGAGGATACATTACTGAATTTTCCATAGCTTGTACTCAGTTGTACAACCTTGATGAAAGGGAATTATTTAAGGGACTACAAGGAAAATACATAAAGTCACTATTTACTTAGATTAAGATGGTGTTGTGCGACAAAGGAGTTATGAAATGGAATATGATTGCTAATCTCCTTTGTGCACATAGGGGATTTGGGGGCTTACTAGAGGGTGGTCTGAGCATAAAGAGGATGAAGAGAAGGAATGCAGAACAAATGGGATGAGGATGTTGAGAGAATAAGAGTGTCTGACGAATGAATAGATTGGAGTATTGCGTAGTGGTAAGAGATTTAGACAAAATAAAAAGAGGATTGTGGCTGAGAAAGAGGGGCAACACAGTGAGAACGAGGAAAGAGATAGTGATGTGACACTCCAGATTGAAGGAATTATGTGCACAAAAGAAAATATTCGTCGTCTTAGTCTAGTAGAAGAAGATCCCACTTAGATCAAACTCTGCGTTGAACCCATGACCTCCTATGCATCGCCAATAACTGAGGTAAGATATTAATATTTGTCAATTATAGTTAGTGAAGGAAGTAAATATCATAGCAAAAGTAGTAAAAGTAGTGGGAGTAGTACGATGAGTCAGAATCTTTTAGTGTTATCAGGAAAGTATATCACATAGAACATGATGGAAGGAGTAGATCCTACTCTAAGAATGTTTTTCTTCCATGGAGTGGGGATAAAGGATCCTGAACAACATTTTTTCATTTGTGAGACAATATGGACTATGAAGAACATCCAAGATGACGATGTGAAGATTGTACAGTTGAAAACAAAATTCAAATATTGTGCATTATTATGATACATGAAATATCAAACTACAACACTTGTGAGACACACTAGAACATTGGTAGAAGTAAGACAATCTCTATTGAAATAGTTTTAGAAACCTAAATTTGAGTCGCAATGCATTATAGAGTTGAAGGAGATCAAGAAGATAGTGAATGAATCAGTGTGGGACTATGACCAAATATTTAATATACTAAAGGATTGATTGACATTCCAAATTCTAGATGAACAACACAGTGAGTGGTTTATTGCAAGATTACTACTGCATATATGCTACCCTTTGACACAGCAGAAGATCGTGTCATAGTCGAAAGCCCTAGAATTTGAAATGAAGTTAGAAGAATCCCTGGTAGGAGAAAATGAAACAGGGATGGCTCAAATGTAGTCACAGTTAGCAACACTAAAAATTCAGTTGCAAGATCTTGTGAAAGGAAAATAAAAGCGTGAGGAGGTCCGATGCACCACATGTAGAAGAGAAGGTCAAGATAAGAATCAATCTCCAAATTTTCAATAGTATTTGAATATAGGAGCTCTAAATCCATTGGGGTTACAATGTGAGATTTGTAAGATGATGGGTCACCACCCTCATAATTTCCAGTTGATGCAAAAGTACTAGAGTATTGTGAGAAATCTATTTTGTAACTTTTTTGAGTCTGTCGGACATGCAGAGAAGTATTGTCATGCATTTTATTTGATGAGAGAACACACTACAAACATATACATATTCCAGGGAGAGAAATATGAAGGAGTTCCAAAATATACTACTCCAAGAGGTTATAATCAAGCAAGGAGAGGAGGGTTTAGAGGCCATGGAAGAGTAGGATTCGATAGAGGTAGAGGACCTATTATATGTTATAATTGTAATCAACTCATAAATTGGGTAGAAGAATAGACCATTCGATGGAGGATTGTCCATAATTGATCGTGAAATGGAAATAAAATAGGAACACAATTATACAAATGATAGTAGTAGAGGTGTGCAACAAAAAACCTAATATAACATCAGTTACATGCAGAGGAACCAGAACCGAAGCTGATGCAATGGATCAAGGAAATATGATCCACTAGTGGGTCAGAAAAGCAACAGAACCATTGTTTGACCCTAGAAAGGAAAAATAGATGTATACACAAGCAAGGAAAGAAGTGATAGGAGGAGCAGAATGAATAGCCTCAACATCAAGTGCTCTACCTTTGTATGACAGGCCATCGGTATATGATATTCCACCAGTCTATCACCATTCAAAAAGGTAGGTTGACAAGATAAGCACTTTGAATAGTGTTTTGAAAATTTGTTTAGAATTAATGAATGATGAGTTTGCTTTAAGTATGTTGCATGGAATGATCGATCGTTTCTCCCAAGAGAAATAAATACATCTCTCACATAGAGAAGTTAATTAGGTGCACCGTAAGAAGAGAAAAAGTAGAGAGTTTCTAATTCATGCACAGATAGGAAACTACAACATGGACACTATTGTTATGGATCTAGGATTAGATGTGAATTTCATCCCGAGGCATACTTGGAAGATGATGGGATAGACGAAGTTAATTTGGTCGCCCATTCAGTTAATATTAGCAAACCAACATAATATTTTCCCAATTGGAAGGTTGATAGGAGTAAGTGTTATCATTGACGAAGAGTGCATCTTTTTCGATTTCGAAGTGATCAAGATAGTAGATGGAATCACCCCTTACCTAGCACTCCTTGGACTTGATTGGACCTTTGACAACTAGACTATCATTGAATTGAAGAAAATATAGATGATATTTGAAGTAGAAGACTTGAAGGTTATTGTGTTGGATTCTACTGAAGGAAGGAGATATGTAGAACCAGTAAAAGGAAAAGAGCTCGACAACTTGTATAACATGATTTCACAGATGGAAGATTATGTGAATGCTACAACTGATGGTGTACTTAGCTGGAAAAGTATCATTTCATGTGCATCAGATTCAGAAGAATCTTTGGAGAATTGGAAGTAGATATTGCACGAAGTGTCCAAAAGAAAATGTGCTCGAATTACCTATGTGTTGCAATGGATTGGAACTAAGGTATCTAATCCTCCAAGGTATGAGGAACTAAATGATATAGATTATTTTATAAGAGAAATTGAATTGAAAATATTAGATCAGCAGATATTATTAGCATTAGATGTCACATTCAAAGAAACCCCGACAAGATGGTGGGATGTGCATAAGGATGGAATAAGAGATCGGCAGCAGTGTAGAAGAATATTACAAGTCAAGTTTGGGACAGAGAATGATGCTACTATGGATAAATAAACATGATTGATATGCTCAATGGAGCATGTTACACAATGTATTGTGACATGGAATAGAGTACCCAGGAAAGAGCGAATGCATTTGTTTGTACACACCTTGGACACAATCTCAAAGAATTGGTACTTGGAACTGGAATTGCACAGAGAAACTGCAAATTGGGAAGAATTAACGTATAATTTCAAGGTGAATTTTCTTTTTTTAAATGATTCTCCTTTGATTCAATCAGATTTGCAGGTCATCAAGAACAATAATGTTTCAGTAGAAGACTCGGTAGAACTAGTCTCTGTATGTAGCGTGCATAGATCTACTGCGATAGTGGGAGAAGTTTTACACTGTTATAATGTTACTGAATAAGACCAAGAGGAGGATGAAGATCCAGGAAATGTAAAAATACCAGAAACAGAAAGAGATTACACGGTAGAAGGACCATAACTTGAATCGACTGTGTATTCAAAGCCATCAAGAACGCGGAAAATAAACATCGGTATAGAAGATAAGCCCAAATTTGTGAACATAGGATACTATTGGAATGACGAGAATGTGGAGAAGATAGTGGACTTACTGTGTGAGTATCAAGATCTGTTTCCAACTACGTTTTTAGAAATCAAAGGGATTGTTGGGGAGTTAGGAGGGATGAATATTCCCTTGAAGCCAAATTCTAAGCCAGTGAAGTAGAGGCCATACAAATTGAACCCAATGTATAAGAAGAAGGTCAAAGCGGAGATAGATAGGATGTTGGAAGTTGGAATTATTGAACTCATCACAAAATTAGAGTGGATTAGTCCAATGGTGGTTTAGGATAAGAAGACAGGAGGGATGAGAATTTGTATAGATATGAGGAAGTTAAATAATGCATGTTTACATGATCCATTTCCTACATCGTTTATAGATGAGGTGTTGGATAATGTAGGAGGGAAGGAAGCCTATTCGTTCATGGATAGATTTTCAAGATATCATCAACTCAAGATTGTGTAGGAAGATAGATATAAGAATACATTTGAAACAGAATGGGGGTGCTACCAGTACATAGTGATGCCTTTTGGATTGAATAATGCACCAACAATAATATCTAGAGTACTTGTAGCAACATTTAAATAAATCATACATAATTTCTTATAAGTATACTTATATGAGTGGACAATGTTTATCTTGTTGAAATATCGTATTGATATTTTTCGCTTGATGTTGGATAGGTGTAGGTAGTTTCAGATATCTTTGAATTTAAAGAAGTGCATTTTTTGTGCGCCATTTGGTATCTTACTGGGCCATGTAGTGTGCAAGTAATGACTATTGGTAGATCCCACGAATATTGTTGTGATTGTTGATTTACCACCACCAACTTCAGTGTGATAGTTACGAGCAACGTTTGGACATACAGGGTACTACAGGAAGTTCATTAAAGGATATGTTCAAATTATATCTTCGATGGAAAGATTGATAAAGAAGGCGATTAAGTTTCAATGGAGTGAGGAATATTAGGAAGGTTTAGGTACTTTGAAGTAGAAATTGGTTATCGTGTTGATTTTGATATTTCCATATTGGAAGTAAGAGTTTCAGGTTCATGTGAAAGAATCAACTATAGCTTTAGGTGCAGTGTTAGCTCATCCTGGAGAAGGAGATATAGATCATCCCATTTCCTTTGCAATAAGGAATTTGTCAACTACAGAACAAAACTTTACTCCGACGGAATGTGAAGGATTAACAATGGTGTATGCATTGCAAAAGTTCATACATTACTTGTTGGGTTCACACTTTAAGATGTATAGAGACCATTTTGCGCTAAGATATTTTGTCAATAAGCCATTGTTGGGGGGGAGAATCTTCATATGGATATTATTGTTTCAGGAATATGAATTTGAGGTAATTGTGAAACTAGGGAAATTTAATTCAAGACTTGATCACTTATCGCGCATACTATTAGGAGAAGAAACAGAAAACTTGGATGACATCTTACTAGGCACACACTTATTTTTAGTACAAATGGTTGATGACTATTTTTCATACATAGTTCAGTTCTTGAGTACAGGAGTAACCCCACCTGAGTTTACAGTTGCACATAAGAAGCAGTTAGTAGTGAAGGCAACAAACTATCAACTCATAGCAGGAAATTTGTATAAGTTAGGCGCAGATGGTATTTTGTGACGATGTGTATTAGAACATGAAAGACATATGATATAATTTTCAAAGGCACATGAATGGGTTGTAGGAGGTCATTATTTAGGAAAAGTAACAACTTGGAATATTTTTCTTACATGATTATGGGTGCCTACCCTTCATAAGGATGAATAAGCCTCTATTGCACAAAACATTGGTGATGATGATGAACTCTCGAAAGCAAATCAACCAGTAGAATTGAGCAATGAAGATCTTGAATGATTTTCAATTTTATTTTAAAGATCTACTAAACTCCACCTCAATATAAAATACAAACAAAAGGAAGGAATGGATTGAAGGATTGACTACAATCTCAATATAATGAACTGAATGTGAAGCAAAATTTAATGACAAATTTGACTATTCCCTTAAAAAGTTGTTGGACATTACAAACTGATATCAATGGAAGATGCTTCATAACTTTTTTTGATATGAATAATCAAGGAAGGCCTATGATAACTGTGCAAAATCAAGAATGAAGATATTGGTATGAGAACTCCTAGAAATTTTTCCATAATGAACAGCTTGAACTATGATAAAATCTTCAGCAATTGGATCAAACTTAAAAAATTTATCAAACTTGTTAAGTCACATAAAGAAACCAACATTCTCTTTGATGATGGCATTCCTAAAATAATAAGAAACTTATGTAGAGTACTCTTACTTCCAAAAAAAATGTTATTGAGCAAAAGATCATGGTTTAAAGAACTGCATGATTAATATCATATTTACTTCTAGTTGAGCAGAAATATGAGCATGAGAAAGATCTAAATGTGAAGAAGAAGGTTGTGATAGTATGGTCACTGAACCATATTATTGTTTGAGATAACAAAAAATGAAGAGGCTCTTGGGTTACAAATGAGTGAATAAGTTGGCTTACATCATGAATAAATTGGCAGAAGTTTGGAAGGAAATAAAGATAGTTCTTGATCAACATTTGTATACATATTGGCACAATCTTGAAGGAAGCTAAAGGGAAACATAATGAAAATATATCTAAGTGCACCATTCAAGCAACATGATTAGAAGAGGATTATAGATTAAATTATCATGGAATAATAAAACATGTCTTGAATATTCGAGCCAACAGTACAACAACAGATGAGAAGACCAAATTTTATTTCTAAGGGGAAAAAATTGAAGTTAATTTTCTACAAAATCAAAGGACCATGGTAAAAACAATATTGTCTAGGATTAATGTCAAAAGGGGAGAGATAAATAGTAAAACAAGTCCAAAAAAGAAAGTATGAAGATAGGGGGAGCATCACCTCAGGGGGAGAATCACTTCAAAGGAAGAAAAGAAATATCTCTTTGTCATTGTTTTCAAAGGAGGAGAGAAAACAACTTTAAAATAAAAATTTTATGGTGTTTCCATCAATGCCAAAGGGGGAGAAAGTTGGACATTGTAATCTTGTGTTGGAATTGATTTCAATCAGGCCAATATGTTTACAGTGAGAGCACTAGAAAAAGGTGAGATAGCATTCACTGTAGGTGAATTTGTAGCGGGGAAATTTGATATTGTAGAGGAATTATAGCCATTGTAGCAGCAAAGTTGTGACAAAATAAAAGCAAAAGGATATTGTAGAGGAATTTTCAGATATTATTGCAGTTGTAGAAAAAAAAGTATAAGTTGTACATAATAATATTGAATGACAAATGGAAGCATTTGTCTGGTGTTATGTCTATGTTTGTACCATCTATTGAAAAAGTAAAAAACAACTCTAGCACAAACATATGTGCTAGTGTCAAAAGGGTTTAATCCTCCAGGTCCTATCTCAAACTGTAACTATTGAGGAAGCTCTCTTAGAATCAAAAGATGTAGCTAATGAAACAATGTAAGAAGTTGTATGCAGTATTGTGCAGAAATATAGTTCTACTATGATGCATAGTCATCATTATATGTGAAGAAACGTCCACATATAGAAGGTGCATGAAAGGTTATGACCTTTGGAAAGGTCAAACAAAGAATAAAGGGAGGAGTGTCTTATTGATTCATTAATGAACCACGGAAATGTGCATAATTCTTGTTTGTTTAGAAACTATGTGGAGTCCTGGAATTGATCGTTGATCAATGGATTGATCAATGATCGTTGACTTATCATGACTGTGTAAATCCAATGGGAGAGAAGGAGTATTTTGGATCATTCGATCATGAAGTAATTCTATAGGAACCGTAGATTCGAAAGATAAAAGGAGGAAGGTATAAATTCTTGGAAATCGTTCATTGTTTAGTTGATCAAGTCCGAGCCATCAGATCTCAGGAGGAAGCTAGAAGCAAACTCAACTCTTGATCGAAGGAGGCGATGCATCTCACCTAACAAACAAGCGTGGAGGTTAATAAAGCTCCTACCCCCGAAATAAAGTAAACCATTGATCACAATTGTCAAAATATTATGGATTTCGACCCTGAGGGTATGTGAGATATGAGGTGCATCTTAGCCCCCGAAATGAATGACAACCATTCACTCCAATCATTTATTAATTCACATCCGTTGATGTGTGATAAGTTTAAATGATTGTATAAAGTGCTCAACAAGTATAGCTCTCGGTCAACACCTATGGTCACTTGATGATAAAAGGTGCTTAGTCACTTTTGTGCACCAATTTAACATGTAGAGAATTGCATATGGATTTAGCATCTAGTCACCAGAAGAGTGGTCATATGAATTGAAAAAATAATTAAGTCGGATGTTAGTGCCACTGGTATAACATAAGGTCATAAGTTTCGATCCTAAGATCATTTGGAAGGAAAACTGGTCATATGGGAATTATGAAGAGATAGACCTCAAAGGGATTAAAAGAGTGCCTAAACTAAATAGGGTGCCTTAATTATGGAATTAAAGATAATAATAAAATAAAGAAAATATATTGTTAAAAATAACATTATTATTACTTAAACAAAAGGGTGCAATGTTTCATTATCAAAAGATACATTGGTTCAAAGTCACACCCTTTAGAATACTATATATAAACATAAAGAAAGGTGATAAGAAAGTGTCTGTGTGGTCTATATCAGAAGATGAGAAGCAAGTGCAGAGTCCAAGGAAGAAATATGTAGATACTTATGAAGATACTTATTAGTATCATTTTCCAAATAAAGTTTAAATACAAAGAGTTGGTGCTTCCCGGGGTTGGTGCCCTAAAACAAGGGAGTTGGTGCTTCCTAGGGTTGGTGCCCTAAAGAAAGGGATTCGGTGCTTCCTAGGGTTGGAGCCATGAAACAAAGGGGGATTTGGATCTTCCTAGGGTTGGTGCCCTGAATAAGGGGATTGTTGTCTCCTAGAGTAGGTGCTCTAAATCTTTATATAAAACTTGTAATTTGTAATTTAAGTTTATACTTATTGATGTTATTTACTAAAGTTTCTTGCTCATCAATAAATTCAAAAAATAATTATTTAAAAATTGTTAAAAGTTATCAATATTGATTCACCCCCCCTCTCAGTATTGAACTACATTCCAACATTTCGTACTGATTGTGTAAATATGATAATAATTTTTTTAGGTTATATCCTCTTCTTCTTCTACCCAACTTGGAAGGTTTTTTGTTATCAAAGGTTGGGAAGCAGAGTAGAGAACAATCTATTTTTGGGATTGGTCATATGTTATAGTCATGTTTCCTTCCCTATTGTCGATGTATGCATCTGTTGTGGCTATCCGGGGCCTTCCCATGATAAGAGGACATCCATTAAATTGAGACTTGTTTTTAAGAATTTAGTAGGATACTCCCAAGCATTAATAGAAATTACTATATCTTCTAACACCCCCTCAAGTTTAACTATGGATCTATCTGCCAGCTAGAGGACAATGGAGGTATCTCTCAAAAATCCTTGAAGGTTGAGTTTTAGCATAGTATCTTTGGGCATAACATTGATGGTAGCCTATAAGTCTATGATATTCCACTAAAGGGATTCATGGATCCAAGTACTTAGGTACAATAAACTTTCCAAGCATAAGGTCAACTAGTTGTCCTATAACATTTATTGTAGGGGTATCTTTTCCTTTCCTTCATGGCCTTCTAATGCACTCTTCTTTTATAAATCTATTGAAAATGGGCACATCCTGGATGGCTTGCAGGAGGGGTATATTTATACATAAACTCTTGAGGTACTCTAAAATTTCTTTCTCTTCATATGTGTAAGTTTTCTTTTCATTTAATATTTGAGGATAAGGAGGAGTTTTTGGTTTAGGTAATATCTTCTTTCTCAAATTCTACATCTTTTATGAGATTTGGTTGTTTTTGAAATACTTTTCCTGGTTTAAGATTAATTTCTTGTACTTACAAGGAATAATTTTGATACATTGTTTCATTATTGTAAATAGGTTGCACCTTTTTGTTATTTGGATTTGGAGCAGGTTGAGCAGGAAATTGAGGTATTTTAGGAGGAACATTGTTTTGAGTAGTGTTATTGGGTTGTGGAGGAGGAGGAATTAATGTTGGTTGCTAAGGCCTCCATCCTTGTAGAGGTTGACTCCACTAGGGATTTTGGTTTTGTAGCATGCTAGGAGAGGATTGGAATGGAGGAGGAATTGGTGATCCTTGATATTGCCAAGGATTTGGATTTATTCAAACAAGTCCATGGAAATGAGGAAAGGAAGAAGAATTAACATTTTTCATCTTAGTATCTCCATTAAATTCCTGAATGGGAAACTCAAATACTTATACCATATATTCTTCACCATCCATGGCATGAGGTGAGGGATATTGACCTTTGTCTAGAAGATTTTCAAATTCTCTAGCTTCCCTTTCCAAGAAACTTTCAAGTGTTTCAGGACCAATCTCTAGATTGCTTGGACCTATTTTTGGGGTGGGCGTTTTTGGTAAAAAAATTCCTTTCCTCTCTGTGGGTCTAGTAATTCATAATAGTAAGTGAAATGAAACAATATATATATATATATAATCTTGAAATGCAAAGAGTGTGACAATGACCTAAAAGTACTCACTCTAAGTGAAAGAACTTGGGATTTTACACTACATAAATTATATAGTGAGGTTGGACTTATGACTTAGGTATATTTCTACTTCTCCAAGTCACACAAAGAAAAAATGGAAAATGATGTGCAAACTTTAGCAACTCCCTAGAAACAATGCCCAAAAGTGAGTGGCCTGGGAATAACAACAATAATGCTACTACCTCCTTGGATTCTTATTTTACTTGTCAACCCATGGCTTGTTCAAGCTTAATAGGTGTTGTGCAATGTATATTCAGAATGCACTAATAGTAGTATAGGTATGAGACTGATCAAGGGTGTAAATTTATGTAAATTTTTAGGAAATTGAGATGGAAGAAAGAAACTTTAAACTATTGCTTGAATGGAAAGCACACCAACTTGAAAGAACAATTAATATAGATTGAAATAAAGGAGATCTAATATAATGGTATAAAATAAAGAATACTAAACCATAAAAAACAAATTGAAGGTAGAGCATGAATTCATTCTAGTGTATGATAGAAAACTATAATTAAAGAAGTTAAACTAATGCATGGAATAGATGCACTACTTTACGCCTAACCATTGAGTTAATAGCAATTTGTATGTTATCTTATTGTTTTTATATACTTTCATGAAAATAAGGTTAAGATAAATTGAGATCTATAGCTAAAAATGTCCTACAAGAAGTTTGTATAGGAACTGTATAGTTTCTATAGGAATTGTAACAATCCTACATGATACTCCTTCAGGAAGCCAAAAAGAAGACTAAACACATAGTGTTAGTATTTTGAAGCATAATAAATCTAGAATAAAATAAGATAAGGTGGAACTAAGGTTCCCAACCTTTATAAGAAACCCAAGAAAATCCAAATAGGTTTCAAACTCTTTCTATAAGATATCTATTGAAACTAACCAGTTAATGGAAAATTCACAGAAATTAGGATTAATCGTGGACGACTGTATTAATCTTCAATAGGGAATGAAATGCTAAAAAAAAACTAATTATCATGCGAGAAAAAGGAAAATTGCAACAAGGTCCTTAAGCCTTCTTGAGTGGGCCCTACCCAAGAAGCACAAGGAACCCTGCGAAAACTCTAATAAGCTTAAACCAGGATCATCTTTATTTCATCAATAGTATCAGTACATCAAGAGAAAAAGCACAAAGTTCCAACAAAAAGTGTTCAGAATAAAAACTCAATACATTTTCACCAAAATACGTCCCCTTCTCCCTAAGTTGGAGTTCTATTTATATCCTTGAGAGCTCTACCGCTTTGCTTAGATTGAGTAGAAAATGGGGAAATAGGAGATCTCAATCAATCTCATCTAAATCTCGAACTGCTACTTGCAAGGAGTGGTATTTAGTGAAATGATAACGCTCTAAAGGTAGGTGGGGACAAGTTCCCTTGGTTCTTGGATGGAAATTATCTTAGGGAGATAGAATCCCTTGGTTCTATGACTCAACTCCCTTAGGGTCTCTTGATTCATGGAGTTTGACCTGTTTGATTCTACACACATCCCTTATCATAGATATTAGTGAAAAAATGTATGATATACACAAAATTCCTCCTCAAAAATCATTCACTAATCAACAGGAAAAAATATTCATGACTTAGTATTAAATATGGTCAAAAAGAAAATATTTAGTCATATCATGGTGGAAAAATGTGCCTATGATGAAACCATAAGATCGGAAATAATTGGGCTCATCATCTCTCTTCTTGTGGTCTAGAAAGTGGTTGGGGAATGAGAGGTTCTTTAAGTAGTATATGATGTCAACATATCATTCATCATGTTTTAAATCACTCACTATCACCTTGACTTGTTCATTCTCCCCCATCTCTACATCTTGTTCATTACTTTCAGTCAACATCTAGGATAATCCTCACCCCTTGATAATCTTAGTCGGTTTGATCTCTAAGTCGTATTCTTTAATTTTGGATACCCACTTTCCCATAGTCCCAAGGAAATCATGTTGAGAATGAACATCTTTGTCAGTGGGGTAGGGCACACAAGCTTTGACCTTGTTGTATCTAAAATAACTTCTAAAGTTCTTAAGACGCTTTACAAGGGCATAGACTTGATTCTCGGTGATTGGGTAATTAAATTCAACATCCCTAAGGGTTTTTATCATCAAGGAAATTGGTTTATCATAGTTTTCCTTGTTCTTTTGCAATACCACTTTAATTATAGTGTCTTGAGAGGAGAATGAGAAAATTGTAAATTCATGAGAATAGTCATGGCTAATCAAGACTAGGGTCTTGGTGTTTACTTACTTGACGTCTTTGAAGGACCTTAAGCTATCATTGTCCCATATAAAATAAAAATATTTCCTTAGAAAAGCGTTCATTGGATTAACCTTCTCAGCGAACTTTGGGATGAATCGTCCAAATTGTAACATCCCGCTCTTGCGCACTGAGAGAACTTATTCTTTGAGGACACTTGCTCGCAAGTGATCCGCATTATTATGCTATTAAAACTTTTTATTTTGATTAAGAGGCGATATGGGTTGATGACATGTTGTTTTACTACATTGACATAGACAGGTGCTATTGACTCGGTTTACTGAGTGTGTAGGATTTTGGACCTCAAGGATGCAGAGGCATCGATGCAACCCATTGGACTTTGGATCGAGTCAGGGAGTGTACCATTGGGGTTTGATTGTTTTACTATGATATTAGTGCATCTAATTAGATGATATGATATGGATATGTTCTGACATGATTTGTTGACAATGCAGGCCGACGATATCTTGCCGACCAGACTCACATGTGGAGTAAAGGGGTCACGCATGACTACCAGAGATGTTGAGGGAGAGGTGTGGATAGCAACCCTGCCACAGCCTACTAGCACTCTCGTCGTGGCTCGAACTGTAGGTTAACATTTACCTAGTTCGAGAGGACCCACGATGCCATGAGGGCAGACTGCAACAGTCGCTCATGATGATTCTAAGGGGCACACAATAAAGGGGGGGTCTTATTCCTTAGAGGCCCTTAGTCTCCCACAAGTTCACCTAGAAGAGTATTGACTCCAGGGATTATTGATGTCTACCAAGTCAGTCAAGAGGTGAGTGGAACCCTTGGAGCATGTGGTGCATCTTGAAGGGCACGTCACGCAAGGGAAACAGATTAAGGCGAGTGGCACCCTTGGAGCACGTAGTGCGTCCTGAAGGGAACGTCGTGCAAGGGAAACAAATTAAGGCGAGTGGCACCCTTGGAGCACCTAGTGCGTCCTGAAGGGAACGTCACGTTGTTGATGATAGAGGAATGAACCTAGATGGCCTTAGGACGAATAATGTGTTAAGAATTTTTAAAACAAATTCCCTAATTAAATGTCACCCTGTACGAAAATTTAAGGTTTAAGTCTAAACTATGCTAGTGGTAAAATTTTATCTCTATATAAAAAAAAAATTACAATAATAAAAATAAAAACCACATAAATAATAATTATGACCTTCGTTAAATCTTGTAACACGAAGGGAATAAGAAATTTAATTTATTCTTTAAAAAAAAAAAAAATTGGAATAAAATTTAAAAGAAAAGGGGAATTAATGGTTTTATTATTTTGATAATTTTAAAATACTAATTAAATGAGAAAAGGGAAAAAGGGTTAATTTCCACACCTGCCTTTTTGAGTTCTAATTAAAAAGGGGAAAGAGGGAAAATCTAAAAAATTAGGAAACTAAGAAAAGAGATAAACACAAAAAAGGAAAAAGGGAAACATAAGGGAAAAAGCGGAAAGTCAAACTTAGAAAAAGTATCTACCATTTAAGAGCTTTCTAATTTAAACTGAACTAGCAATTTAATAATAGGGAAAGCCATTAAAACCTGTAAGAGAATTTGGGGACACCTAGGAGTGATTCTAGGAGTAACTCTAGGTGGGTGAGGGAAATAAAGATAATTAATTAATTAAAGAAATTAAATTATGGAGAAATAGGGGATGGGGGACACTTGTACGAAGAGGAATTTTTAGAAATTTATTTTTAAAACTTTAATGAAATGAGATTTTAGGAAAGAAAGGAAGTTTGAAACTCTATATATTGAAGGAAGGAGAAGGATGAAGGATCTTCTTTGGTTTGTGTAACGTTACGCTGCAGAAATATCTACTTGAATGACTTAACTTGTGGGAGTTGGGATACCTAGCTCAGTGAGGAGTGGTAGCTCGGCCTTGCGAGGCGATCTAGGAGCTAGTCAAAATCTCTATATAGTGAGTGTGTGGCCCCTTTACGGCTCGGGGGGCTAAGGGGGAAGAAGAGTACCCCTAGCATTGGTTGGGAGGTACCAGTGAAGTCTCGACGGTCGGCGAGTGGGAGTTGCATGGAGCGCGCGGGACGTCATTTGGAGCGGGCGATCAGGCAATGGTACGCTCTCTTCATTTTTGTATCGTAGAATGTATTAGGACTTATGCTTGGATCTGCTTATTTAATGGAAAAGTAAAATGATGTTTTTTTTTTTTTTTTAAATTGGTGACTGAAACTTTCCTTAGCCTAGCTCAATGGTTCTTGACTCCCATGGCCTTCGTTTTCCCGCATGTCTTGACCACCTTACTGTGTTGATTTTGACCTTCGTGGTTGTTTAGCCTTCATCTCTAGCTCACCATTCCTCACCTGAGAAGTCAGCCAGGAGCTTGATCTACAGTCGTCACCTTATCGTTAAAAGACCTATGGATCTCAACGCGCTTCTTTTCTATGTGAGGATAATGAGCGAAGGACGAACCTATTAGCTGAATACCCTTGATGTTTGTCCCTAGATGATTGTTGATTCCGCCATCTAGCAACGACCTCTGTGTGTGGATTATCTTGTGTCCTAGTTGGTTTTCTCTATGCCTTGACTAATAGAACCCCTGCAATCATTCCATGACCCTTCCCATTGGATCCTTTCGGTTCTCTTACTATTTTCTGCATTTTTGTAATTGTATTCTGGCAATGGAAAAAAAAAACGAGTTGACTTATGTCTACATTTTTGTATTGGTATTTTGGCAATGGAAAACAAGTTGATTCATGTCTGCATTTGTATTTGCATTCTGGTAATGGAAAAAAAATGAGTTGATTCATGTCTGCATTTTTGTATTGGTATGCTGGCAATGGAAAACGAGTTGATTCATGTCTGCATTTGTATTTGCATTCTAGCAATGGAAAAACGAGTTGATTCATGTCTGCATTTTTGTATTGATATTCTGGCAATGGAAAACGAGTTGATTCATGTCTGCATTTTTGGATTGGTATTCTGGCAATGGAAAAACAATTAAATTCACTCTCTGCGTTTTACATTTGGTACCCTGGTAAGAAAGACAAAAATGTTTTTGTTTTCCTGTATGCATTGGCATTGGCATCCTGGTAGTGAAAGGGGGAAACCTCAGTTTATTCATCCCTCTCAAGTTGCATTTCATTTTTTGGGGGGGTGATTTTCCCCTTGAA
Organism: Picea mariana; assembly: GCA_032191745.1. Classification (NCBI taxonomy): domain Eukaryota; kingdom Viridiplantae; phylum Streptophyta; class Pinopsida; order Pinales; family Pinaceae; genus Picea; species Picea mariana. The sequence goes on from JASDQU010104510.1 coordinate 109,124, forward strand.
GAAGACTGCGTCTTGCACTTAAGATTTTCTGTTGATTACCTTTGCTGCCTGGAAATTTCGCCCCTCTCAAGTTTGCATTTCGTTTTTTTTCTTTTGGGGCGATTTTCCCCTTGAAGAAGACTGCGTTTTACAAAAAACATTTACTGCTAATTGATGCCTTGTTGCCTGGTGATTTGCAAATTAATTGTGATTGTGTTTACTACCTTAAAGACTTTGTTTTTCCATTTAAAGGGTAGTCTGCGTCTTGTCGATATATAGCACAACGATTTGCCTTTTAAAAATGTGACTGAGCTTGCTGTAATTACCCACGATTTTTCCTTTAGAAGGTTGCTAGAGCTTGTTGAAATTGACCAAGATTTTTTCCTTTAAATTGTTGACTATGTTTGTTGGATTGGGCACGAAGTTGCCTTGATGATGACAGAGTGTGTTGTTGAATGACCACGAGTTGGTCCTTCTGTAGTTGTACTGTCCCTTTTATTCTCCTTCTCCTTGAGTGTATACCCAACGTTCTCACTACCACACTTTAATTGCCACAATGATGTTACTAGCCATGTAATTACCAAGTTAATTGCAATGATAACTGCTATATTAAATTCCTTATCAATTGCCAAAACAATTGCTACCGCAATGTTAATGGTCAACAGTTTCCCTTTTTGTTGTAATTGCCAGGTTAATTGAAATATTAAATGCTATATTATTGCCTTATTAATTGCCAGGATAATTGCTACAACGATGTCTTGGGTCCAATAATTGTCATGCTAATTACTACCCTGAGTCAATAGTCAGTTGATTCCATCTTATTGATTAAATGCCGCAGCGATTTAAATGGTTAACAGTTATGTAAATTTCCTTGTTATTGCGCTATCAATCGTTATGTTAATTGTCATATAAATTGCCTTGCTACTGTTATTTTAATTGTTATGTTAACTAGCATGATAATCGCCTTGTTAGTGCTATATTACTTGTTATGAAAATAGTCATGCAAACTACCCTATTATTGCTAAATTAATTGTGATGTTAATCATTATGTTAAATGCCTTGTTAACTACTGTAATAAATTGTTATGTAGAAAATATGTAATTACCTTGTTGATTTGCCACAGCAATGTTATTAGCTGGCAGTTTCCCCCTCAATGATAATAAACAGCCAATGTGGTTAGTTCGGTCATTATAGCTAGACTAATGTTGAGGTTTAACTGTTCATACATGCTAAAGGTAGCATTGCACTTTAGAATGTTAATGTTGTTATTCAAGTTTATGGCTAGTTGGATGGGGATTCAGATTACTATAGAATTGTCCATTTAGGTTGTAATAAATATTAAAATTAGTATGGTGAGTAAAGACTAGATTGAAAATTTAGACTTGCTAATTTAGATATGTAATTGATGTTAGTTGGATTTATAGATATCGCCTAATTGGTAACTCAGACTCACTAAATTTGAGTCGTAATTCATGTTAAGCTCGGTTGGTAACTCGTTGACTAATGGAATTTAGACTGGTTAATTGATCTATAATTAATGCCAATTTAAAACATAGATATTGACCATTTAGCCTTGATTAATGGTTGGGTTGTTGACGAAGTCGTTTTTAGCTTGCGCTTCCCATTGAGGGTGTTGTTGTTTATTATTAATTAATGTTTGTACTTGGTTTTGTAAACATTCAATGTGATTGGTTTTGCTCACTGTAAGGGTTCTAGTTACTTGTATAATTTAATTTTGGGTGCGTTGGGTTGTTAGGATGATTGTCCTTAGCTTAGTAGGCTTGGTCTACTTGTGTCAGGCGGGATGTAGACACCTTCTTGTTCCTCATAACAATCGTCAGCCTTGAGACCTTAAATGGTCAAAATAGATCAGAACCTGGGCGTGAGCGTTTCTTATGTGTCCTGGAGGTCCTAACCATTGCAGGGTAGGGCGGGCAGGTATTCATTCTTATTCTTCGTCGGTTGAATGTCGCACATTGCTTCCAGGTGCTTGATGTGATTTTATGTTAGGTCGTTATGTTGTTGTTGCGTGAGTTTCATGCATTGTGTTCGTCATTGTGTTGCGATGTTGAGTATAATGTCATTATTACCTTCCTACACACACCAAAAAAAAAAAAATTAAGGGTGCTTTTACCGGTTGTACATCGTAGGAGTCGTACCAGATGGGGATGTCACACAAATAATGATTGCAAATATTTATTGTTAGTAGGTGGCCATATGTTCTTAATAGACTCAACTATTTCGAGATCAATGGAAATGCATTCCTCTGAAACCACATGTCCTAATAACTACCCTTTATCAATACTAAAGATTGACTATTTAGGGTTAAGTGAGATATCATATTTTCTACAACACTTAACTATCGTCCTAAGATTTGATATATGTTCATTCCTTTCCTTGGATATGCAATTCATATTGTTATATTTATATGATCTTCTCTATCATATCCCTAAAATAAAATTCCATCTCTCTTTGGAAAGTAGAATCGGTGTTCATGAGGTCAAAAGGCATCCTCAAGTACATGAAGGTTCCTCCTGGTGTGGTGAATGCATGATTTAGTTGATCCTACCTATTTACTAAAACTTGGTTGTATCCTAAAAATCCATCTAACATGGACATCATCTCGTCACCATTAACTCTCTTTAGTAAATGTTCCACGTTTGGGAGATGGTAATTATCCTTCAAAGATAATTGATTGAGGTTCCTAAAGTCAACATATAGTCTAATTTCTCCAATCTTTTTCTGAACCACCACTAAGTTGGACATCCAAGAGGAGTACCTGATGGGAACTATGATCTCAGTTTCAAACATATTTTGAATATATTTATGTATTTGGGGAACTATCTTAGGGTTGATATGTCTTAGCTTTTGTCTGAATGGTTTGGCTCCTTCTATGAGAGGGATGGCAAGTTGAATAACATCGCTCCTATAGGATTTTAGGTCATCATGGGTCCAAGATAATATGTCCTTAAAATATTGAATCAATTCTAGTATTCCATCTTTCTTGGATTTAGTGGTCCTCTTTTCTATTTTTACCATACTTGGTTAAATCCATGAGCCTATGTTAAACTCTAAAACATTATCAAATTCGTCTACAAATGGTTTTCCCTTATACATGTCATGTTTGTCAAAAATTTGGTCTAAGGGGAAACATACCTTTGGAAGGGTGTTGTTAGGAAAGTCTATAATTTCCAAGTTCATAGAGTATGCTAGGAAATTTACTTGGTATTCAAAGAACTCTTTATTGTCTTGCATAAATATGAGTATCAAGGCATCATCATCAAAGACCTGCGATTCTAGAGGTTATTAGGGACTTATGATATGAAACCACCTCCATTTTGCACAAGTATTGAAGGACCCCTTCACAAGGTTGTAGGGTGGATGTAGAGACAACTAAGGCATCAACAACGTAGTTTTATTCTCTAGGAACAATTTCAATTGAAAAGCCATCAAATATTTTTACGGTGTCTCTCATCGAATCCCTATATCTCCTTAATCTTTCATTCTTTGTAGCAAATCTTATATTTACTTGTGATACAATTAGATAAGAATATCCTATGGCCTTCAAGTTCTTTATATTCCTATAAAAGGCTAGGCTGATTCCTATTAGAAAATATGCATACTCGACAACATTATTTTTGTAGTCGTACTCAATCCTATATGAGAAATAGGTAGCCCCCTTAGAGGGGTCTTTGAGGAAAATCCCAGGTCTTGAACTAGACCTAGAGTAAGCACCATTGAATTATAAACTCCATACTCCACTAGCATATTGACACATATCAACCTGGAGTGTAGGGTCAATGGAATAGATATTCCTCATTTTATCATCTAGGTAAAATACTTCCTCCAAGGGACCTTTTGGGGACTCAACCTGGTATATAATGATAGGTTCACTATAGAGGGTGAAGAACCCTCCTTTTAGATGAGGGATGGTAGCATATGATAGGTCCATCTAAAGTCTACCTCCCAAGTTTTCTTCCCATTCTACAGATAATAGCATTTCCCAAACATCAAGCACGCCAATCACTAAAACGTTCATCACAAGGAAAATATAGGAAAATCTGGCCAAAATAACCCTAAGGTCCTTAATAAGACTGCATGTGACGATAGTTTTAGAGTCGATTCCACATAAATTTTGGTAAGGTTATGAGATTTCAAGGCCAAGTTGTTGCATCACTTCTAAAGGAATAATATTCATGGAGGCACCTAAGTCTAACATGCAATTATGGAGTGTGAACTCGTTCACTAGGAGAGAAATGAAGAAGGGCGCGTGATTTTCATTTTTTCTACCAATATTTTTAACATGGAATACTATAGGGATATCCTCTTCATCTTGCAATTCTTCAATGTCAGGATCATATGAAGGCACGGGGTTACCAACTTTTCTTTTTTAGTCTTCTTCATTAGGACTCAATGAGGATGGAAGATCATTAGGGTTTGAAAACTCTAACTCTCCACTATCTCCTTTGAGGATTGTTGACATAGAAAAGGTGGTTTCATTCCTCAAGGGATTTAGCTTCCTCTTCCAATTTCTCACTTATGAGTTCTTGGAGTTGTATTTTAGCTTCCCTAGCAATATTCACAGTTTCAATGTGCCATGTTTTCTTAGTGATGGGGTGCGTTTCTTCATGAGAGGTATCCACCCATGCAATATTTCCAATGTCTTGTTGGTAAAGGGTACATTGTTCATTAGGGTGTTTAATTTAGTCATGAGGGATTTATAGGATTGCACAAGGTTTGTAATCTTTTTTTCAAGAGCAATCACCATTGGAGGTGTTGTAAAATAAAAATAAAAATTGTCAAAACTTTTCCACTTCTTGCAACTTTTGAGAAAAACTTGCCTATTTCATGTCATCTCGAACTTTCAGTCAAGTAAGCCTTTGAAAATTATACACTTGTTCCTAGTCGTCATATTTAGTAGAGTCAATTTTCCTAACCTATCTTCTAGCTTCACCTATTGTTAGAACACAAGTTAACCTTGTCAAAATTTGCATGGAAAATTGGGCTAGAGATCTATGTTTTTCTCTTATATGTCACTCATATCTTATGTGATAAAAATACATCTTTAGACCAGCATACTCTTAAAGAGGACATGCTTTATTTCGTCTCCTGTGAAGTTGATATTTTTTAATAAAGTAAGCATTGTCGAGTATGTGACAAATGTGTTGATGGTTTTGATCATCATTGTCGGTGGATTAACAATTCTATTGGAAGAAAAAACTAGAAGGATTTTTTTCCCCTTATGGTATTTTCCCTATTCTTTCTTATTTTGTAATGGTTAATAGGAATCTTTGTAATTTTGCACTGCTTTCTCGAACAGAGTCACTTTGATGCTTATATTATGTCTAACTTTTATAGAAGTTTCTCTCTTGGACCATTCATTGCGGTATTGGGTTCTTGCACTATTTTAGCTATGGTTGCTATTCTTCCTCTTCAAAAACTATTTTTCTTTCACATTTTTCTCATAAAAATGGGTGTGTACATGGGTTAGAGTTGCAAAATTGATGCCAAGGGAGATATTTTATATTAAATGCATCTATCATGTCAAATCCCTCCTTCATCATAAGAAACAAATGAGCCTTTTGAACATTTGATCGCTACAATAATTCATCAAATTGATCTTTTCCCATTGCTTCTCACGGTGCCTACTATATAGAATTATGATCATTTTTTGCATGTGTACCCCACACCACAACACATTATGAAGTAGAGATTGTCTTCTTTGAAAAAATATTTGATGAAGAAGTGAAAACTTTTTGTAAGAAGCCAATTTGATGTCTTGGACCATCTGATAAAGTCATGGAACCTAGAATAAGAGGGTTTTCCTCTGATGCATTGGATACCACAAAGATCAGAGTTGGTGAAGTCTGTATTGTTTCAGGAATTCAAAAACAAAATTTGTACAAAATGGTGATAATATACTCCCTTGGCCTCGAGGATGTGCTTTTGAGTGTGTTATTCTTATTCTAAAATCCAAAAGTACGTGATTTCAAGGTTCAAGAGAGTTCTCCATTTTATGTTGCTTTGAACTAGAAGGGATATTCTATTGAGTTTGAAGAGGGAACTTCAGAGAAATACAAAATAACAATTGTTCCCTAAAGTCAACACAGTTCCAAGTACAAAGGATTTAACATTCTTTAGGATTGGGGCCTTCACAATAGACATTTTATATGGAGATAAGAATCAATTTTGGGTACCTATAAGTATAAATGCATACATGATTAGTCCTTTTTAGACTTCAAAAGTGTAAAAAGATAAGTTGAAAGGAACAGACTATTTGGATAAGCATGGAAAAGTTTTTGTTAATTTTGCAACTATGATCAAGGAAGAAGAAATAGAAGTCCCTGTTTCAAGTGGGAAAGATGGCTGAAAGGATAAGAAAAAGATATTGTCGCAATGGAGAAATATGATGCACAAAACAATGGTGGATTTGTGGTAAGTGACAATGTTGATGTGAATATCCAGTATGCCAAAAGTGTTGTTGGAGCTGCAACAACTGCAACTAGTGGTGTTAAAAAATAGGTTTTCTCGGGTGGAAGATAAAGCCACCCAAATGGAAACCGATGCCAAGGTAAAAACTATGAAAAGAGAAGGTCAGAAAATTCAAGATTTTTGTGACTTCAGAGCTAAGAAAATATTGTAGAATAAATCGATGGTGGAGAATTTTGGCACACTTGACTTGGTCACATTTGAATCTAAATGTGGCTTGAATCTGAACACCGGAACGATGGAATGCTATCTAAATGTATATTCTCTTACATTTTATGGTCTAAATGATGCCTCTGAAAAAGTTAGTTGTACTTCTACCCAGAAAAAATTTAAGAATGAGCAATGAGAAATTCTCTGGTGCTCAATTGCATTTTAGTTATCCTTGCTCACATGATAGTTATAGACAATAATGTTCATTTCCATAGTGTTGTTTCTAACTCCAGGATAAATATCCTCTATTTGATAGAAGGGAGATAAATAAATAAGATTCTCAAGAGGTTTTGTAGAGATTCTTATTTTCTTGGATGAATCTATTTTTGAGGCACATCTTCTTGGATGGAATTTGTTTTGGTATGTTGCATTTTTTTGGAACTGTGACAAAAATTGGTAGAGTAGTTATTATTGATTAGTTCTTAATAATATCATCTAGAGGAAATATTTTTGGTAAAAGTTTAGATGAAGATGAATGGAATATTTCATATTCTTCTCTCACCACTCAGAGAATTTACACATGATTAGTTTTCTCTTTGATGGTGTCAGACATGATTTTGGTGTCCGCACCTTAATCTTGCTAAAGTTGGGAGGAAAACCTATGAGAAGTATTATTAGGACTCTAGTTATAGAAAACACAAAGATACCTATTTGGGCCAAACTATTTGATGATACTCAATGATACATTCAAGTGTGCACATTACATTAATTATTGTGAAGGATTTTATGAACTTATGCATAAGGAAGAGATATGTTGGTAAAATTAATCATCAAAACTGAATTGAAAAAGTGAACAAGACAACTGGTAAATTGTTGAATAAACTAGAGGATAAACAACAACAAATCTCTACATTTTAGTAAGAGAAATACACCTAATGGTTGGGGTGTCTAATTGATTCTATTTTAAATAGATCCAATTTTCTAGGCAGTAATTGAGCATGTGAAAGATATAAAACAAGAACCAGAGGACTAGAAGAAGGGGATAATAGGTTAGGGAGATGAAGAAGTTTCTTGCAGCAAAGACTGTATCCTTTGAGGTGAAGCCTGTAAGGCTATTGTAATTTTCTCATCCATGTAGGATCAATGTATGGATTCACATATCATTCTCAGTAGAGCTTTGTTCTCTTTATATTTAATGTTTTAAGCTTCTCATGCCACACTTCTTCCTTATTTCTCATTATTTGAATGAAACTACAAATGGTAATTTGGTATGACCACAACTGTTGTTAATTATTTTAGATGATTTCATATGTCTGTTGCTGAACTTACTATCTGGTACTCATCTCATGCATCTAATTTTGTTGGATTCATTTAGTTATGCCCAACAAAACTACTTTCTTCATCTTGGAATAATAGACATTTATTTACCCTATATTACGTTTGATATTTAAATGTATTCTTATTATTTGTCTACCTATCATTTACAGTTTTATGCTCTATTGGATGAGACTCCATGCCTAATGGAGTAGGCCTATGATTTGAGATATTTATAGTCTTTTTATTCCAGACTTTTTTCATTATTATCCTGTCTACCTAGTTTATCCTTTTCTTTACCTTTCAAATCTGGCATCTTGAGCTAAATGATCGAGAGTTGTTGCTTGGTGACAATGGGAAATCAAATAGCATATTTACCTCTGAGGGAGCCCTCTCTAGTCCAAGAGCCAGCTTCTAGCCTAAAGTTGGTTTAAATATGTCTTGACATCGTTCCTAAACATCCAGGAATGATATCAAGTTACAACAAGAGGGACATCAGACTTGCATGAGTCCATATTGGTTTCTATCTGGGATGCAAAATATTGTGCCTTCTTTAGGGTTTCAGGGAACTTATTCCTCAATAAGAATTGAAATTCTTCCAGGAAAGCATTTAGATACTTGGCTATATTAATTTCTTCTATGGGCTTAATGTTTAGAGGAAATTATTTTATCAAGGCATCAAATATTATGTTGAATTCTCTCATGGACTCTTGTTCACATTTTTGAATTTTGTGAAACTGGGAGATAATGAAATATTGATCCTTTCTATCACCCCATATCCTTATGAAATAACTCTCAATATCTTCCCAAATTTGAATACTCTTTATTGGAAGGTTATCATACCATGCCCTATATTGTCCTACCAATGAGGTGGAGAAGAGCCTCATGATCACGTCTCAGTGTCGGTTTTTTTTCTCGTGGGCCCCATACTCATCATAGAATCTACTTAAGTGATTATCATACTTGGTATAATCACTACCAAAAAACCCTAGATGGACAGGAACTAGCAACTTTAGGCATGTTAGGGGGGAAACCATGGATTCTACTCATGTCCAAGGGTCTAAAAACATTATGGATTCTCGTTTTGAAGGAGCCATCAGGGAAATGGGTTGATAGCTATAGTGACACTTGGTACAGTTTTTCATCAATGGAGTCACTAGATGATTCCTCCAAGAGTTTAATCAAAGGATAATGAGGGCACTACCCTCAGTGGAGTCACTAGGTAAGCTTGTAAGATAAGGGCTTCAAAATTATTTTACCAAATATGTGTCATGAGGAGAATGACTCAATCCTCCCTAGAAAAGGCGTCAGAATGTTATCGTAATATTTTTACTTGTGAAAATCCCACCACAAGATCCCCAAATATTGCGTAACATTGGAAGAAACTACCATTTTCACCTTAGTATGATCTTCCCTCATTTTAGTGGTGGAAGAGATCCACCACAAGAGAGGCTTCCCTGGTGACCTCAATGGATCAAATATCAAGTATAGTGGCCAACTTGCCTACCGCCCCCTATCTTGACACCCCTCAAGGAAATATGTCAGGGCCATCCAAAACAAGACAAAGTATAAAACAAGGTTAGCTCAGGTTCATAAGAAACATTAGTCCTTAAAGCATGCAAAGTAAGTTAAAACTTAAGGTATAAGACATATAAGAGAAATCCCATGAGTATCCCCTCCAAGAATCACACCATCTTAGGACCCCATGTGATTTGATAGGTTTAAGTATGTGAAGGCATTCATTCAACCCTATTAGGTGTGCCAACCAGAGAGGAAATAAAATAACCTATGTAGAGGGAGAGGTCCCAAGAGTGACAAGAAATATAGAAACCCTTCAAGAGTAAGTGTGATAGTGATATGCTTATAGGGATTACATCATGTCTCACGGTTCCATTAAATCCATTTATATGAGTGCCTTTGTGGAGGTTTTGATTTCTCTTGAGTTACCCCATATTTAGGTGCTATTTTTTCCAAACAACTTTATCAACCATCTTTCTAGTTCACTTTATCATAATTGCAAGTCCCCTTTTATAAGGTTTCAAGCTATAACATTTCTATTTGGGATCAGGGTGAGCACTAAAAGGGTAGAACTCAAATTAGGATTTGCTTTTGTTAGTCCTTTTTCTATCATTCCTTTATTTCTTTAGCATCATTTTATTATTCTTTTAATATCAATTACAATCAACCTATGGGCCTTCTTCCCTTCTTCTCATAAGAGAATGGACCATGACCCGTTGTAGAAGTTTATTATACTACGAGAGGCTTTCGGGTGGAAAGTGTTAAGTATGATGGGGAACGAAACATTACTCTTATGAGGCCCCCCCATTAGTACCACTTTCCTATGTGTAGCAACAACACAGGAATAGGGCATAGAAGTTTACCACCAAGGTGAAACAAGGAAATTGACACAATTTCCGAAGTTGGTGTTCCATTATTCAAATTAAACCAAACATCCTCATCCACATTTGCAAGAAATTAAAGAAAACACTTTTCATGAAAGAAGTACTAACATACCTTATGGTGACAATAGCTTACCATATCCAATACTCTAGGTTGCTTGGATGTGATTTTCCTTGGTTGACCAGTAGCTATAAAGGTGAATGAGCGGGGATACTAGGTTACCATCTATGGGCATGTTGATCATCATCATGGTCGAGATTATGTTCTCCACTGTAGGCCATGAGACATGATTTCCTCTAGTTACCCCTAAGCATGAGGGGATAACAAGGCCTAGATGTCCACCTAAGTTTGTCCATACCTGCCTGAATTTTGATTTTCCTGACTCTCAAATCTTGGAATAAAATTTCTCAATCAAATATTTCATAAAGAGGACTCCAATATTCTCATGGTAGCTAGGATTTTCAGCAATAGGTTGTTGTTTGTGGAGCCCAATAATGCGAGCCAAGGGTTTTTCCTTGGTTCATAATATTCTCGTGGAGGGTTTAAATATATTCCCTTGTCTGAAACTTTGGCCTCTCTTTCCAATAATCCACCCAAAATAAAGTATATTTCACATTATGTACCTCTCATAAATAGTGTTTCGGATTAAATGTTTATTTTTCCATGATGCATTCCATACGTGAGAAGCAACATTGAGGCCATTCATTCAAATAAGAACCTATTCGACTGTGTGTGATGTATATCTCATTCTCCATATTTTTCCCACTATGGAACCATCACCACCAAGTTTTGGCCGCAGAGTCACAGTAATAATTTCTGGATCCCTCAAGCAAAGACCTCATGCCAATTTTGGAAGACAATTTTTTCCCATGTTACTAGTGCCCATTTTTCTCTCTTTTTGATCTCCTCCTCGGAGAAAATATCATTGCAAATTTCAAATAGCCTTAAGAAGAAATTTTGGTGCAACCAATACAAAGAATAGATAAAGGGGCATTGCTTGAAGAACATACCTAAGGAGAATAAGA
>JASDQU010104510.1:120500-147421 GCA_032191745.1 Picea mariana
TTTATGGGTTTCCTCATGAAAATCGGTCTCTGTGTATATCTTATGTGTGACTGATGCTCATTATTTATGTTTTCCATATGTTGTATAATATTGATGATCACTTGAAGAAAGATTAAGAATGTTTTAATAGACTTAAAATTGTTTAAGCACAATAACAACCGATTCACCCACCCCCTCTCAGTTGTCTTAGTAATTTCAACAAGGATCATATGAAGGCACGGGGTTACCAACTTGTCTTTTTTAGTATTCTTCATTAGGACTCAATGAGGATGGAAGATCATTAGGGTTTGAAAACTCTAACTCTTCACTATCGCCTTTGAGGATTGTTGACATAGAAAAGGTGGTTTCCTTCCTCAAGGGATTTAGCTTTCTCTTCCAATTTCTCACTTATGAGTTCTTGGAGTTGTATTTTAGTTTCCCTAGCAATATTCACAGTTTCAATGTGCCATGTTTTCTTAGTGATGGGGTGTGGTTCTTCATGAGAGGTATCCACCCATGCAATATTTCCACTGTCTTGTTGATAAAGGGTACATTGTTCATTAGGGTGTTTAATTTAGTCATGAGGAATTTATAGGATTGCACAGGGTTTGTAATGTTTTTTTCAAGAGCAATCACCATGGGAGGTGTTGTAAAATAAAAATAAAAATTGTCAAAATTTTCCACTTCTTGCAACTTTTGAGAAAAACTTGCCTATTTCATGTCATCTCGAACTTTCAGTCAAGTAAGCCTTTGAAAATTATACACTTGTTCCTAGTCGTCATATTTAGTAGAGTCAAGTTTCCTAACCTATCTTCTAGCTTCACCTATTGTTAGAACACAAGTTAACCTTGTCAAAATTTGCATGGAAAATTGGGCTAGAGATCTATGTTTTTCTCTTATATGTCACTCATATCTATGTGATAAAAATGCATCTTTAGACCAACATACTCTTAAGGAGGACATGCTTGATTTCGTCTCATGTGAAGTTGATATTTTTTAATAAAGTAAGCATTGTCAAGTATGTGACAAATGTGTTGATGGTTTTGATCATCATTGTCGGTGGATTAACAATTCTATTAGAAGAAAAAACTACAAGGATTTTTTTCCCCTTGTGGTATTTTCCCTATTCTTTCTTATTTTGCAATGGTTAATAGGAATCTTTGTAATTTTGCACTGCTTTCTCGAACAGAGTCACTTTGATGCTGATATTATGTCTAACTTTTACAGAAGTTTTTCTCTTGGACCATTCATTGCGGTATTGGGTTCTTGCACTATTTTGGCTATGGTTGTTATACTTCCTCTTCGAAAACTATTCTTCTTTAACATTTTGATCGTAAAAATGGGTGTGTACATGGGTTAGAGTTGCAATATTGATGCCAAGGGAGATAATTTATATTAAATGAATCTATCATGTCAAATCCCTCCTTCATCACAAGAAACAAATGAGCCTTTTGAATATTTGATCGCTACAATAATTCATCAAATTCATCTTTCCCCATTGCTTCTCACGGTGCCTACTATATAGAATTGTGATCATTTTTTGCATGTGTACCCCACACCACAACACATTATGAAGTAGAGATTGTCTTCTTTGAAAAAATATTTGATGAAGAAGTGAAAACATTTTGTAAGAAGCCAATTTGATGTATTGCGACCATCTAATAAATTCATGGAACCTAGAATAAGAGGGTTTTCCTCTGATGCATTGGATACCATAGAGATCAGACTTGGTGAAGTCTATATTCTTTCAGGAATCCAAAAATTAAATTTGTGCAAAATGGTGATAACTCCCTTGGCCTTGAGGATGTGCTTTTGAGTGTGTTATTCTTATTCTAAAATCCAAAAGTGCGTGATTTCAAGGTTCAAGAGAGTTTTCCATTTTCTGTTTCTTTGAACTAGAAGGGATATTCTATTGAGTTTGAATAGGGAACTTCAAAGAAATACAAAATAACAATTGTTCCCTAAAGGCAACACAGTTCCAAGTACAAAGGATTTAACATTCTTTAGGATTGGGGCCTTCACAACAGACATTTTATATGGAGATAAGAATCAATTTTGGGTGCCTGTAAGTATAAACACATACATGATTAGTCCTTTTTAGACTTCAAAAGGGTAAAAACATAAGTTGAAAGGAACAGTCTATTTGGATAAGCATGGAAAAGTTTTTGTTAATTTTGCAACTATGATCAAGGAAGAAGAAATAGAAGTCCTTGTTTCAAGTGGGAAAGATGGTTGAAAGGATAAGAAAAAGATATTGTTGCAATGGAGAAATGTGATGCACAAAACAATGGTGCATTTGTGGCAAGTGACAATGCTGATGTGAATATTCAGTATGTCAAAAGTGTTGTTGGAACTGCAACAACTGCAACTAGTGGTGCTAAAAAATAGGTTTTCTCTGGTAGAAGATAAAACCACCTAAATGGAAACTGATGCCAAGGTAAAAACTATGAAAACAGAAGGTCAGCAAATTCAAGAGTTTTGTGACTTCAGAGCTAAGAAAATATTGTATAATAAACCGATGGTGGAGAATTTTGGCACACTTGACTTGGTCACATTTGAATCTAAATGTGGCTTGAATCTGAACACTGGAACGATGGAATGATATCTAAATGTATATTCTCTTACATTTTATGGTCTAAATGATGCCTCTGAAAAAGTTAGTTGTACTTCTACTCAGAAAAAATTTAAGAATGAGCAATGAGAAATTCTCTGGTGGTCAGTTGCATTTTAGTTATCCTTGCTCACATGATAGCTATAGACAATAATGGTCATTTCCATAGTGTTGTTTTTGACTCCAGGATAAATATCCTCTATTTGGTAGAAGGGAGATAAATAAATAAGATTCTCAAGAGGTTTTGTAGAGATTGTTATTTTCTTGGATGAATCTATTTTTTAGGCACATCTTCTTGGATGGAATTTGTTTTGGTATGTTGCATTTTTTTGGAACTGTGACAAAAATCGGTAGAGTAGTTATTATTGATTAGTTATTGATAATTTCATATAGAGGAAATATTTTTGGTGAAATTTTAGATGAATATGAATGGAATATTTCATATTCTTCTCTCACCACTCAGAGAATTTACACATGATTAGTTTTCTCTTTGATGGTGTCAGACATGATTTTGGTGTCCACACCTTAATCTTGCTAAAGTTGGGAGGAAAACCTATGAGAAGTATTATTAGGAGTCTAGTTATAGAAAACACAAAGATAACTACTTGGGCCAAACTATTTGATGATACTCAATGATACATTCAAGTGTGCACATTACATTAATTATTGTGAATGATTTTATGAACTTATGCATAGGGAAGAGATACATTGGTAAATTTAATCATCAAAACTGAATTGGAAAAGTGAAAAGGACAACTGGTAAATTGTTGAATAAACTAGAGGATAAACAACAACAAATCTCTACATTTTAGTAAGAGAAATACACCTAATGGTTGGGGTGTCAAATTGATTCTATTTTAGCAAACAGATCCAATTTTCTAGGCAGAAATTGAGCATGTGAAAGATATAAAAGAAGAACCAGAGGACTAGAAGAAGGGGATAATAGATTAGGGAGATGAAGGAGTTTCTTCCAGCAAAGACCGTATCCTTTGAGGTGAAGCTTGTAAGGCTATTGTAATTTTCTCAGCCATGTAGGATCAATGTATGGATTCACATATCATTCTCAGTAGAGATTTTTTCTCTTTATTTTTTATGTTTTAAGCTTCTCATGCCACATTTATTCCTTCTTTCTCATTATTTGAATGAAACTAGAAATGGTAATTTGGTATGACCACAATTGGTGTTAATTATTTTAGATGATTTCATATGTTTGTTGCTGAACTTACTATTTGGTACTCATCTCATGCATCTAATTTTGTTGGATTCATTTAGTTATGCCCAACAAAACTACTTTCTTCATCTTGGAATAATGGACATTTATTTACCCTATATTATGTTTGATATTTAAATGTATTCTTATTATTCATCTACCTATCATTTATAGTTTTATGCTCTATTGGATGAGACTCCATGCCTAATGGAGTAGGCCTATGATTTGAGAGATTTATAGTCTTTTTATTTCAGACTGTTTTCATTATTATCCTGTCTACCTAGTTTATACTTTTCTTTACCTTTCAAATCTAGAATCTTGAGCTAAATGATCGAGAGTTGTTGCTTGGTGACAATGGGAAATCAAATAGCTTATTTACCTCTGAGGGAGCCCCCTCTAGTCCAAGAGCCAGCTTCTAGCCTAAAGTTGGTTTAAATATGTCTTGACATGGTTCCTAGACATCCAGGAATGATATCAAGTTACAACAGGAGGGACATCAGACTTGCATGATTCTAGATTGGTTTCTATCTGGGATGTGAAATCTTGTGCCTTCTTGAGGGTTTCAGGGAACTTATTCCTCAATAAGAATTGAAATTCTTCCAGGAAAGCATTTAGATACTTGGCTAGATTAATTTCTTCTATGGGCGTAATGTTTAGAGGAAATTCTTTTATCAAGGCATCAAATATTATGTTCAATTCTCTCACGGACTCTTGCTCACATTTTTGAATTTTGTGAAACTGGGAGATAATGAAATATTGATCCTTTCTATCACCCCATATCCTTATGAAATAACTCTCAATATCTTCCCAAATTTGAATACTCTTTCTTGGAAGGTTATCATACCATGCCCTATATTCTCCTACCAATGAGGTGGAGAAGAGCCTCATGATCACGTCTCAGTGTTGGTTTTTTTCTCGTGGGCCCCATACTCATCATAGAATCTACTTAAGTCATTATCATACTTGGTATAATCACTACCAAAAACCCTAGATAGATAGGAACTAGCAACTTTAGGCATGTTAGGGGGGAAACCATGGATTCTACTCATGTCCAAGGGTCTAAAAACATTTATGGATTCCCGTTTTGAAGGAGCCATTAGGGAAATGGGTTGATAACTATAGTGACACCTGGTACAGTTTTTCATCAGTGGAGTCACTAGATGATTCATCCAAGAGGTTAATCAAAGGATAATGAGAGCACTACCCTCAGTGGAGTCACTAGGTAAACTTGTAAGATAAGGGATTCAAAATAATTTTACCAAAGATGTGTCATGAGGAGAATGACTCAATCCTCCCTGGAAAAGGCGTCAGAATGTTATCGTAATATTTTTACATGTGAAAATCCCACCACAAGATCCCCAAATATTGCGTATCATTAGAAGAAACTACCATTGTCACCTTAGTATGATCTTCCCTCATTTTAGTGGTGGAATAGGTCCACCACAAGGGAGGCTTCCCTGGTGACCTCAAGGGATCAAATATCAAGTATCCCCTTCAAGAATCACACCACCTTAGGACCCCATGTGAGTTGATAAGTTGAAGTATGTGAAGGCCTTCATCCAAGCTTATTAGGTGTGCCACCTAGAGAGGAAATAAAATAACCTATGTAGAGGGATAGGTCCCAAGAGTGACAGGAAATATAGAAACCCTTCAAGAGTAAGTGTGATAGTGATATGTTTTTAGGGATTACATCATGGCTCATGGTTCCATTAAATCCATTTATATGAGTGCCTTTGTGGAGGTTGTGATTTCTCTTGAGTTACCCCATATTTAGGTGCTATTTTTTCCAAATGACTTTATCAACCATCTTTCTAGTTCACTTTATCATAATTGCAAGTCCCCTTTTATAAGGTTTCAAGCTATAACATTTCTATTTGGGATCAGGGTGAGCACTAAAAGGGTAGAACTCAAATTAGGATTTTCTTTTGCTAGTCCTTTTTCTATCATTCCTTTATTTATTTAGCATCATTTTATTATTCTTTTAATATCAATTACAATCAACCTAGGGGCCTTCAGCCCCTCTTCTCATAAGATAATGGACCATGACCCATTGTAGAAGTTTATTATACTACGAGAGGCTCTGGGGTGGAAAATGTTAAGTATGGTGGGGAATGAAACATTACTCTTATGAGGGGGCCCCATTAGTACCACTTTCCCCTGTGTAGCGACAACACGGGAATAGGGCATAGAAATTTACCGCCAAGGTGAAACAAGGAAATTGACACAATTTCCAAAGTTGGTGTTCCATTATTCAAATTCAACCAAACATCCTCATCCACATTCCCAACAAATTAAAGAAAACACTTTTCATGAAAGAAGGACTAACATACCTTATGGTGACAATATCTTACCATATCCAATACTCTAGGTTGCTTGGATGTGATTTTCCTTGGTTGACCAGTAGCTATAAAGGTGAATGAGCGGGGATACTAGGTTACCATCTATGGGCATGTTGATCATCATCATGGTCGAGATCATGTTCTCCATTGTAGGCCATGAGACATGATTTCCTCTAGTTACCCCTAAGCATGAGGGGATAACAAGGACTAGATCTCCACCTAAGTTTGTCCATACCTACCTAAATTTTGATTTCCTGACTCTCAAGTCTTGGAATAAAATTTCCCAATCAAATCCTTCATAAAGAGGAATCCCATATTCTCATGGTAGCTAGGATTTTCGGCAATAGGTTGTTATTTGTGGAGCCCAATAATGCGAGCGAAGGGTTTTTCCTTGGTTCATCATATTCCCTTGGAGGGTTTAAATATATTCCCTTGTCTGAAACTTTGGCCTCTCTTTCCAATAATCGACCCAAAATAAAGTATATTTCACATTATGTACCTCTCATAAATAGTGTTTTGGATTAAATGTTTATTTTTCCATGATGCATTCCATACGTGAGAAGCAACATTGAGGCCATTCATTCAAATAAGAACCTATTCGACTGTGTGTGATGTATATCTCATTCTCCATATTTTTCCCAATATGGAACCATCACCACCAAGTTTTGGTCGTAGAGTCGCAGTAATAATTTCTTGATCCCTCAAGCAAAGACCTCATGCCAATTTTGGAAGACAATTTTTTCCCATGCTACTAGTGCGCATTTTTCTCTCTTTTTGATCTCCTCCTCAGAAAAAATATCATTGCAAATTTCAAATAGCCTTAAGAAGAAATTTTGGTGAAACCAATACAAAGAATAGATAAAGGGGCATTTCTTGAAGAACATACCTAAGGAGAATAAGACGACCTACGATATTAAGAAAATGAAAAAGTCAAAGAATGCAACTTTTGCTCCAACTTGTTAAGAAGGTCCTCCCATGAGGCATATTAGAAGGTGTTTTCAACTAGAGGAGCACCCAAGTATTTGGAAGGAAAGGAGATCCACTAAAATCGTAGAATTCAAGAGATATTTAATTTATTTTCTTATTTTTTTTAAAGGAATTGCATTATGTAAAAAAAATTGAAAAATGCGTTTTTCTTCTTCTTCTTTTAACTTCTTTACATAGTTTTTTTTTTCAATTTATTTATCTTTTAGTGTAAATTAAAAATAATAATAGATAAATTTTCAAGTTGATTTAAGAGTTAGTTTTAACATTTTTATTTGTAATGGTACTAGTATTCACAACCACGTTTTCAATTAAGTTACAATTTTGACTCCAAAAGTAAAATTGGTGCTTCTAGAAGCATAACTTTTAGATTCGGGGGTAATTATTTTGCAATTGTATTAGTGGTCAAGGTCACAATTCCAAATAAGTCACAATTTTTAGCACCCCACAAAAAAGGGTTCTATCAGTATCACCACTTTTTGAAACGGGGTAGAAAAGCCACTAAATATGACCTCTAGAGGGTTCTCGTCAAGTTGGGAACTTTGTTACCTAGGTAAAACATTCAAATAACAACAATATCAATGATAGATTCAAATCAACAAGTCCATTACAATTACACAACATTTATGTGTGTCGATATATTGAAGTGAATGCATTTTTTTTAAATGTTATGAGTCAAATACTTAAATTATCTCAAAAAACAAAATTACACATTGTGTACAACAATGTGAGTGTGATCAAAACTCCAAGATAGATAAAAAATATGAGTTATAAAATTATTTTTTAAATAATAGGAGGACCTTCTCCAAATAATCTAATACATTCATACAGCCAAATCACACATTCTTAACAATGACTACATGATATCCACATATACCTATTCACATGTTACACATGTAGCCCATTTATTATTAAACTGGCCTCTATTACATATACATTAACTCATTATATGTACATTTAAATTGACATATGTATCCTTTGGGGTCATATCATATATATTCACACCCATATATAACCCCTTGAAAGCATACCATTAAACTTATTTATATTGAAATTATTGTTGTAATAAATACCAATGGGGTAGTGAATGTAAAAATGATAAAAATACCCTTAATATAAAGGTATTAAACCTTGAAAAAACTCTATTATATTTGAGTTCCCATTTAAGGAAATTCTAGCAAACAAAAAAACACATAACGTTGATTCTCTAAGATAAGAGATAATGGTCGGTTCTTTTAAAATGAAAACAATGTTGTTCTAATGATACATTGATAATATATACTAGCATAGCCACATACTTGTGGTTGATGAACATCGACAGATGTATTTAATTTAGAAACCCTAACTTAACATAATCCTAATTCTAACATAAACCCTAACCCTAACATGAACCCTAACCCTAATATAATTTAACATTTAACATTACAAGAGAGTGTGCACTTCGGATCCCATTAGGTGGCTGGCTCAGAAATGAAGCCATTGAAGAGTTGAAAGCCTAGTCGGTGGAAGACTAGACAGTGGAGCTTAAAATTGGATTCACAATGCTTTGAGACATATATTCCCACCTTCGTGTATAAAAACTTTTAAAGACACATGAAACAATATTCTTTTATTTTACTTTCGAATATTTTATGTTCCTTTAATATTAGGCCCAACAACTCCACTACTCTTCCACCCCACTTTAGTTTGGCACAAAAAGCATGAAACCTTTCCAATTACCTAAAATATTCAACGTTATTCAATTCTTCTAATTCAATACACTTTAATATCCAGTCTCACAATTTTTTTGAGTGGTTCCAATCCGCTTATGCTCTTCAACCTGTTATAATCATGCATGTAAAACACCTCCAAAGATATCAATGTTTCAAGACTATACGAGTCCATTTTCCTCAAATTATGACAACCAATCAATTTGAGTTTTATAAGTGTGCAGGGCAAGTGTGGAAGGTCGCCTATTGTCATACAACACCATAGTTCCAACACAGTAAATTGAGGCAAAAGTCCAACAGAGCCTGGAAAACATCACAATACGTTGCAATTCACAAGCTTCAACTCCTTCAAGTTCATTAAGTTACCCAGTGAAGGTGGCAACATCAGGGAATTCATTGTTAACTCAAGGACTTCCATAGTGCTTCTAGCTCTCCAATTACAATTAGGAATTCATATATCTTTGAATAACTAATATTTAATTTGACAAAGGACTTTTGATGTTCCACTCGCTGAAAATATTCAATTCGTTTAAAACTGGAAAAATAGATGTAATCAAGCATCCTTATATTTCCGAGTGCTTCACAGGAGATGGTTAAATTCAAGCATAACTATAAATCAACTATATTATTTACCTCTGAGGGAGCCCCCTCTAGTCCAAGAGCTAGCTTCTAGCCTAAAGTTGGTTTAAATATGTTTTGACATGGTTCCTAAACATCTAGGAATGATATCAAGTTACAACAGGAGGGACATCATACTTGCATGAGTCCAGATTGGTTTCTATCTGGGATGTGAAATCTTGTGCCTTCTTGAGAGTTTTAGGGAACTTATTCCTCAATAAGAATTGAAATTCTTCCTGGAAAGCATGTATATACTTGGCTAGATTAATTCCTTCTGTGGGCCTAATGTTTAGAAGAAATTCATTTATCAAGGCATCAAATATTATGTTGAATTCTCTCACGAACTCTTGTTCACATTTATGAATTTTGTGAAACTGAGAGATAATGAAATATAGATCCTTTATATCACCCCATATCCTTATGAAATAACTCTCAATATCTTCCCAAATTTTAATACTCTTTCTTGGAAGGTTATCATAACATGCCCTATATTCTCCTACCAATGAGGTGGAGAAGAGCCTCATGATCATGTCTGAGTGTTGGCTTTTTTTCTCGTGGGCCCCATACTTATCATAGAATCTACTTAATTGATAATAATACTTGGTATAATCACTACCAAAAACCCTAGATATCCATTAACTAGCACCTTTAGGAATGTTAGGAAGGAAACCATGGATTCTACTCATGTCCAAGGGTCTAAAAGCATTTTTGGATTCTTGTTTCAAAGGATCCATGGGGGAAATGGGTTGATAGCTATAGTGACACCTGGTATAGTTTTTCATTAGTGGAGTCACTAGATGATTCCTCCAAGAGGTTAATCAAAGGATAATGAGGTAACTACCCTCAATGGAGTCACTAGGTAAACTTGTAAGATAAGGGATTCAAGAGAATTTTACCAAAGATGTGTCATGAGGAGAATGACTCAATCCTCCCTGGAAACAGCGTCAGAATGTTATCGTAATATTTGCACTTGTGAAAATCCCACCACAATATCCCCAAATATTGCGTAACATTGGAAGAAACTACCATTGTCACCTTAGTAGGATCTTCCCTCATTTTAGTGGTGGAAGAGGTCCACCACAAGGGAGGCTTCCCTCGTGACCTCAAGGGATCAAATATCAAGTATAGTAGACAACTTGCTTATCGCCCCCTATCTTGAAGCCCCTCAAGGAAATATGTCAAGGCCATCCAAAACAAACCAAAGTATGAAACAAGGTTAGCTAAGGTTCATAAGAAACATTAGTTCTTAAAGAATGCAAAGTAAGTTGTAACTTAAGGTATAAAGCATGTAAGAGAATTCACCTCAGTATCCCCTTCAAGAATCACACTAGCTTAGGACACCATGTGAGTTGATAAGTTTAAGTATGTGAAGGCCTTCATCCAACCCTACTAGGTGTACCACCCAGAGAGGAAATAAAATAACCTAAGTAGAGGGATAGGTCCCAAGAGTGACAGGAAATATAGAAACCCTTCAAGAGTAAGTTTGATAGTGATATTGTTTTAGGGCTTACTTCATGGATCATGGTGCCATTAAATCCATTTATATGAGTGCCTTTGTGGAGGTTGTGCTTTCTCTTGAGTTACCCCATATTTAAGTGCTATTTTTTCCAAACGACTTTATCAACCATCTTTCTAGTTCACTTTATCATAATTGCAAGTCCCATTTTATAAGGTTTCAAGCTATAACATTCTATTTGGGATCAGGGTGAGCACTAAAACAGTGGAACACAAATTAGGATTTTATTTTGTTATTCCTTTTTCTATCATTCCTTTATTTCTATACATCATTTTATTATTCTTGTAATAGCAATTACAATCAACCTATGGGCCTTCATCCCCTCTTCTCATGAGAGAATGGACCATGACCCATTGTAGAAGTTTATTATACTACCAGAAGCTCTATGGTGGAAATTGTTAAGTATGGTGGCGAATGAAACATTACTCTTATGAGGGCCCCCAATTAGTACCACTTTTCCTTATGTAGCGACAACACAGGAATATGGAATAAAAGTTTACCACCAAGGTGAAACAAGGAAATTGACACAATTTCCCAAGTTGGTGTTCCATTATTCAAATTCAACCAAACATCCTCGTCCACATTCCCAACAAATTAAATAAAACACTTTTCATGAAATGAGGACTAACATACCTTATGTTGACAATAGATTACCATATCCAATACCCTAGGTTGCTTGGATGTGATTTTCCTTGGTTGACCTATAGCTATAAAGGTGAATGAAGGGGGATATTAGGTTACCATCTATGGGCATGTTGATAATCATCATGTTCGAGATCATGTTCTCCATTGTAGGCCACAAGACATGATTTGCTCTAGTTACCCCGAAGCATGAGGGGATAACAAGGCCTAGATCCCCACCTGAGTTTATCTATACCTACCTGAATTTTGATTTTCCTGACTCTCAAGTCTTGGAATAAAATTTCCAATAAAATCCTTCATAAATACGACTCCAATATTATCATGGTAGCTAGGATGTCCAACAATAGGTTGCTATTTGTGGATCCCAATAATGCGAGCGAAGGTTTTTTCTTTGGTTCATCATATTCTCTTGCAGGGTTTAAAGATCTTCCCTTGTCTGAAACTTTGGAATTTCTTTCCAATAATCCACCCAAAATAAAGTATATTTCACATTATGTACCTCCCATAAATAGTGTTTTGGATTAAATGTTTATTTTCCCATGATGCATTCCATACGTGAGAAGCAACATTGAGGCCATTCATTCAGATAAGAACCTATTCAACTGTGTGTGATGTATATCTCCTTCTCCATATTTTTCCCACTATGGAACCATAACCACCAAGTTTTGGTTGCAGAGTCGCAGTAATAATTTTTGGATCCCTCAAGCAAAGACCTCATGCTAATTTTGGAAGACAAAGTTTTTCCCATGCTACTAGTGCCCATTTTTTTCTCTTTTTGATCTCTTCCCCAAGGAAAATATCATTGAAAATTTCAAATAGCCTTAAGAAGAAATTTTGGTGCAATCAATACAAAGAATATATAAAGGGGCATTGCTTGAAGAACATACCTAAGGAGAATAAGATGACCTATGATATTAAGAAAAGGAAAAAGTCAAAGAATCCAACTTTTGCTCTAACTTGTTAAGAAGGTCCTCCCATGAGGCATATTAGAAGGTGTTTTCAACTAGAGGAGCACCCAAGTATTTGGAAGGAAAGGAGATCCACTAAAATCATAGAATTCAAGAGATATTTAATTTATTTTCTTATTTTTTAAAAGGAATTGCATTATGTAAAAAATTGAAAAATGTGTTTTTCTTCTTCTTCTTTTAACTTCGTTACATAGTTTTTTTTTTCAATTTATTTATCTTTTAGTGTAAATTAAAAATATTAATAGATAAATTTTCAAGTTGATTTAAGAGTTAGTTTTAACATTTTTATTTGTAATGGTACTAGTAGTCACAACCATGTTTTCAATTAAGTTACAATTTTAACTCCAAAAGTAAAATTGGTGCTTCTAGAAGCGTAACTTTTAGATTCATGGGTAATTGTTTTGCAATGGTATCGATTGTCAAGGTTACAATTCCAAAGAATTCATGATTTTAAGAACCCCGCAAAAAAGGGTGCTATCGGTATCACCACTTTTTGAAACGGGGTAGAAAAGACACTAAATATGACCTCTACAAAAGTGAGAACTCTAGAGGGTTCTCGTCAAGTTGGGAACTTTGTTACCCCAATAAAACATTCAAATAACAACAATATCAATGATAGAGTCAAATCAACAAGTCCATTACAATTATAGAACATTTATGTGTGTCGATATATTGAAGTGAATGCATTTTTTAAAAATGTTACGAGTCAAATACTTAAGTTATCTCAAAAAACAAAATTGCACATTGTGTACAACAATGTGAGTGTGAGAAAAACTCCAAGATAGATAAGAAATATGAGTTATACAATTATTGTTTAAAGAATAGGAGAACCTTCTCCAAATAATCTAATACATTCATACAACCAAATCACACATTCTTAACAATGACTACATGATATCCACATATACCTATTCACATATTACACATGTAGCCCATTTATTATTAAACGTGCCTCTATTACATATACATTTACTCATTATATGTACATTTAAATCCACATATGTCTCCTTTGGGGTCATATCATATATATTCACACCCATATATAACCCCTTAAAATCATACCATTAAACTTATTTATATTGAAAATATTGTTGTAATAAATACCATTAGGGTAGTGAATGTAAAAATGACAAAAATACCCTTAATATAAAGGTATTAAACCTTGAAAACACTCTACCATTCACCATTATATTTGAGTTTCCATTTAATGAAATTCTAGCAAACAAAAAAAACACAGAATGTTGGTTATCTAAGATGAGAGATAATGGTCGGCTCTTTTAAAACGCAAACAATGTTGTTCTAATGATACATTCATAATATATACTAGCATAGCCACATAATTGTGGTTGATGAACATCGACAGACGTATTTAATTTAGAAACCTTAACTTAACATAATCCTAATTCTAGCATAAACCCTAACCCTAACATGAACCCTAACCCTAATATAATTTAACATTTAACATTACAAGAGGGTGTGCAGTTCAGGTCCCATTAGGTGGTTGGCTCAGAAATGAAGCCAATGAAGAGTTGAAAGCCTAGTTAGTGGAAGACTAGCCAGTGGAGCTTAAAATTGGATTCACAATGCTTTGAGACATATATTCCCACCTCCGTGTATGAAAACTTTTAAAGATACATGAAACAATATTATTTTATTTTAATTTTGAATATTTTATGTTCCTTTAATCTTATGCCCAACAACTCCACTACTCTTCCACCCCACTTTAGTTTGGCACAACAAGCATGTCACCTTTCCAATGACCTCAAATATTCAATGTTGTTCAATTCTTCTAATTCAGTACACTTTAATATGCAGTCTCACAATTTTTGTGAGTGGTTCCAATCTGCTTATGCTCTTCAACCTGTTATAATCATGCATGTAAAACACCTCCAAAGATACCAATGTTTCAAGACTACACGAGTCCATTTTCCTCAAATTATGATAACTAATCAATTTGAGGTTTATAAGTGTGTGGGGAAAGTGTGTAAGGTTGCATATTGTCATACAACATCATAGTGCCAACGTAGACAATTGAGGCAACGGTCCAACAAAACCTAGAAAACATCACAATACCTTACAATTCACGAACTTCAACTCCTTCAAGTTCATTAAGTTACCCAGTGAAGGTGGCAGCGTCGGGGCATTCACTATTAACTCAAGGAATTCCATATTGCTTCTATCTCTCCAATTTCACTTAGGAATTCATATATCTTTGAATAACTAATATTTAATATGACCAAGGACTTTTGATGTGCCACTCGCTACAAATATTCAATTCGTTTAAAACTGGAAAAATAGATGTATTCAAGCGTCCTTATATTTCTCATTACTTCATAAGAGATGGTTAAATTCAAGCATAAGTATAAATCAAGATATTTAAGGCTAATTAAATTATGTCAAAGAGCCTTCACTATGGTCGAATTCAGACCTGGATTCAACAAACCATATCCAGTCTCGTGTATGGAACTTCCAATATTGTGAAGACCTATGAGCCAATGTTTCATACAGAACATTCACACCACTATTATGATAATCTTGGTGTTGTGTTGATGCTTGAATTCGTCAGGACCAAAATGGAAACCTCATGAATACATTAGTCCCCCTTCGTTTCTTGAGAGGTGGTTCTCCTCTTTGGCTAAACAATATATCTTTGAATATCTTGGAGTAGGGGGAGTACTAGGCAGCAAACCCCAAATATTTAGTGCTTGGATTTATATGAAAGATGGTTCTTCAATAACCCAATATAATCTATATGTGCGACAAAAGTCTTTTAATTAGAAAATATTAAAGGAGGTCTTCAACATCGGAATTAAATTGTGATCAACATCACACACAATCTTCTTAATAATATATAAATACATCCATATATTCTTCATAGGAGAGAATAATTTGATCATATCAAATAATTTTAACAAAGTATTGTAATCAATATCAAAATATAATTTGATAGGTCAACCTCAAATACCTCATATTCAGAAAACTAGGTTACAAGATATAGTCCAGATCAACCCCGAAGAAATTATTTCTGGATTTTTATTCATGAAAAGATGTTTTTTATTACAACAAGCTTTGAAAAACATGTATGTGGTTGCAAATACTCCATGATCATATAATAAAATACTTTAGAAGAATATAATAAGAAGACTCAACAACTCAGTCTTGTGCCCAACTCTGAGATTCAAGCATAAAACTATGAGAAGTGGTGTAGAAGAATATATATAAACAAAAAAATGGAGAAGATGAAGATTTATTTCTTTTGATCATAAACTTGATTTTGTATCCATGGTTGTACCTTCTTCTTCTTTTAATGTTTTCCCTTCCCCTCTGACAATACTGATTCTTGAACCTATTGATGAAGCCTCTCTTCTCGTTTTAAGAAGCGATTTTCTAACTACCGAAGCAGTTAGGGTTTTCTTCCTCCCTTGAAATTTCCGTACAAGTTTATTCTTGAAAATTTCCCTTTAATTAATGCCTCATTAGTTCCTCATGAATTAATTCACATAATTAATACAAGTACACTAAAATTGGGTCCCTCTCCTTCCATTTTTAATAAAAGTTTTAATTAAACGATTTTTTTTAAAACTTAATTAATTTTCCGCTAAAAGAGGATGACTGTAATTTAATTTTATAGAAGTGAAAAAAAAAAATTTATCGAAGTAAAAGACTTTTAATTTTCTCTTAATCATCTCATATTTCCAACGATATAATATTTTCCCAAATCCGTCGCCCGGATCTCGAAATATGAGCTCGTGAAGTTGAGTTGTCACGCAGGCCCATTAAAAATTGTAGCTGAATGATATTTAAATTTATGATAAAACTATATCAACCTTCAGCACTTGAAACCTATAAAACCATCTTCTATGTTTAAATACCTTTCCAACAATATAAAGTTTTATGCAAATGGAGGTCGGGATCTCAAGATATATACTTTGCAAGATCGTGACTCAACCACCGTCAATCAAGTTAGCTTGGTAAGTGTGGACCCTTGATTTAATTTCGACCTCTTTTGTTGAATTTCAATTTTTATTCATTATTATTATCCCACATGTATGAGAATAAAAAGGTCTTAGTGGTATATAATGTTAAGTGTAACATACATTTGACAAGAAATAAAGAATAGATGAGACTATGGAGCTTGGAGGATTCAACCCTTGGAAAATTATTGAATTTAATAATAATTTTGCATGGCTAGTCAACAATGATGAGTCACCCAACCAAATTTTTCCACATGTCATCACTCAGTAGGCCAACAATCCTTCAATAAGAATCTACCATATGTCATCCAATAAATCACGCCATGTGTCACTTTTTTTTATGTTGCCACATGTCTCGATTAATTAGTTGCCATGTGGCACCATTCCATTTAACTTCCATGTGTCACTTGGAGATGTTTCTCATTTAACTTAGAATAAAAAAAATATTATTAAAATAATATGGTGGTTTGCAAGTTTACATGAATGCATAGGTAGGTGAGGAAATCACTGCGGACCCGTGGTAATACATAGTAAGAAATGAGTGTGAAATTTTCTAAGTGTAGGTGAATTGTAGAGGAGAGGTAAATAGTAGTAAAAAGAATTTGTAAAATGTTCTAAGTCTTGAGAATCGGTGGGACTTGCAAATAACATATGAAATAAAAATTATCAACCCTCACCAACTCAAGAACTCGAGAACCCATGAACCCATGGTAACTCATATATTTTGCTAAGTGTTGGAGGAATTACATAGTAAAGAGTAGTAAAAAGAGTTGTGTGCATTATGAAGGTGGCGGACGTCAAAGTGCATTGTGAGGGTAGCAGAGATAACACATACTCGTAGGAAATATCACCAACCCGTGAACCCGCGGTAAGCCATAGTAAATAAGACTAAGTCTGGAGAGTATATAATGGATCACGTGAAATATGGAAAATATGAAAATGAAAAGAAAAATATGGGAAATAAATGAATTACGTGAAATTTGGGAAAGGAAAAAGGGAAAGGAAAGAAATGAAAAATGGGATAGTGAAAATGGAAAGGAAAATAAAAAGAAATGGGAAAATAAAGGAAAAGGGAAATGAAAGTGAACATGGAAAGGAATAAGGGAAAATGGCTAAGTGTGGAAAATGGTAAGGGGAAAATAAAAGTAATGAGACAATGGGAAAAATGACTAAGTATAAAATGAGAGAATCAATAAAGGTGAAGGGAAAAGAGAGGAGAGAGCATGTCACTTAGAACATTTTTCATATTTCTTCTTGTAATACCTCCATTGGACTTCTGGACAGAAGTATGCGTATCTTGGTCATGGAGACTCTGATTTTGATTCTGCGAAATGCATGGAGAAGATGATACCAAGGGATATGAAATGAACATATAATAGTTCAAAAATATTCATCTTCCAATATCATTTTTCTTTATCGTTCCAGAAGAATAGATATGTAGGTGACCAAATTTTGGTCAACAACTAGCTCCAACTATGGGACAGTGACCCCCTATGGGTTGTTGAGGACACTAGAATCTCAAGACCAGTTACCTTCTCCATTGGGCTACAGATTCATCTTCAAATTGAACTCTTGTAATTATTCTTCTTTCATGGAGTTATCTTCAAACTTCAATATAAGGATTTTCTTATTATGCAAAACTGAACTAAAGAAACAAAATATGTACATAAATCATCTACCTACCCTAACTCACTTAAAATAAAGGGGCATATTATGTGAAGGAATATTTCCAATGGAGCCATTCAAGCATTGATTCGATTTGTGGAATGAACTCCAAAATTCTGAGATATGTTGGAACTTGTACCAATGAGTCATGGGCACTCTCAATATGTACTGGAGAAAAATTATACCAAGTATGGTGAATATTTAATTGCATTGTTTGGCCAACAATGCTCTAGAACCATAATTCAATAAAATCAATTCTTGGCTTCTCAAGAATACTATTTTCTTTGAATGGCCAAGGAGTTTTCAACATAAGAATACATTCATTATTTTCCTCATTTCCAACCACTTTCAAGGTTCTTGATTCATAAAAAATCTCTTGAAAAGACTCTTCTTTCTTGTAAGGGTGATCTTTCTCATCATTATTCTCAAGATTCATTTCTTCCATGAATTCTTCTTGTTGTGAGTTCTCTTGTGATGCTTCATCATCTATCACAAGGATGTAATCTTCTTGTGTATTTGGTGGAGGCTCCTCAATTTCATTTTCAAATTTGTTGTTCGAAATGTCTTCATATGGGATATATAGGAGACTGAAATTTTCTTCTTTTTTCACATTCAAGATTATTGTTTCATTGGCAATGTCTTGGCGATGTTCTTCTTCTATGCAATGGTTATCTTCTTTATTCTCAAAATTGTTTTCTTCCTCCAATTCTTCTTTATTTTGGGTGAATTATTCTTGGATATTTGGTGGAGACTCTTTAATTTATTCCTCATATGGAGTATATGAGATGTTGATATCCTTTTCTTGGTCTTTGAAATTCTTTCCTTCATTCTCAGTGACAAGATTTGATTCAGAAAAGTCTTGCAGTGTTTCATGATATCCTTCTTCTGAATCATTGATTTCATAATTTTGTGTCCATGTGGGAGAGGTTGGGTGGGTGGAAACATTTAAAACATCATAAAAAACATATGAATGCACCTTTGGGATAAAAAAAATTGCAAATGAATCTTCTAACACATCCCAGCTAGTAATGGAGTTAGGCATTAATGAACTATACCATTCAAGAGCATCATCTCTCAGAGTTTGTAGGAATAATATACATGTAACATTGTCTTCAGTGAGATTGAAATCATAACATGTACCTTTAAAATTAATCAAGTGTTTCTCTGCATCTTCTGAAGCATCCCCAAAGAATGTCGAAAAAATTTCAACAAAAATATTAGGCATTTGAAAGTCTATTTCTGGTAGATTTAAAGGAGTATTATGAAATTGCCTCATTCTTTGAGTATTTCTCCCTTTTGTCGAATCTTGCAAATCCATTGATGGGCCTCATGAAGAATGTAAAGAATCATTATGATATGAATGAAACCCTTCATTTTGAATTTTTTCAATGGAGTTTCTAGGGAGTTCATTCTCCTGAATCTTTGGAGTTTCTCATTTCTTTTTGAAATTACAAAATAGATGAGCCATGCTTAAAATATGAAGCCATTTTCTTGAATCTTATTCTTGAAACTTTGAGCCATGGATATTTCTGGTTCCTTAAATATATTGAAAATAAATCGCTCCCTAGTATGGTCAACACAAATTTTGACGCTTGAATCCGTCAAGACAGAAACGAAAACCCCATGAGGATATTAGTCCCCCTTCGTTTTTTGAGAGGTGGTTCTCCTCTTTTGCTAAACAGTATATCTTTGAATATCTTGGATTAGGGGGAGTACTAGGTAGTAAACCCGAAATATTTAGTGCTTGTATTTATATGAAATATGGTTCTTCAATAACCCAAAATGATCTTTATGTGTGACAAAAGTCTTTTAACCAGAAAATATTGGAGGGATTCAACATCAGAATTAAATTGTGATCAACATCACAAACAATCTTCTTAATAATATATAAATAAATCCATATCTTCTTCATAGGAGAGAATTATTTGATCATATCAAATAATTTTAACAAATTACTGCAATCAATATCAAAAGCGAATTTGATAGGTCAACCTCAAATACCTCATCTTCATAAATTCGGGTTACAAGATACATTCAAGATCAACCCTGAAGCAATTATTTGTGGATTTTTATTCATGAAAAGATGTTCTTCATTACAAAAATATTTGACAACCATGTATGTGGCTGCAAATACTCCATGATCATATAAGAAAATACTTTATAAGAATATAAGAAGAACACTCAACAACTTAGCCTTGTGCCCAACTCTAAGATTCAAGCATAAAACTATGAGAAGTGGTGTAGAAGAATATATATAAACCAAAAAAATTGAGAAGATGGATATTTATTTCTTTTGATCAAAAGCTTGATTATGTATCCATGGTTGTACCTTCTTCTTCTTCTGATATTTTGTCCTTCCCCTCTAAAAATAATGATTCTTGAACCTCTTGATGAAGCCTCTCTTCTCTTTTTAAGAAGAGATTTTCTAACTACCTGAGCAGTTAGGGTTTTCTTCCTCTCTTGAAATTATCATACAAGTTTATTATTGAAACATTCCCTTTAATTAATGTCTCATTAATTC
Organism: Picea mariana; assembly: GCA_032191745.1. Classification (NCBI taxonomy): domain Eukaryota; kingdom Viridiplantae; phylum Streptophyta; class Pinopsida; order Pinales; family Pinaceae; genus Picea; species Picea mariana. The sequence continues at coordinate 141,237 of JASDQU010104510.1, forward strand.
CTCATGAATGAATTCACATCATTAATATAAGTACATTGAAAGTGGGTCCCTCTCCTTTCTTTTTTAATTAAACATTTTTTTTTTAAATTTAATTAATTTTCCTCTAAAAGAAGACGACTGTAATTTAATTTTATAGAAGTGAAAATCAACTTTTTATCTAATTAAAACACTTATTATGTTCTCTTCATATTCTTCTATTTCCAATAATATAAAATTTTCCCAAATCCGTCGCCTAGATCTCAAGATATGAGCTCATGAAGTTGAGTTGTCACGCAGGCCCATTAAAAAATGCAGCTAACTGATATTTTAATTTATGCAAAAAATGTATCAACCTTTATCACTTGAAACTTGTACCACTATATTCTACGTTGAGTACCTTTCCAACAGTATAATTGTTTCTGCAAATGGAGGTCGGGAGCTCAAGATATAGCCTTTGCAAGATCATTACTCAGCCAATGTCGATCAAGTTAGCTTGGTAAGTGTGGACCCTTGATTTAATTTCGACTTCCTTTGTTTAATTTCTAATTTTATTCATTATTCTTATTGCACATGTATGAGAATAAAAATGACTTAGTGGTCATAATGTTAAGTGTAGCATACATTTGACAAGAAATAACAAAGAGAGGAAACTATGCATCTTCGAGGATTCGACCCTTGGAAAATCATTGAATATAATAATAATTTTGCATGCCCAATCAACAATGATGAGTCACCTAACCAAATGTTTCCACATGTCATCACTCAGTAGGCCAACAATCTGTCAATAAGAATCTACCATATGTCACCCGATAAATCACACCATGTGTCACTTTGTGTATGTTGCCATGTATCTCCATTAATTAGTTGCCATGTGGAACCATTCCATTTAACTGTCGTGTGTCACTTGGAGATATTCCTCATAGAAATTAGTATAAAAAAAAATATTATTAAAATAATATGGTGGGTTCACAGGTTTACATGAATGCAGAAGTAGGTGAGGAAATCTCCGTGGACCCGCAGTAATACATAGTAAGAAATGAGTGTGAAAAGTTATAAGTGTAGGTGAAGTGGAGAGGAGAGGTAAATAGTAGTAAAAAGAAGTTTTAAAATTTTCTAAGTCTTGAAAATCGATCGATCGAACTTGCAAATAACATATGAAATAAAAATTATCAACCCTCACCAACTCGAGAACTCATGAACCCACAGTAACTCATATATTTGGCTAAGTGTTGGAGGAGTTACATAGTAAAGAGTATTAAAAAGAGTTGTGTGCATTATGAAGGTGGAGGAAGTCAAAGTGCATTGTGAGGGTAGTGGAGATAACACATACTCGTAGGAAATATCACCAACCCTCGAACCCGCGGTAAGCCATAGTAAATAAGACTAAGTCTGGAAAGTATATAATGGGTGACGTGAAATATAGAAATAAATATGGAAAATATGAAAATGAAAAGAAAAATATGGGAAATAAATGAATTACATGAAGTTTGGGAAAGGAAAAAGGGAAAAGGAAAGAAATGAAAAATGGGATAATGAAAATGGAAAGGAAAATAAAAAGAAATGGGAAAATAAAGGAAAAGAGAAATGAAAGTGAACATGGAAAGGAATAAGGAAAAATGTCTAAGTGTGGAAAATGGTAAGGGGAAAATGAAAGTAACGAGACAATGGGAAAAATGACTACGTATAAAATGAGAGAATTAATAGAGGTGAAGGGAAAAGAGAGGAGAGAGCATGGAACTTAGAACATTTTTCATATTTCTTCTTGTAATACCTTCATTGGACTTCTGGACATAAGTATGTGTATCTTGGTCATGGATACTCTGATTTTGATTCCATGAAATGCATGGAAAATATGATATCGTGGGCTATGAAATGAACATATAATAGTTCAAAAATATTCATCTTTCAATATCATTTTTTTATTATTATTCCAGGAGAAGGGATATGTAGGTGACCAAATTTTGGTCAACATGTTGTTCCAGACTGCCTCCCATCATAATGCCTTCACAATGGTGGAATTCATATCTCAATGCCAGAAAGAGACACCAATGGTTTCTATTGTTGGAATCGGAGTCTGCAAGACAAATATTCACACACAAAGAATGGTCTAAAGAAAGAATGATAAACAAACACGTGTATTCCATTGCGATTGTGTTTTAGAACACCTGGGAAGTAGAAAATGAAGCTCCTAACCAATATGACAACTGTGGTCTTTAGTTTTATGGGAGATATGGACAAACGTGGTAGCAATGTAAATCTTTGTAAAAGTTAATAGTAAATTAAATTTTTAATGTCAATTAAGTTTGTTAATCACCTAAACATGGAAATTAGATGGATAAACAGTAATTTCTTAACATGTGTTAAGAACCCAAAGACTAAATACAAAAGCACCAAAACAAATATACAAGAACAATATGAAAAATCTCCTTTATTATTATCAAACCCTTAGGGTAGGGAAACACCATACAATGGATCCTATTATGGAAGGGATCCTCTCCTGTTCACTTGCCTCTTCAAGGGGGCATCCTCCTATTGATCTTTAGCTCCAAATACAATATTTCTCTTCATGTCTCATTACATTGCTTGACCCCTTTATATAGTGCTACCATCACCTAAGAACATTCTAGAGGAGGAATCTTCTAGAAGTAGAACCTATCAATAAGTCATCTTACATTTATTATATCTAACTACCCATTTATTATATCTAACTACATTAATGGGCCTTATTTAATAATATAGTGGATCTAGTCTACCTTACATTGAATGGACTCCACTATTATCACTATGGCCCCTCTGGGCCCCCCCACTACCTCTCCAGATACCTTAAATTACATCCCCCTTATGAAAGTGGTGTCCTCAATGCTTGATGTGAAACCATATACCAGGGTCCCATGGATAAGTGTGGACCATAGTGCTGAAGTAGACTAGAGAACCAGGGTCCCATGGATAAGTGTGAACCATAGTTGTTGCGCCTCTTTTGTCACCTAAATGAGCAAAACAGAGGTGCTTACAAGCTTAGTTGGGTTAGCTAAGCAAGACAGCAGTGAAGAAAAGGGTTAGAAAAATAAACATAAAAGACTAAGCTAAGAATTAAACTAGAAAATGAAAGAACAACTAAACTATAAAGCATAAGGACATAAGAACAAGAAACAAACAAGACTCATGCAACCAATGGAAAGGATTGTATTAGTGAAAAAGAAAGCACTGAGAAGAAAGGGGACTTTGGGTCCCTTCTTCCTCCAAGGGAGGGCTCTTGGACCCCCACAATTTGAGCTCTTCTTACAACTTTGAAACTTGAAAGAAATGGTGAAAGAATCCCAAGCTATTCCACTCAAAAGGTGAGATGGATTGCCCAAATGGAATGATGCTAGTATTCTCTTGATGAGAAAAGAGGAATCCCCAAGAGAATAGCAGCAACATAACCTTGCAAATGAATTCCTTGAAGATGTAGTGCACCCATGGCCTTGTTTTATAGCACCACTTTGAGGTATTGTGCAACTAGATTTTAGTGTGAAAAGGGGTTGTTTAGGGCACCTTTAGGTCTTTGACCAGCCACCCAGCCAGATCCAGCTGGGATTTTGGTGTCAAATCAACTTGGAAGCTGAACCAGAAGTGGGTGGGAGATCGACCAACATCATAAATGTGTCGTTCACAGGTGTGCACAGCTTTTAGCATCCACATTCGTGCATCGTGTGCATGTGCACTTTTCTTGTGTTTCTGAATGGCACATGTGCGCGCGCGCCCTATGTAGTCATAGCACACCTTAATTTTATAATTGGTTGTATAGTTTTGGACCTTTTGGAAAAAAAAATTGGTAATTTTGGTCCATGGGTGGACTCATAGCTGTTTGAAGATACTAGATTCTTGTAACCATTTGTGGAGGAAAGTTCAGTGACAATAAATGCCCCCTGATGGATGAGGTTAGGAGCATACATATAGTCAAAATTCATCAATGTTTATTCTACTGAGAGTACCATTGTAAGAAAGAGCGATAGTGAGAGTATCAAGAGTGACCCGTTGGAGGGAGAAGGGAACCTGTAGGACCTGACTTTTCACAAGGTGTGTAAAATAAATTGTGTGCAAACGAGGCGGGCATGCCCCATGCTCGTGTCATGTAACTCAAAAAAGGGTGTTGTATAGTAACTGAAACTATGTGTTGATGTAGACCACTGCAGCGCCCTCAGGGGTGGTTTTGATCAAGGAAGAGGACAAGTCTGATGAAGAACATACTCTGAGCAGTAGGCAAGGACACATGTAAGAAGTATCACGGTTGTTGTGGGCATTGATATCCCAGCCAAGTTCAGAGGTGTTCGGCGAATATAAGAAACAATTGCAATAGTCACAAAGTAAGACCCACCGTAACATGAGAAAGTGTTGAAGTCAAATGTTATGGGGGTCAACAACAGTAGGGAGCAATTATGGTTCTCCCTGTTCCATCTGAGACCTCTCATTGGAAAGGTAATGAGAGTCAAGATATTGTCTCCCTTCTAGAAACTGTGTTGATGTCTACAAAAAAGGGAGACGTGACTCCAAGAAGCAAAGGGCTTTGTGAAATATACTAGGTGAGGTTAGGAACTAAGGAGGTACATGGACAAAGTCAAGATGTGTGGAGACTCAAGACTGCCCTTGGTTGGGGATATATGTGAAGTATAAGTGGTCGCAACAGTTCAACTAGGTCGAGTGTCAGGGAGACAACAAGACATGGGATAAGTTGTGCCAGAGGCGGGACAAAGTGAACAAACTCAAAGAGCAGAGGTATGTGGCCTGTGTGATACTCGGAGTTTATGGATGATGTTAACAAGAGTAGATGATAAGGAGTGCCCCAACCAAGGGTGACATGGGTTGTGTTTTCCAAAAAAGGAAGAAGGTCACCACAGGTGACGACAAAAAGCTATGTAAATGCTAGAAAACAAAGGCCTTTTACAATTACCAAATGAATAAAGAATAATTTGGGATGAGTGTACGAATACAGAAATGGGTGCCCTGATGCAAGATGGTTGTGCCAATTAGGGTGCAATTTGCGTGGAGAACTGGTGGAGGTTGGGGACCCCATGGGTGGGTTTCTGTATGAGGTAAATGGAATGGAGGGAAATTTTCGGATGGGCAAATTGATGGTGGATGAAATGGATGGTTAATGATACTATGGAGGTGCAGTCAAAATAGAACCTTGAAGAGATAACCTGGGAGTCCATTGGGAAAGATAACAAAAATGATGAGAATTAGTATGTGGTTGATTCTCAAAAATGCGTAAGACTATCGAGACTCCCATCCCTAGGGGGTGAAAGAAGCATGAGTATTAAAGTGCCAAGGGGGACTATGAATGGGACAACTCATGTGGGAGATATTGCTACCGGGTGACAGTACCAAAATGCAATGGAGGTGACAGTACTGCAAAGCCGGATATAGAGACCCTAAAGGCAAATTTCGGGGGGTGTGACTGGAGATGCAACTGAGATTCAGAGGGAATGATTACATGCCAGTGTTGATTATATACCTGAAGGGGTTGCATTGGTGGATGATGAACAAGTACCTGCACACATGAAAACCAAATACCCAACGTGAACAATATCTGAAGAGAATCGAACATACAATCATTTATTTGATAATTTTGAACATGAGCATGCGTACCTGGATGGGGAATGGAAAAATGGCACCCCAGGGGCTAAGGAAAAAAAATGGCCTAGGGACTGTCTTGATGTGGAGAATGGGATATTGATCCCGTGGCTGAAGACGGTTTGAAAAACAGGCACCCAGAGCTCTCGGAATGGGGTCTGGAAGTTTGGCAAAAAGGACTATATATAGTTGTAGGGCCCACATTGCCACCTCATTTGTACTTGTTGTCAGAGTGATTGGATGAGAGATATGGTAGACCATGGTTCAACATCCTAGAGTAGCGTGTGGGAGTTTTGTTGATGTGGCAGACCGTGGTTCGGCGAGCAGCTGTAGCAGGTGCTGCGATGACTGGGTAGTTACCTCCAGGTCTGGAGGGACTGATAGTGGGTGGGACACCACCGCCTGAGGGAGGGCCAGGAGGTGGTGTTATAGAGGCACCATGAGTGTCTCTCTGTGTATCTTTTGTATATTATATAGGTTGGTGAGCCCGTTTGGTGTGGTGACGCCAATTTTGTACCGAGGTGGTTCTCTGGCCTACAGATTTTGTATAAGATGTACTCTATTTATATGTAAACATTTTGATGGCACTGTTG
>JASDQU010104510.1:160885-172791 GCA_032191745.1 Picea mariana
ATCCCTCAAGTAAATTACCTATTTCAGCTCTTGTTGCTCCTCCACTGGCTGATTTTTGAACTCTTGAAAATGTGGTATCCCTGTTGTTTGATCTATTCCTTGCAGCTCCTCTTGAACATCTTTTACATAGGTTAACAATTTCATCATATGATTCCTTAGATATGTCCCCTTTACCAAGCATATTCAACATATCTAGACAGTCATTCCTTACTCCTTTTAGTAATATTGTTTTAAGAATATCTTTACTTACATTGGGGTGACTGGATCTTTGTAGATTATACTGTAGCCTTTCCACAAAGTCCTCCAAATTTTCATCCTCTTTCTGTATCATCTTGAATAGTTCCTCTCTTTTTTCTCTTGTTCGGAAATAGTATTGGTATTTGTGTAGGAATTTATGTTTCATCTGATCCCATGTTGTGATTACATGACCTCCAAGACTCATGAACCATCTTAATGCATTTCCTTTTAATGTTGCTGGAAATAGATTTAATTTTTTAGCATTAGAAATGTAATCATAACTTTTGCATAATATGTCAAACTCGAAAAGGAATTCATCAGGATCCTCTGAAGATAAACCATGAAAGTTAGGTAAAGATGAGAGTGGAATATTCTTCATGGGAGATACTCCTCTAGGAAGATCACCAATAGGAAATCCTAAGGTAGAAAAAGAGTTTTCATCATTTACCTCTCCTTTAGGACCTACCTGTTCTTCATGGTGCAGTTCTTCATTATACTCATCCATGGTTTCTTCTGTTTGTTCCCCTGCTGCACTTGCTCGATTCTCAATGTTTTCTGCTAGTTTCTCAACTGTCTCAGGGCTCCAAATTTATTTCCCCGTTTCAAAGTTTGCTTGAAAGGAAGGTTGAGATTTTGGTTTTCGAGATCTTGGTCGCTAAGGAGCAACAGATTCAGATTTTGATATCATCTCGTCAATAAAAGCCATTCTTCCTCCCCTTCCTCTGCCCCTGCCACCTATAGGGTTAGTCTCTTTGGGGTCTTCACATCCTCTCATGCAATCTATATATCTGAAAGAACATAAGTGCTTTTGAAATATATAATTGCCTTCCCCGGAAACGACACCAAAATGTTGGTCACTATAATTGCTTATTAACTAAACAATCAAGTGTTACATAAATTGTCAACCCAGGGAAGTCTATTTATTTCAAAGGCAATCACACACTGTATATGCTCAATCTCAAAAGCAATCTAGAGTTGTAGTAAAAGTACACTAATCACACCTTTCTTTGAATAGACTGAAGTTCTACTTTGAATTACAGAAAAGCAATCTATCTATTGTAGAGTTTAAGATTCAAAGGAAAATAATTATCAGAAGAATCCTGGATTACATTAAGAAACAACAAACTAGGAAAAGAAATCTTTCAACATACTACAAGGAAGACTAACTATTCTGTAACAGAGAATAGGACCCTATTCCCCAAAACAGGAATCTTCAGCACCTGTCTCTGACTATCACACTTTCATAAAATCATTACCAATCAAAATGATTAACAAGTACTGAAGGCTAACTATTCTGTAATAGAGAACGGGACCATATTCCCCAAGCAGAAATCTTCAGTACCTGTCTCTGACTATCACACTTTCATAAACTCATTACCAATCAAAATTATTAACAAGTACTGAAGGCTAACTATTCTGTAACAAAGAACAAGACCCTATTCCCCAAGCAGGAATCTTCAGCACCTGTCTCTGATTATCACACTTTCATAAATTCATCAAGTAGAATTACCAATTAGAATGATTAACAATTACCTAGGAATGAATTGTATGAAAACAATGTAACAATCAGTAAAGCAGAGTTTTAGCAAAACAGAGTTCAGTAAAGTAGAGTTTCAGCAAAACAAAGTTTAAACAAGGCGTGAACAAAAATAATACTAACACACTAAAAAACTAATGGGTGAATCTTGTGAAGAAGGTGGGCCCTCTCCTTCTCACAAGATTCCTCGAAAATGAAAGGAACTAAGAATAAATGCTCAGAATAATCTTTTATTCATCTGTCAATTGTATCATGTTACAATATCCAAAATGAACACGCCCTTCTCTGTAATTCCTTTCTAGCCAAAAAAAATCCCTCCCATCTAATGATGATTTCCCCTTATTTAAAGAGGAGAATCCTCTTAATACAATTGATCATAAAATTACATGTGTATATACGAATCCTATTCTTAGTCAGATTTAATCTTCTATGCTGAAATAAGATATTTTGATCTCCCATAGCAAAATGTTGTTATAGTAGTTGGAATGGTGTTGGGTTGAGGTGTAGTTGTTGTGGCCAGTGTAATAGATTCTTTATTTATTTTCTTGTTATTGTTGTTGTATATTGTTTCATCATCACAAATCACGGACTGTTTCAGCAACGGGATTTGCGTTCTGTTTGACTGTTTCAGCAACGTGGTCTCAAGTAGCAGTGATGGTTGGTGTTGTCTTAAGGTACGGTTGTTGCGGCCAGTGTAACGTCTCCTTCTTGTTACTGTTGTGTGAATTATTGTTCCAACATCGCAAATGACAGACTATTTCAGCAATGGGATTTACGTGTTGTTGACTGTTTCAGCAACGGGTCTTCAAGAAGCAACAATATATAATCTACAGTTCAAATTGTTTCAGGAACTATATGTTTCTGATCGATGGCTAAGTATGAGAGTAATGTAAAATTACATGTAAAACAAATTAAACATATAGCAAAGAGAAGAAACGTTATATACCTTTGGAAAGATAGGTTAAGGTGATAATGTAGGCTTAAATTTGAGTGGGAAAAGGATGTAATGATAGAAAAAAGTATAAACAAAAAGGTACATTATAGGGTCCTAACACTAAACAGCTCCATTTCTTATGGAAATATCGATTTTGATGGTAGGGGAAATGTTGGCCATATTGCCTTCTTCAAAAGCATTAGGGGCAGGGATGGGGTTATTAAACTAGTTGATATGCCCTGATGGGATAAAATCCTTTCTTTCGACTACGTATACGGGGTGTTGGTTAGGAGACTTGAAGGCTTCCTATGAAAAGAAGAGCGCTCTGTGGTGTAGCGCATCCCATGGGTAGTCAGGGGTGGTTAATTCCTTGAGTATGTCCTCGTCAAAGTGGAATTGGCGGGAATACAAGGGATCTAAAAGAGTGATATCATTGACTATCACCGTGTGGTTGTCCTTTGGTGATGAAGAAGCAAGAGGAATGATGCAATGAGATTGCGATGGTTCGCTCGAAATAAACCAAATATTGAGATACTGAGGATTATAAGTGGTAGTTGGGCGTAAATTTTCCATGGGGAAATGAATGGGAGAATTAGGGGGATTTGGGGGTAAATCCTCATATAAGTCATCCAAGAACCATGGAGGAATAGGGAGTGCTTCTGGTTTAGGAGAAATAATATGAAGAACCTCTAGTGACGGAGTAAGGTTAATCATCGATTCTGTAGGGGGTGCAGGAGTTTGAATCAGGGTCACATGGCGTTGCTTGTATTCAATGATCATATGACATTGATATGTGAAATGATCTAAGGATTCGCATAGAGAGCAAGGGAATCTCATACATTTGTTGACTGAAGTCGTGAAATAATGGATGTCAGTGATGTTTGGTAGGGATGATGTAGCTGGATTAGGTTCGTGTTGGAAGCTTTGGCGTACTGCTACTAATGTTTGTCAGAAGTGAGGTAGCGTTGGGAAATGGTGTGTATAATGGCCATATCCTGAACATATGGTGCAAGCAAATTTGGTTCACAGTCCTTTGCTACTTATGTTAGGGGAGGTAGTGACAACACTTGATAAAGTGACAAACGGTGATGGTGTTTGATTGAGTTGAATTAGGTTACATAACTCGGGTAGAGATGGGCATTTGTTGGTTGGGTGTCCATATTTCTCACATAGCGCACAAGGAGGTTGGACATGTGGGGGAAGTGGAGTTGTGGGCTCCTTCTTCTTTCCGCTTCCCCCAGCTGTGGCAAGGAGGTTAGTGAGTGGGGGTGTAGGGGAAATGGTAGGAGTGAGTATGGGAATCTGCATTGGGATTCCTTCTATTTGGGGGGGAAGGGATGGTTGAGGAACCATCTCTGGTGGATGTAAATACCACACTTGGATTTCCAGCACCATATTAGGGAGGGTAAGTGTTGCGGATACTTGGAAAACTTGTATGCCTGGTGGAGGGTAAAACAAGGGGATTTGAGTAATGGCTTGGGAAACTGTCTCCCAAACTGGGATATGGCCTTGGGGTGTGGTGAAATTGTGAACTAGTGGAGTTGATGAGTTCGCAGGAGGTTCGTGAGGGAGGGGCTCTGTGACTAGTGAGACGTCAAATATAAGAGAAGCCTCACTGGGAGGAAGGGTATCCTCAATGTCAATTCCTTTGGACAAGACGACACATACCTTATTGGAAGGATGAAGGAGCGGTGGTGGACCATGGTAAGTTCCTAACAAGGATGGGTCTTTGAAAATTCTGGGGCCCATTTCAATGAGTGGGTACGTCTCATGATTATTATGAATGAAAGGGAGAATGTTATCGATGTTGGCGGAAGGGTTAGGCTCATAATGTGAAACTTGATCAATGGTAATGATCTTCCTACTATGAGGGAACATCATGGTTCGAAAGACAGAAGAAGCAACTGCCTTCATAACGTACATGTAGCTACGACCGAACGAGATATTGTAATCGAGTGGGGCATCGATAACTTCAATGTCAATGAGAATGGTCTTTCCCTAGAGTTCTACAGGGACATTTTGGAAGAACCCTTCAGGAGAAGATGGTCATCTCTCATAAGCTCTTAAGGTAATGGCAGATGGTATGAGTTCATGGGAACCAAGTTTCTGCCATACTGACTTGGACATGATGCATGTGGATGCACCTTCATTAATGATGCACCGATGAACTGTAATGTTTCAAATTTTTACTAGGATTTGAAAAGCGATAAGAGCAGGGAGGCAAGGTTCTCTGCTGTCAACATCAAATGTGATGAGTTGGGTATCTGCGGGGTCGACTGCCCCCAAGGTGGAAAGTAATGACTTTCACTGATTGGGACAAGTTTGAATTACTTCTAAGACTGACATGGCAGCCGGGGACTGTGCTAAGTCATCGACCAAACTGTAATTATGAGCTGCCCTCGCCTGTGGGTTGTGGACATTCCTGCGCAACGGGATGCGAGGGATGTGAAGAGGTGTTTTCGTGTTAGGGCGAGGGATCATCAAAGGGGGTCCCATTGGTGGTGGGATTGTTTCTGGGGGAATGGGAGGAGACTCAGTGGGTGCATGGCATTGACGACTACGTGTTTGTAGAAGGATTTCTTCCTCACTAGTGAGGAGGATAGTACGATCTGTGAGGTTGTTTGGATTGAGATATTGTCCCAACTGTGGTGGGGTAGGCTGCATGTCCTGTTGGGTGTTCATCACTCCTTGGTGTGGAATGGGGTTTTGCAGCACGGTTAGGGGTGGTTGTTGCACGTATTGTTGTGGGGCCTGCTGAGGGGAAGGCGGTGTTGTAGTATGCGGTCCATTCACTAAGTCTTTCATTCATTTAAAATCAGCGATTTGGGGGCAATGATGAGTATAATGACCGAACTCACCACAAAGGGAACAAGGGAAGTTGGTTCGAAGATTATTGTTATTTTTCCCTTGACGTCTGTTGTTATTTCCCCCCTGGGGGTTCTGATTCCCTTGATTCTGGTTGCCCCCAATAGGTTGGTTTTGTTATGGGTGATTTCCACCTTGACCTAGGTTGTTATTGTTCTGATTTTTTCCTTTCTTTTCAGCATTATTTGACTGATGGGTCAGATTTTCCGTATTCAACTATTCGAAATTTTGATATTGCTGAATGGGAGAGGGTTGAACAAAATTAACCCCAGCATGAGGGTGTCCTTGTGGTGGAGCCATGGGCTAGGGAGCACCAGTAAATGGAAAGTAAAGATTATTTTGTGGTAATGATCCGTAAGGTACATAGGAAGGCATGGTGCTTTCGCTAATATTTACAGTATAAGCTGAGTAGAGGGTGTACTAGAACTTGTTTGGATAGGTGGGTGTATTGTGAGTGCCGGCAGTGGCCCACTGATGGGTGGAGGAAGGGAAACAGGGTATGGTTGTTGATAAGGGGGTGGAGGATAATAAGAGGTTCCTCCATATGCCGACAGATATTGAGGTGTGCCATACCTTGGTGGTTGTTTGGGTTGTGGATTGTGGTGTGTGGTGTTACCAATCAATCTATCTGCTGAGTGAGACATCCCGAGTTTATCTTGGCAAAATGGCACGGGTTTTGGGAGATCAGGAAGTATTGTGTACAAGTACCATGATTATGAATAGATGAGGTCGTATTGTTGAGACTTACTGATGGCTTCTTCTTCTTATTGAGGGAAGGTGGAAGCCACATATTTACCGAGGAGTGAGACAAGTGATCTGAGAAACCAATCAAGACATTGTTGTTTGGTGGTTTCTGCTTTGCACAAACTACATCATCGACGCCACTCATGAATGTGATTAGTGATGTGTGTGGCTAANTCAATACCGTTGTCATGGCGGATTGGTAATTGGAAGAAGGTCAAAAATGCTTTGGCCAAGGACTCGAAAGTTGCATGGGACCCTGATTTTTCGTCTACATACCATTTGGTTGATGGGCCAGTGAGTGTGCGTTGAAATAATCGTAGTCAGATGGAATCGTCCATAATGTTGTTGGAAGAGCACCATAAGTGGAAATTCATGACATGGTTGGTAGGGTCATCTCATGCCTTTCCTTCAAACTTGGGGATATCTAAAGGTAGTTTGGTAACCATTGCAGGCCATGTGGGGTCATGTAATATAGGGTCATTTGTGAGTTTGCTTAGGTTTGGTATGTTGAGAGAGGCCAAGTATGGCATCTAGAGTTGTGGAAAAGGATTAGTTCCAGCCATGGTGTGAGTGTGTTGTGAACCTGACCCTTAGGGGGGACTAGGTGGGTTTGTACTTCCCCCTTGAGAGGAAGTTGGCCCCCTACTTTCGGGTAAAGGAGAGTGAGTGGATGGTGAACCTTGGGAATTGGACCCAAGTAAAGTGGAACCAAGCAAAGATGATCCTAAGACAGTGGCACTCACGGGAGTGAAAAGGTGGAGCTAATGAGTTGGCAAGACTAGTAAATCCCCCTAGAATAGGAGGAAGGTTTAGCAAGCGTCTGGAACAACGGGGGTTCTATGGGTCCCCTATTATGTCCGACTAGCTGAGTGGATGTGTGTGAGTGATGGTGAGATTCATAAATAAACAAGAGCCTTTGTTGCAATTTTTGAACTTTACACAATATATATCTAAATCAAATGTAATCAGAAGTGCATCATACATAAAGTTTTTTGATAAAGAAGCATATATGTGGATAGATGGTTTTGTCTGCATGGGGATCAAAGAAAAAAAATGCTCGTGCCCTAAAAGACATAATGTCCTTCCTCTCAAATAGCACTGGACCTTCCAATAGTACTCAACAGTGGGGTCTGAAGCCACCGAAAGAGAAACTAGTGAAGGATGAAGTAATCAGTTATAATGAGGGGTAGAGGGGGCATATCCTGAAAGAGATGGTGATATTTCCCAATAGCCACACAAAATCCGATCAAGGTGCAATTGCATCCCATAATTTCCACCTAGGTAGATGTCCTAAAATTTGGTCATTAGGTACCTCGGTCAAAGTGCGGCATTCAGATTTTTGGCCTAAGAAATGGGTCAGGGCTAGATCCCATCCAAGAGGTGGGTGCCTCAAGGGGGGACGCACAGAACAACTGGACCTCGAACCCTTCACGGGTATCTCCCTGCCTTATGGTGTTAGGAACACTTGACTTGGAGGATTTAAAGTTCCCTATTTGACAACTTCTATTGTTTTGAAAATTTGAGAACCAGATAACGGGGAGTTATTTGGATGCCTATCCCCGAAATCCTACCTAGGCTAAAAGATTTCTTTTGGCACCTCCTGTGGAGGAAAACTTAGTGAGTTTTTAGAAAAAATTTAGATGTGTTTGTTTGAGAGACTGGGGGTGTGAGCCAATCTCGTTGAAATTAAATGGGAGTGGATAGTTTCATCAAGAAAAGGGTGGTGTGTTTCGGAATCCCTTTGGAGGAAACTTAATTTAACCTCCACGTTTCGAGATGACAACTATGTGAGTGAGGGGTGACTTTTGTGTGTAAATGAGTGAAAGTGTGCCAATTTTTTAATAAATTAGGTGTCACCTTGCTGCATGTGGACTTCACTTGGTCCTTACAAGTGTTGATTACCTAATTAACTAAATGCCTTTCGTACAACCTTGCATAATTCAAAAGTCCATAGGAAACTAGCATGTGGACATGTGGGTCCTTTACTATTCCTTTAACTCCCTATTGTGATCTAATCTAATAAATATTTGAAACTATCCTAGATTGTGATCATGTGGGCATGTATGGGCCTATTACAAAACCTTTAAACTTCCCTAGTGATTTAATCTAAGAAAGTAAATTTCAACACTATCCTATCTTTGTAGCATGTGGGCATGTATGGGCCCGTTACAATCTTGAGATGTGTTTGAAAAATAAACTAAGAGGAGTCCCAAGGGGGATGTTTTCCTCTCCTAAAGGTTTAGTCCTTTTAAGGGAGATGAAATTGTCCTACAATATTTTTTTGATTCTCAAGGTCACTTTGAAGCACAAGAGAAGAGCATACTAAACTATTGTTATCCAATTTCTAGTACCAATGCAAGTTTTATGCGATTACAAATTATTCCAACTTATACTTTTAGTCAAAGCAAGCCATCCATGTGGAAAAATGAAAACAAAAGAGGAAATAATTATTTTAAACCCCCTAAGTGCCTATGTGTTTTTGACTAATCCCTTTCTATGGAGAGGGAACTAAGTGTGGTGCAGATTACAACATGCATGGAATCATTTTTAAGAGGGCTTGGGGCCTTCCACAAATCACAAAAATGCTTACAATGTGTATTTTTCTGCACAGGTGCACGGGTCTCAGAGTAGACAGAGGCGCATTGAGCGCCAATGCACAAACTGAAAAAGACTTTTCGGCACAGGTGCACGGAAGGCGCTGAGTAACACAGTAATTTTGGCACACATGCTCACGATGCGTGATTGTGGGCCAATAAACCCACGCACAACTATCAGATAGTCGTGAAGAAAATTCTGGATGGAATTCGCTCACCTCAGCTTTGAATTGGATGTTTTGCAGGTTGGCTTGGGCCGGTTAAGGTACCTGCAGGTTAAATAAACTGAAAGAAGAGCTAGAAAAACCCAAATGGGGTAGGAAATTGATACCTTTCCCCAATGGAGTCACCAATCTGTTGCGCCTCTTTTGTCACCTAAATGAGCAAAACAGAGGTGCTTACAAGCTTAGTTGGGTTAGCTAAGCAAGACAACAGTGAAGGAAAGGGTTAGAAAAAAAAACATAAAAGACTAAGCTAAGAATTAAACTAGAAAAGGAAAGAACAACTAAACTATAGAGCATAAGGACATAAAAACAAGAAACAAACAAGACTCATGTCACCAATGGAAAGGATTGTATTAGTGAAAAAAAAAACACCAAGAAGAAAGGCGACTTTGGGTCCCTTCTTCCTCCAAGGGAGGGCTCTTGGACCCCCACAATTTGAGCTCTTCTTACAACTTTGAAACTTGAAATAAATGGTGAAAGAATACCAAGCTAATCCACTCAAAAGGTGAGATGGATTGCTGATGCAGGAACATCACTCCACGTCATCAAGCACCATCCAACTAGCACACATTCAATGGAGAGGAGAGGCGCAACCCTCTCACTTTCAAATTTCAAATTTTGAAATTGTATTAAATGTTGTAAGGCCGAAGAGCCAAAAGCCATGCATGTGCGCGGGCTTTAGATAAATGTTTCCTTAAATGGTTGTAAGGCTGAGATCTAGATCCGATTCGAACTAGACAGCCATTCAATGTAATTGAATGTAAATTAATGAGAGTTGGTTAGGGTGGAGGGAAGCGCTCGAGGAGCCCCCTTTTGTAAAAATATCTTCTTCTTTTTCCAGTAGGGTAGAAGGAAGAAAAGAATAGAGAGAATAGGTTGGATAGGAGAGGAGAGCCAAGACTTTGTTGCAGTCCGAGCTCAAACACATTGTAATCAGGCATTCTTGATTAATACAAACAGAGCAGTTTTTTTTGCATGTTGTTCATGTGTTTGTGAGTTCATGAATGAATGTCTTTATGTGTTGGTGATATGTTGTAGATGTATGTCAGATGTGCATTTTCAAGGATAGATATATTTACCTATCTGAGGGTTCTTTGATTTCAAGTTTGGATTCTTTGTGGTTTCATGCAAGAGTGCATGACATAGTACTACGGTCTCTGAAAACCAGTGCAGGAGTGCACTTTTGAATTATGCATAATTTTAGAAAATACGTGCCAGGAGGGCGCACCAGCTGAATTCATTGACTCAAGGAGGAAGCCTCAAGGTTGCTGAACACCTTGAAGGATAAACTATGCAAAGGAGAGCACAGAGAGGAGAAGCAGAATTGTTGTGAATTTTGTAGAGGCTCTGCCAGGAGGGCATTGAGAAAATGCACAGGATGCATTGAGGACAACTCTATTTCAAATTCGGTGAGAAGACAGTCACTAAGGATTCTAGAGAACTATGCCAGGTGGGCATCGAGTTGGTGCAAGTGTGCACAGGAGGAACTCTGTTTCAATTTCAGGGAATACAGAATGTCTGAAGTTCTATGAATCTCTGCCAGAAGGGCATTGAGCAGTTGCATAGATTGCACAGAAGGACTCTTTTTGAGTTATGTTGGAAAGAGAAGTGTCGAAGAGAAGACACTCTCAAGATTTTTGAATACTCTGTAAGCTATGCAAGGTGTGCATCAAGCAGGAAAACGCCAGGTGGGCGTAAGGAGTTTTCTTTTCAAGAAAACTTCTCGAATCTGAGTTATTCGAGATCCTTGAACGCAAGGTGTGTGAAGGAGTAAATCTCTAGGAGGGCAGAACTTAGAAGGGACAATGTTTCTATAATGCAGACGAGACCCAAAGGAACTGGGCTCTCAAGAGGAAGAGTCAAAGTTCAATACCTTCGAGACTTAGAAAATATTTTAAGTCAAAAATCCAAAAAAATCTCAGGAGGAGAGAGCACAAGGAAGACAGATTTGAACCATCAGATCTAGCGCCAATACCCGACAATCATTGGATTAGGAAAAGGTGCATAGAGTTTAACGTTTGGGAGGTCGCACAGGAGAGCAACTGAAATGGACAGTGGAGACGCTTCGTGGAGAAGTGTCGAAATCTCGAGAGCCCTAGAATCGAACCAAGTTGCGAGGGATTCAAGATCTTAGAGGCACCTTGGGGGAGGAACCGTATGGACGGTGGAGACACTTTGTGGAATAAGTGTCGAAGTTGTGAGAATTGTTACATATTGTAGAGTAGCGAGGAGATTAAGGCTGAGTGTCTTGCAACACTCTAAGGCATTGAATTTCACTATTTCGGAGTTCGAGGTTTGGAGCGCTAGGGGATTTTGGAGTCGCTACATCATGAACTCCCGGTTCACGAAATCACGCCAGCCGTCGGATCTGGAGAATAGTGACCTAAGATCCATTGGATCAAGGATACATGCACAGGGATGAGTCCCTGGGAGGTGCACAGGAAAAAGGATTTGGGTGGTCAGATCTAGCACCAAGGATCGATAGTCATTGGATCTGGAGGGAGGTGCGAGGGGTTTAATCCTCATAACAACAGAGGGAAGAGGACTCATCAAGTCTCGAAAGTATCGGGGCCATTCATCAAGGAGACACATGGTGAGTGATCAAGGTTCAAGGAAAACCTGGAAAGGTTCTCTCAAGGAGTAGTATTTCAAAATTTTGAGACTCGAGAGGTTGAAGGACCAAGAACCATCTATAGCTAGAATTGTGAAATCCCGGATTATGAAATCCCAAAAAGTGGACTGTGGTCACGGGTAGATTTTGGCATTTTAGG
>JASDQU010104510.1:176114-189895 GCA_032191745.1 Picea mariana
AGCCTCAAGGTTGTTGAAAACCTTGAAGGAGAAACTATGCAGAGGAGAGCATAGAGAGGAGAAGCAGAATTGTTGTGAATTTTGTAGAGGCTCTGCCAGGAGGGCATTGAGAAAATGCACAGGATGCATTGAGGAGAACTCTATTTAGAATTCGGTGAGAAGACAGAGTCACTGAGGATTTTGGATAACTCTGTCACGTGGGCATCGAGTTGGTGCAAGTGTGCACAGGAGGAACTCTGTTTCAAGTTTAGGGAAGAGAGAACGTCTAAAGTTCTGTGAATCTCTACCAGGAGGGCATTGAGCAGTCACATAGAGTGCAAAGAAGGACTCTTTTTTAGTTCTATTGGAAAGAGAAGTGTTGACGAGAAGACACTATCAGGGTTGTTGAATACTTTGTAGGCTCTGTAAGGTGTGCATCGAGCAGGAGAATGCCAGGTGGGCGTAAGGAGTTTTATTTTCAAGAAAACTTCTCGAATCTGAGTTATTCGAGATCCTCAAACGCAAGGTGTGCACAGGAGTAAATATCTGGGAGGACGGTGCTCAGAAGGAACAGTGTTTCTATAACATAGACGAGACCCAAAGGAACCGGGCTCGCAAGAGGAAGAGTCGAAGGTCGAGACCTTCGATATTTAGAAAATCTTTTAAGTCAAAAATCCAAAAAAAACTCAGGAGGAAAACGCGCAAGGAAGACAGATCTGAACCGTCAGATCTAGTGCCAATACCTGACAACTATTGGATTAGGTGAAGGTGCACAGAGTTTAACCTCTGGGAGGTCAAACAGGAGAGCAACTGAAACGGATAATGGAGACGCTTCGTGGAGAAGTTTCAGAATCCTGAGAGCCCTAGAATCACACCAAGTTGTGAGGGATTCAAGTGCTTAGAGGCACCCTGGGGGAGGAACCGTATGGACGGTGGAGACACTTTGTGGAAGAATTGTCGAAGTTGCGATAATCGTTGGATCTTATAGAGTAGCGAGGATATTAAGGCTGAGTGTCTTCCAACACTCTAAGTTGTTGAATTTTGTTATTTTGGAGTTCAGGGTTTGGAGTGGCAGGGGATTTTGGAATCGTTGCATCGCGAACTCCTGGTTCGTGAAATCGCGCCAGCCGTCGGAATTGGAGCACAGTGGCCTGAGAGCCCCTGGATCAAGGATACATGCACAGGGTTGAGTCCCTGGGACGTGCACAAGAAAAAGGATCTGGGCCTTCAGATCTAGCACCAAGGACCGATAGTCGTTGGATCCAGAGGGTGGTGCAAGGGGTTTAATCCTCGTAACAGCAGAGGGAAGAAGAATCGTCAAGTCCCGAAAGTATCTGGGTCGTTCATCAAGGAGAAACGTGGTGAGTGGTCAAGGTTTGGGGAAAACCCTGAAAGGTTCTCTTAAGGAGTAGTATTTTGGCATTTTGGGACACGGGAGGTTGAAGGACCAAGAACCGTCTACAGCGGGAATTTTGAAATCGTGGATTCCAAAATCCCAAAAAGTGGACCATGGTCATGGGTATATTTTGGCATTCTAGGGTCCAGGAGTTCGAAGGACCTAGAATCATTGTAGACAAAATCACGAAATGCGAAAACCCAAAAGAATTTGGAGGCTAAGGGAGGACCCAGAGTCGTTAATCCCTTTCCAGCATTTCAGCGACCGGGAGTTGGAGGGACAAGGAGCTGGGGAGAGCTCACATGCAGGAGTCTTGAAACCTCAAAACGCGAAAGGTGTGTTGGTTCAGAACAGAGAAGAGCACCGAAAGTTGAGCACGTGCATAGGTTTTCTCAAGGCCTGTGCCAGAGGACAAAGGGACCTGTAGATTTGTTCAAAGGGCTCCAACAGGAGCTCGAAGAGCTATTTCGGCTCAGAAGAAGAATGATCCAGAGATTAGGAGGTCGCAGAACCCTGGTGAGGTAGGGGGTCTGCATCAAGTGGTATCAGAACCTGATTTTTTCTGTATATTTCAAGCAAAGGGAGCTAGGAGAAAAGGAGTAGTCTAATACACACCACAAGTGGTATCAGAGCTTGATTTTGTCTGTATATTGTAGGCAGAGGAAGCCATAGGAAAAGGAAGACAGAGTGTTGAATCTCTGTGATGATTGTTGCAAGGTGTGCAGTAGTCAATAGACAGTCAGGAAGACTGTAGGAAAGGTTGGAATCACTCACAGTTGCAGAGTGACAGCAACAAGTTTGCCAGGAGGGAAGACAGGAACAAGGAGATGGCTACTAAAGGCCATGGATGCGGTGGAAAGAAGAACCATCAACAGCAGAGAAAAGATGAGATGAATGAAGATCTCACTAAGATAAGGGCGATAATGGAAGAGCTTGCACTGCAGATGCAGCAGAATGCAAAGACACATTGGGTATATGAATGGCCCATGAAGAGAAGGGTGAAGTGGCCAATAAATAAATTGTTGGCTAGGAAATAACAACAAGAGTTGAAGAAGTGGCTAAGGTATGCTAAAAACCTCAGTGATGAGGAAGAGGGATCACTTTCAGATCTCATAAACTGCTAGGAGGGCAGAGATGAATTTTCGAATTGCTAGGTGGGCAATGGTATGAGATCACCGGAGGATCTCATGGACTGTCAAGAGGACATATGAAAATTCATATTACCAAGTGGGCAATGATATGAGATTTGCAGAGGATCTCATAAACTGTCAGGTGGACAAAAGGTAACTTTCGAGTTTCCAGGTGGGTAAAAGGGAACTTTCGAGTTGCCAGGTGGGCAATGGGAAGAAATCAGTAGGAGGTCTCGCATACTACCAGGGGAGAAGTGCTAAAAGTACATATTTCCAAGTGAGCAATGAGATGAGATCACTGGATCTCATAGACTACCAAGTGGGTAGCAGAAAATTCCCAAATTGCCAGGTGGGTAGAGGAAAGGAGATGAGACTGTCTGAGAGTCTCACGAACTCTATTGAGAGTTCATGTCAGCAAGGAGTGCTATTAAATGAAGAGTCGTGTGGTTTTGCAGAACATGTGAATGAAGATGATGACAAGTTAAAAACTTGCACCATCCAGAAGGAGGATCAGAAGAGAATTCTAATCATTGGAGGAATAGAAGTGTCCCTACCAAGCAGCGCAGTTGAGGCCAGAGCATGTGTTGCGGATGCAGCAACAGCAGGAGGAAAGACAGTAGAAAATGTCATGGAGGAAGAAATGGAGCAGACATTGACATTTGCCCAAGAAGCAGAAGATGAGCATTCAACAGAATGGCTCAAAATTTTCATCCATGAAGTTGAAAAGGAGATCACTACAGTACTGGAAGCTACAGAAGAAGAAGAAGAAGAAGAAGAAGAGGAAGTAGACAGCATGGATTTTGTTGTTCTGTGTGAAGAGATTGAATCCTTGGAGAGAAGGGTGAAGGTGTAGGGCATGCACATCCAATAGATCAGGTTGGAGACAGAGGGAGAATACCAGCCCAAGGAGCGACTAGAGGAAGCTGGAAATACACCAGCAGGAGAAATGGTAGAAGCAAAGCTGTCAAAGGGAGAATCTAAGCAACAGCTCAGTGAGGAGGCTGCAAAATTGGAATCTGTAGCAGAGTGGCAAGATAAGGCCATTGGAGATGGAGAAGATTACAAGGGGGATTGAGTCGATCTACCCATTTGCAAGGAGGAAGTGCAATAGAAGAGATTGCATAAAGAAAGACAGCCACTGGAGTAGCTAGATGAGATAATTGAGGAAATCAAAAGGTTGATGATCAGATCAGCAAAAGTGATCAGCAAGAGGAAGCCGAGCAGAGAAGAACCTACCATAGTAGCAGGGATGCAGCAGCAACAACAATAGTGAGGTGGTGGAGCAGATGGATAGCTCCAGAGAAGTGTTTAGGATCCAGGTGCATTTCAACAGTGGTGTTGGGAAGCTCATGAGCAGGAGCTCATGATTTTTTGCAGCTGAGGAGTATGATGCAGGAGCATCACTCTACATCATCAAGCGCCAGCCAACCAGCACACATTCAATGGAGAGGAGAGGTGTAGCCCTCTCACTTTCAAATTTCAAATTTTGAAATTGTATTAAATCTTGTAAGGCCGAAGAGCCAAAAGCCATGCATGTGTGCATGCTTTAGATAAAGGTTTCCTTAAATGGATCTGATTTGGACTAGACAACCATTCAATGTAATTGAATGTAAATTAATGAGAGTTGGTGAGGATGGAGGGAAGCACTTGAGGAGCCCCCTTTTGTAAAAAAATCTTCTTTTGTTTTTAGTAGGGTAAAAGGAAGAAAAGAATAGAGAGAATTGGTTGGATAGGAGAGGAGAGCCGAGACTCTGTTGCGGTCAGAGCTCGAACACATTGTAATTAGGCATTCTTGATTAATACAAACAGAGCAGTTTTTCCTGCATGTTGTTTGTTGTTCATGTGTTTGTGAGTTCATGATGAATGTCTTTATGTGTTGGTGATATGTTGTAGATGTATGTTAGATGTGCATTTGCAGGGATAGATAGATTTACCTATCTGAGGGTCCTTTGATTTCAAGTTTGGATTCTTTGTGGTTTCATGCAAGAGTGCATGACAAAGTACTGCGGTCTCTGAAAACCAGTGTAGGAGTGAACTTTTGAATTCTACATAATTTCAGAAAAAGACGTGGCAGGAGGGTGCACCAGTTGAAGTCATTGACTCAAGGAGTAAGCCTCAAGGTTGCTAAACACCTTGAAGGAGAAACTGTGTAGAGGAGAGCACAGAGAGGAGAAGCAGAATTGTTTTGAATTTTGTAGAGGCTTTGCCAGGAGGGCATTGAGAAAATGCACAAGATGCATTGCGGAGAACTCTATTTTGAATTCGGTAAGAAGATAGAGTCACTGAGGATTCTGGAGAACTCTACCAGGTGGGCATCGAGTTGGTGCAAGTGTGTATAGGAGGAACTCTGTTTCAAGTTCAGGGAAGATAGAACGTCTGAAGTTCTGTGAATCTCTGTCAGGAGGGCATTAAGCAGTTGCATAGAGTGCACAGATGGACTCTTTTCAAGTTATGTTCGAAAGAGAAGTGTTGAAGAGAAGACACTCTTAGGGTTGTTGAATACTCTGTAGGCTCTGCAAGGTGTTCATTGAGAAATAGAACGCCCAGTGGGCGTAAGGAGTTTTCTTTTCAAGAAAACTTCTCAAATCTGAGTTATTCGAGATCCTCAAATGTAAGGTGTGTGCCGGAGTAAATATATGGAAGGACAGAGCTTAGAAGGGACAACATTTCTATAACACAAATGAGACCCAAAGGAACAGGGCTCGCAAGAGGAAGTGTTGAAGGTCGAGACCTTCAAGACTTAGAAAATCTTTTAAGTCAAAAAGCCAAAAAATGCTCAGGAGGAGAGCACGCAAGGAAGATAGATCTGAACCATCAGATCTAGCACTAATACCTGACAACCGTTGTATCAGGTGAAGGTGCACAGATTTTAACCTCTAGGAGGTCTCTTGGGAGAGCAGCTGAAACAGATGGTGGAGACGCTTCGTGGAGAAGTGTCGGAATCTCAAGAGCCCTAGAATCACACCAAGTTGCGAGGGATTCAAGCGCTTAGAGGCACCCCGAGGGAGGAACCGTATGGACGGTGGAGTCACTTCGTGGAAGAAGTGTCGAAGTTGCAAGAATCGTTGGATCTTGCAGAGTAGCGAGGAGATTAAGGTCGAGTGTCTTCCAACACTCTAAGGCATTGAATTTCGCTATTTCGGAGTTCGGGGTTTGGAGCGGCAGGGGATTTTGGAGTCGCTGCATCGCGAACTCCCGGTTCGCGAAATCGCACCAGCCATCAGATCTAGAGTGCAGTGGCCTAAGAGTCGCTAGATCAAGGATACGTGCAGAGGGTTGAGTCCCTGGAAGGTGCACAAGAAAAGGGATCTGGGTCGTCATACCTAGCACCAAGGACTGATAGTCGTCGGATCCGGAGGGAGGTGTGAAGGGTTTAATCCTTGTAAAAGCAGAGGGAAGAGGACTCATCAAGTCCTGAAAGTATCGGGGTCGTTCATCAAGGCGACACATGGTGAGTGGTCAAGGTTTGGCAAAAACCCCGAAAGGTTCTCTCAAGGAGTAGTATTTCGGCATTTCGAGACCCGGGAGGTTGAAGGACCAAGAACCATCTACAACCGGAATCATGAAATCACATATTCTGAAATCCTGAAAAGTGGACCATGGTCACAGGTAGATTTTGGCATTCCAGGGTCTGAGAGTTCAAAGGACCTATAATCGTTGTAGCAGAAATCACGAAATCATGAAACACGAAAACCTGAAAGCATTTAGAGGCTAAGAGAGGACCCAGAGTCGTTAAGTCCTTTCCAGTGTTTCATCGGCCGGGATTTGGAGGGACAAGGAGCCTGGGAGAGCTCACATGCAGGAGTCCTGAAAGCCCAAAACGTGAAAGGTGTGTTGGTTCAGAACAAAGAAGAGAGTCGAAAGCTGAGTGTGTGCATAGGTTTTCTCAAGCCCTGTGCCAGATGACAAAGGGACCTGCAAATTTGTTCAAAGGGTTCCAACACGAGCCCGAAGAGTTATCTCGGCTCAGAAGAAGAATGATCCAGAGACTGGGAGGTCACAGAACCCTACTGAGGTAGGGGTTCTGCATCAAGTGGTATCAGAGCCTAATTTTGTCTGTATATCTCAGGTAAAGGGAGCTAGACAAAAAGGATTAGTCTGATACACACCACAAGTGGTATCATAGCTTGATTTTGTCTATATATTGTAGGTAGAGGAAGCTAGAGGAAAAGGAAGATAGAGTTTTGAAGCTCCACGATGATTTTTTCAAGGTGCACAACAGTCAATAGACAGTCGGGAGGACTGTAGGAAAGGCTGGAAGCACTCACAGTTGCAGAGTGACAGCAACAAGTTTGCCAGGAGGGCAGACAGAAACAGGGATATGGCTACTGAAGGCCATGGATGTGATGGAAAGAAAAACCATCAGCAGTAGAGAAAAGATGAGATGAATGAAGAGCTCACTGAGATAAGGGAGAGAATGGAATAGCTTGCACTACAGATGCAGCAGAATGCAAAGACACATTGGGTATATGAATGGCCCATGAAGAGAAAGGTGAAGTGGCCAGTAAAGAAATTGTTGGCCAGGAAATAGCAACAAGAGTTGAAGAAGTGGCTGAGGTATGCTGAAAACCTCAGTGATGAGGAAGAGGGGTCAGTTTCAGATCTCATAAACTGCCAGGAGGGCAGAGATGAATTTTCGAATTGCCAGGTGGGTAATGGAATGAGATCACTGGAGGATCTCATGGACTGTCAAGAGGACAGCAACAAAAATTCATATTACCAGGTGGGCAATGATATGAGATTTGCAGAGGATCTCATAAATTGCCAGGTGGGTAGAAGTGAACTTTTGAGTTGCCAGGTGAGAAATGGGAAGAAATCAGTAGGAGGTCTCACGTATTGCTAGGGGAGAAGTGCTGAAAGTTTAGATTTCTAAGTGGGAAATGAGATGGGATCACTAGATCTCATAGACTGCCAAGTGGGCAGCAGAAAATTCCCAAATTGCCAGGTGGGCAGGGGAAAGGAGATGAGACTATGTGAGAGTCTCATGGACTCTGTTGAGAGTTCATGTCAACAAGGAGTGATGATAAGTGAAGATTCGTGTGGTTTTGCAGACCATGTGAATGAATATGATGACAAGTTGAAAACTTCTACCATCCAGAAGGAGGATCAGAAGAGAATTATGATCATTGGAGGAATAGAAGTGTTCCTACCAAGCAGCCCAGTTGAGGCCAGAGCATGTGTTGCAGATGCAGCAACAGCAGAAGGACAACCAGCAGAAACTGTCATGGAGGAAGAAATGGAGCAGACACTGACATTTTCCCAAGAAGCAGAAGATGAGCATTCAACAGAGTGGCTCAAAATTTTCAGCCAAGAAGCTGAATAGGAGATCACTGCAGTACTGAAAGCTGCAGAAGAAGAAGAAGAAGAGGAAGCACAAAGCATGGATTTTTTTGTTCTGTGTGAAGAGACTGAAGCCTTGGAGAGAAGGGTGAAGGTGTAGGGCATGCACATCCAATAGATCAAGTTGGAGACAGAGGGAGAATACTAGCCCAAGGAGCGATTGGAGGAAGCTGGAAATACACCAGCAGGAGAAATGGCAGAAGCAAAGTTGTCAAAGGGAGAAGCTAAGTAACAGCTCAGTGAGGAGGCTACAAAATCAGAATCTACAGCAGAGTGGAAAGATAAGGCCATCAGAGATGGAGAAGATTACAAGGGGGATTGAGTCGATCTACCCATTTGCAAAGAGGAAGTGCAATAGAAGAGATTGCATAAAGAAAGCCAGCCACTAGAGCAGTTGGATGAGATAATTGAGGAAATCATAAGGTTGATTATCAGATCAACAAAAGCGATCAGAAAGAGGAAGCCAAGCAGAGAAGAACCTGCCATAGCAGCAAGGATGCAGCAGCAGCAGCAATAGCGAGGCAGTGGAGCAGATGGACAGCTCCAGAGAGCTGTTTGGGATCCAGGTGGATTTCAATAGCGGTGCCTTGAAACTCATGAGCAGGAGCTCATGATTTTTTGCAGCTGAGGAGTATGATGCAGGAGCATCACTCCACATCATCAAGCACTAGCCAGCCAGCACATGTTCAATGGAGAGGAGAGGTAGAGCCCTCCCACTTTCAAATTTCAAATTTTGAAATTGTATTAAATGTTGTAAATCCGAAGAGCCAAAAGCCATGCATGTGCACAGGCTTTAGATAAAGGTTTCCTTAAATGGTTGTAAGGCTGAGATTTAGATCCGATTTGGACTAGACAACCATTCAATGTAATTGAATGTAAATTAATGAGAGTTGGTGAGGATGGAGGGAAGTGCTCGAGGAGGTCCCTTTTGTAAAAACATCTTCTTTTGTTTTCAATAGCGTAGAAGGAAAAAAAGAATAGAGAGAATAGGTTGGATAGGAGAGGAGAGCCGAGACTCTGTTGCATTCCAAGCTCAAGCACATTGTAATCATGCATTCTTGATTAATACAAACAGAGCAATTTTTCTTGCATGTTGTTGTTCATGTGTTTGTGAGTTCATGAATGAATGTCTTTATGTGTTGGTGATATGTTGTAGATGTATGTTAGATGTGCATTTGCAGGGATAGATAGATTTACCTATCAGAGGATTCTTTGATTTCAAGTTTGGATTCTTTGTGGTTTCATGCAAGAGTGCATGATAGAGTACTGTAGTCTCTGAAAACTAGTGCAGGAGTGCAATTTTGAATTCTATGGAATTTCAGACAAAAACATGCCAGGAGGGCACACCAGCTGAAGTCATTGACTCAAGGAGGAAGCCTCAAGGTTGTTGAACACCTTGAAGGAGAAACTGTGCAGAGGAGAGCACAGAGACAAGAAGCATAATTGTTGTGAATTCTTTAGAGGCTCTACCAGGAGGGAATTGAGAAAATGCACAGGATGCATTGAGGAGAAATCTATTTCAAATTCGGTGAGAAGACAAAGCCACTAAGGATTCTGGAGAACTCTGTCAAGTGGGCATAGAGTTGGTGCAAGTGTGCACAAGAGGAACTCTGTTTCAAGTTTAGGGAAGACAGAACGTCTGAAGTTTTGTGAATCTCTGCCAAGAGGACATTGAGCAATTGCATAGAGTGCACCGAAGGACTCTTTTCGAGTTATGTTGGAAAGAGAAGTGTCAAAGAGAAGACAGACTCAAGGTTGATGAATACTCTATAGGCTCTACAAGGTGTGCATCGAGCAGGAGAATGCCAGGTGGGCGTAAGGAGTTTTCTTTTCAAGAAAACTTCTTGAATCTGAGTTATTCAAGATCCTCGAACGCAAGGTGTGCACAGAAGTAAATCTCATGGAGGATAGAGCTCAGAAGGGACAGTGTTTCTATAATGCAGACGAGACCCAAAGGAATCGGGCTCACAAGAGGAAGAGTCGAAGGTCGAGACCTTCAAGACTTAGAAAATATTTTAAGTCAAAAAGCCAAAAAAATCTCAGGAGGAGAGCACGCAAGGAAGACAGATCTGAACCGTCAGATCTAGCGCCAATACCTGAAAACCATTGGATTAGGTGAAGGTGCACAAAGTTTAACCTCTGGGAGGTTGCACCGGAGAGAAGCTAAAACGGATGGTGGAGACGCTTTGTGGAGAAGTGTCGAAATCTCGAGAGTCCTAGAATCGCACCAAGTTGCGAGGGATTCAAGTTCTTAGAGGTACCCCGGGGGAGGAACCGTATGGACGGTGGAGACACTTCTTGGAAGACTGTCGAAGTTGAAAGAATCATTAGATATTTTAGAGCAATGAGGGGATTTAGGTCGAGTGTCTTCCAACACTCTAAGGCGTTGAATTTCGCTATTTTAGAGTGTGGGGTTTGGAGCGGCAGGGGATTTTGGAGTCGCTGCATCGCAAACTCCCGGTTTACGAAATCACACCAGATGTCGGATCTGGAGCGTGGTGGCCTAAGAGCCATTGGATCAAGGATACGTGCATAGGGTTGAGTCCCTGGGAGGTGCACAGGAAAAAGGATCTGGGTCGTCAGATCTAGCACCAAGGACCGATAGTCGTCAGATCCGGAGGGAGGTGCGAGGGGTTTAATCCTCTTAACAGCAGAGGGAAGAGGACAATTCAAGTCCCTAAAGTAATGGGGTTGTTCATCAAGGAGACACGTGGTGAGTGGTCAAGGTTCGGGGACAACCCCGAAAGGTTCTCTCAAGGAGTAGTATTTCATCATTTTGGGACCCGTGAGGTTGAAGGACCAAGAACCGTCTACAGCCGGAATCGCGAAATCACGGATTCCAAAATCCAAAAAAGTGGACCGTGGTCACAGGTAGATTTTGGCATTCCAGGGTCCAAGAGTTCGAAGGACCTAGAATCGTTGCAGCAGAAATCGCGAAATGCAAAAACCCGAAATCATTCGGAGGCTAAGGGAGGACCCAGAGTTGTTAAGCCCTTTCCGGCTTTTCAGTGACTGGGAGTTGGAGGGACAAGGAGCCTGGGAGAGCTTGCATGCAAGAGTCTCAAAACCCTGAAACGTGAAAGGTGTGTTGGTTCAGAATAGAGAAGAGCACCGAAAGATGAGCGTGTGCATAGGTTTTCTCAAGGCCTATGCCACAGCACAAAAGGACCTGTGCATTTGTTCAAAGGGTTCCAATAGGAGACCGAAGAGCTATTTCGACTCAGAAGAAGAACGATCCAGAGACTGAGAGGTCGCAGAACCCTGCTGAGGTAGGGGTTCTACATCAGTTGCCCAAATGGAATGATGCTAAGATGCTCTTGATGAGAAAAGAGGATTCCCCAAGAGAATAGCAGCAGCATAACCTTGCAAATGAATTCCTTGAAGATGTAGTGCAACCATGGCCTTGTTTTATAGCACCACTTTGAGGTATTGTGCAACCAGCTTTTAGTGTGAAAAGGGGATTTTTAGGGAACCTTTAGGTCTTTGAGCAGCCACTCAGCCGGATCCGGCTGAGATTTGGGTGTCAAATCAACTTGGAAGCTGAACCAAAAGTGGGTGGGAGGCCGACCAACATCATAAATGCGTCATTCTCATGTGTGTGCGGCTTTTAGCATCCACAGTCGCACATGTGCGCTTTTCTTACATTTCTGGATGGCACATGTGCGCGTGCACCCTGTGTAGTCATAACGCACCTTAATTTTATAACTGGTTGTATATTTTTGGACCTTTTAGAAATTCTTTTTTAGTAATTTTGGTCCATGGGTGGACTCATAGTTGTTTGAAGATGTTGGATTCCTATAACCATTTGCAAATGAAATTTCAGTGCTAACAATAGTGATGAAGTAGACTAGAGAACTAGGGTCCCATTGAGAAATCAAAGCTACCATGCTAAATTAGTCCAACTACCATTGTAAACCAGGGTCCCATGTCCAAGTGCTCATGTGAACTCCACACGGAATATATCGGCACCCAATAACCAACTGAAAATGATGCTCCCAATACTGACACCTATCATGTGGATCTAAATAAGAATATTCATCCACATAGTGGGAAAGGGTCAAAGTTGAATCTGGAAGGAACAATACCATTGTAGAATATGCAGGCTGGACATTGGTAATCATAACTAGATCCTGATGTGGGACATTGATGTTCTCTACAGAAAGTGGAGTAGAGTCATCAAATAAAATATGGAAGTGGTTGTCATCCAAGAAATGACAACTATCCATATACCAATCATCGCAATCGTCCTCAAAATCATACCAAGCATATAGTTCTTGATTATATTTATCCATGAGGTATACCATAAGAAATATCTCATGCATGTTATCCAATGAATCTTGAATACTATGAAAACTATCATTGAGGCCGTCAGTGAGGCCATCTACAAATTTTTCCAATTTGTCATTCAATGTTTCAAACAATTGGGCTTTGAATGCTTCAATAATATGTAGAATTTATTTGAGGGTTTGAGAAGAAATAGCCATCTCAGCACACTATGAAAATTTATGAACTATACAGTCTCGCTGCCGTCACAAAAAATGCCAAAAAATAGAACAATAAATTACAGCAGAAAATCGCGGCTTTTTTCGT
This sequence comes from Picea mariana, assembly GCA_032191745.1. NCBI lineage: Eukaryota > Viridiplantae > Streptophyta > Pinopsida > Pinales > Pinaceae > Picea > Picea mariana. The sequence continues at coordinate 188,550 of JASDQU010104510.1, forward strand.
AAAAACCCTGAAAAACTGTTGAATTTAAAATGCTCATAACTTCACTTCCCAAACTCCGTTTCAGTTGATTTGTTTTTTGAAATTGGGTATTTTTCTGAGAGGAATTAAAATGCCCAATTTTTTTTTCCAAATTCATCTCGTAAAGCTTCATATCTTAACCTGAAGTACGTCACCCTTTTTTTCTTCCCTAGAAAATTTATGCAAAAAGAGAAAAAAAATTCTTCCCTTATTTGGCCAAGGAAAGTGATCTGATACCACTTGTTAAGAACCCAAAGACTGAATACAAAGGCACCAAAATAGATATACAAGAATAATATGCAAAATCTCCTTTATTATTATCAAACCTTTAGGGTAGGGCAACACCATACAATGGATCCTATTATGGAAGGGATCCTCTCCTGTTCACTTGTCTCTTTGAGGGGGCATCCTCCTATTGATATTCAGCTCCAAATACAATATTTCTCTTCATATCCCATTACATTGTTTGAACCCCTTTATATAGTGCTACCATCACCTAAGAACATTCTAGAGGAGGAATCTTCTAGAAGTAGAACCTTCTAAGAAGTCCTCTTACATTCATTATATCTAACTACCCATTTATTATATCTAACTACCATAGTGAGTCTTATTTAATAATATAGTAGACCTAGTCCACCTTACATTGAATGGCCTCCACTATTATCATTATGGGCCCTCTACCCCTCTCCCCCCCACTACCTCTCTAGCTACCTTACAACATGATTAAGTAAATGTGAAAAAGTAAACATGTTAATGAACGTATTCAAAAATGCTAGAAAGTTATGAAATTATCTCACTCCTTGATTTGAAAGGACCGCCAAGAATATGCCATCATATTCAATTGCGAGCCATACGATTAAAATTTGTAATTAAAATATCATTAAATGTGCCCATTTCAAATAGGTGTACGCCTATTTGCATAACTATCGACTTAATAAGCATTATGGTTATTGGTATTGATATGCAAAAATTACATCTCTCATCTTCACAATGATTAAATTACTGAGCAATAATTTTATTAAATTCTTCAAATCGAGTTTTTTAATAAATTTATTAAATTATTTGAATCGAATCGTGTTGGGTATGTGTTATATTCTTTGCATGTGTGTGTGTGAGGGCATCTGATCCAGATGGATATCGGTGGCCACCCACCTTTTCCAACTGGCTCAAAACAGTTTTCTGGCCATTTTGGCAACTTACTATTTTTAGCAGGTTTTCTATTAAATAATGAAATAAGCTGAAACTGTAAAAATGCAGCGGAAACAAGCTTGCTGGAATGGTGGCGGCTTATCTCTGAGAAGAGATGTGACGGCAGTGCACATTCGCAA
>JASDQU010104511.1:15285-28923 GCA_032191745.1 Picea mariana
CGTCAACCAAAATTCAGGGTTTCGCGGATCAGAGATTCGTGATATGCGCAGACAGGAGGTCTCGCATCTAGATCTTCCAGGAGCCGAAACTCTGAAGTACCAACTCTTAACCTGCGCATCTATTTTGGGATTTCACCCATCGAAATTTCGTGGGTCGAGGATTCGGGACTTGCGAGTACAAGGAACTCGCCTCTAGGTATCCCGGGTAACGAAACTCTGAGATCTTATAACTTCTCCATATTATTACCATTTCTGGATTTCGCAAGTCGAGGTTTCGGGACTTGCGAGGGCAAGGGAATACTCCCTTGGGTATTCCGGGTGCCGAAACACCGAAATGTCCTAACTTATCCACATTCCATCATTTCGGGTTTTCGTGAATCGGGGTTTCGAGACTTGCGAGTACAAGGGAACTCGCACTTAGGTACCCCGGGTGCCGAAACGCCGAAATGTCCTAATTCTAAGAGGACCATTCTCTCTCGTGCAGGGTTTTTCAGACTTACACCATAAAATCCTCCGGCAGATTCTTGGGTAGACTTTAAAAAGGGTGCCCCTGTGGGAAGATCTATCCAGGGCATTACTTGAGACAACATAAGGGAATAAATTTCTCGAGAACAGACTTGAACACTAAATCCATTCAAAATATACATATATATAAATATAAATATATACGTAAGTCATATGTGGTGTTTCCAATATAAGCATGCAACCACCATTTCTGATCAAACACCATACAGAAAGTCTTATACAGAAATCATTCATAATTTCACAAACCATGAGAATACATGTCAGAATACTTAAATTCAAGATACAAGATATAACACTTATCAGAAAAACACCAGGTGTGATGCAACTGTTGAGAGGGTGCTCATTTCCACCCAACTGTAGGCTCAGCGACTTCGAATGGATTTACCACTAGCCACCCCCGAGCTAGACCACGATGCTGTGAGACTGAGTCTCTGTTCGTCAGAAGTCGAGGACGAAGGTTACTCTCCTTCTTCTCTGCTCATCAATCACTCTGTATATTATTCCAGAGTTCCTCTGATTTCTCCCCTCTTGCGATCTCTGTCGCGACTGACCCCCTCCCACACCTCTTTCCTGCCTTTTCTTTTCCAGCGAGGTTGCGTGTGGCATGAACTTCCCCGTGGTGGTCAGGTCTGAGGCTTCCATGGATGGGCGGTTCATCCCCATCCCTCATTAACTCATGAGGAGCCTCTTCACCTACCAACCTGGCGAGTAATTCATTTCGGGGCCAGCGAGCCACTCTTGGTTCTCTGGGCCAGTGAAGAACAAATATGGTTTGGTTTGGTGGAAGTTAACACCACCATTCTAGGTGCCTTCCACCACCTTTCTTCAACCATTGTGGTCTCTTTTTCAGCACATCCCCCTCTCAGCAGTCTTGTAACATATATTCATAATAATATTTACATTCATCGACCTTTTACTAAGGTCCATTCAAATCACACATTCACATCTTTGAGTTTGCCATATTTCTTGGCCAGTATAGTTATTTTACAGACTGGGGGAAACAGGGTGTTACACCTTGGGAGGGTTGTTTTTTGTTCCTTGGGGATTTTATTCTCTCTCTCTCTCTCTCTCTCTCTCTCTCTCTCTCTCTCTCTCTCTCTCTCTCTCTTAGAAAAGAAGTGTATAATAACTCTTCAAAGGGAAGAGATCAATACACTATATATGGTCTATGGGTGTATAGAGTGGTGGATTGAGAATGCGGTTATGAAGGATAATTCAAACAACATAACCTTGCATAAGTTTCACTTGTTTGAGAGATGCTCAATGACTTCTATTTATAGCCAATATTCAAGCTCCATTAAAGCTAGCTCCAAGTGTGAATGGTGCAACTTGGGATGTGGTTCCCCATTCCTTGAAGAGACATGGAACCACTAAAGTACTAGCTTCAAATGGGTATGGAGCTCAAGGGTGTCCAATACTTCATCTTTGGAGTACCTTTGATGGGAGGTTTGAAATTAATTGTGCCAAATGTGGTTGACATTTTACTTCAGGATGATTTTCATGAATTTCTATGGAATATCCATGCATGTCTTCATAGATCATGCACACTCCACACTACAAAGTCATGTATATGCATTAAAAACCCACTTTATACAATTTTGGTGATTTGTTGAGAATGATGTATTATTTCCATTGAATAACACTTTCATCTATTTTATCGATGACTCTTATGGTGATCACATGTATAGCTCTATGATAAATTTTTAGATGATAACACCCCTAACCCAATACCCCGTAACATAAAACCACCTTTCCACTAAGATACTAATAATATCTATCATAAAAAAATCTAGGACACAAATGCATTCACCTTAAAACATATAACCATACATTAACCCCAAACGCACTACCCCTTAACCATTGGACCATCCATTCACCTTAAACCTCTTATGTTTAACCCCTAACTAAACCCACTAACTTAAATACCCTAACCCGCTACCCCCTTATTTATAATCCTTAACTCACTAACCCACTGATTAATACCTAACCTTGAAGCCTATAACAAATAAACCCCTTATCTATGAAAGATATAACCCACTAAGCCCATAATGTTATTCATTTATCAAAATAATAGGGATTCAATTAACCATATTTAATGATACAGATGGATATCTGTGGCCACCCACCTATTCCAACTGGCTCACATGAAGTTTTCATCATTGACAGTTATTTACTAGATTTTTGAGTCCTAAACTTTCGAGGCCATTTTTAGGCCCTAAACAACGCTTTTGGATCTCGCCATAGTTACATTGTAGATAAATATAAAAATTAATGAAACAATGTGTGTTCCTCGGAAATACCTTTCCAATGGGATATCGTGCACCTAAAATGGAGATCGTGTGCAAAATTTACGACCCTAGGAAGTTGTTGTACCAACTTACCCCATCGGGGCCCACATGACTTTTGGCGCTTCATCTCCACATTAGGGCCACAAACCTTTTGGATTTTCATCTTCCGGGGGCTAGGTTTTTGGATGCTTAGGGTTTTTCCATTCATGTTAAAAAGGGATTTTGAGACTCATTTTACTCATCTTCTTGTGAATGAGCATATCCATCACATCTCTCTCAGAGATAAGATGTCACCATTATAGTGAGCCTTTCACTCTATAATTTTACAGTTTTGTACATTTCACTCATTAATATAAATTGTGTATCACTGTACATATGTGCCTCTTGTTAGATATATATGATATATCTTTGTTACATTATTGGATCTCTTGCAATATCTTGGTATATTTCTTTATTATATCTCTTCTCTCATTTCATGCTCAAAATAATTTGGATCAGTGGTATCAGAGTAGGCTTCTCTTGGTCATTTTTTAGTGCATGTCCCCGATGAGGTCGGAGTATAGAAACTCAGGTCTCTATATTGTCTCTCTTTTGGAAAATCACTCTCACATTCCCAAGAAACCCTCCATGGCGGAAGAAAAGAAAAAAAACGGAGTAGAAGATTCTATTAATATGTTGTTGGAGCAAGCTGTCACACGATAAAGGGACGTAATGATGGAGAATTTTTCCCAAATTCTTTGACGCCTGCCAATAACAACATTTGTGTATTCATCAAGAATCCACTTTGGAGGCATTTCTCCTTTCAAGGTACAAGTTAATTTTCATATTCCCATATTTGGAGGTCAGATAGGTGCAGATGCTCTGGAAAATGGTTAAATCTGCTAGAAGGTTATTTCTCTATGCATAATTTTTCTGATAGGGAAAAGATCACCTTTGTTCTCCTTAAGGCTCTCCCCAATGACAAACATTGGTAGGAAACTTATTGTGAGAAAATTTCCACAGAGGATTCTAGAATGTTTGAGGCCAAACCCAGTTGGGAATATTTTTTAGATGTCGTCAATGAACAATATTACCCTACTGGAAACTATGAAGAATATTACATGAGATGGACCATGTTGCATCAAGAGAGGGGCCAAGAAGTGTAAGAGTTCACCAATACCTTCCATACCTTATGCACCAAGCTGGGTATCAAAGATTCTAAGTGGAATTTGGTTCTGAAATACTGTGGGGGTCTACACAGGAACATCCGAACTAAAATGAAGTTTTTGTACATCTCATCGCTGAGATATTCTTATCAATATCCTGTCAAAATCGAGCAGAAATTTAAGAACTAGAACAAATGGGACTTCGGGTCTGCAAATACACAACAACCAAAGTATGATAAATATGGCCCTCACAACCAGCCTCCCGAAAACTAGTCCAAAACATAGGAAAAGAAGGGTAAGGTAAAGAAAAATAATGACACTAGAAAGTGGTGCACTTTCCACAAAATGCCTTGGCACAACACCAATGAATGTCACTCAAAACATTCATTGGTGGCTGAGATCAAAGAAAAATATTTGAACCCATATTCAAAATCTGATTCATAAAATAATGGAAGGAGACATATCATTGATGCAGACCCCATTTCCATTTTTGTAACCACAACAATCCAACCAAAATCACCAAAGAATCTTGAAGAGGAGGGTTGCCTCTTCCATTCATAGATGTGGATGAAGGGGATCTCGTTACATTTCATTGTTGATAGCAAAAGTCAAAAGAAACTCATCTCAATAGAGGTCATCGAAAAGTTGGAATTTCCAACAACACCACACCCGCAACCATACAACATCAAGTGGATTCACCAAGGATGATATCTTTGTGTCATCCAACAATTTCTCCTATCCTATGGCATCAGGCCCTTCAAGGATGAAGTATTGTGTGATGTTGCCCCACTAGATGTCTGTGATGTTATTTTCGGCCAAACATATATGTGGAAGCACCATGATGTTTATGAGTCTCATCCCTGTAGTGTCATTGTTACTGTGGGAGCTCATCTCTATAGGATAGCAAAGGTAGTTCCAACTACTGTTTGAACACAAAAGTGAAACAAAGTTGTATCTCGTACGACGAAGTTTATATTCTTCACGATTCAGAAAGGGAGTGAACAGAAGGACACTATGATCACTACAACCTCGGTGTCGTTCCTGATATTTAATATAGGACCACAAAATAATGTCAGGCATCCAAAATTTAAAAGATTTGTTTTTTATGATGCTTTTCTACCTTAATTTTTAAGATGGAACTTCAAATAAATTAATGATTATAAAACACAGAGGCAATATCTCTTTCTTTGAGTTTTTAATAAATGTTGAAGAGATGAAAAGTAGAAATATATTAAACAAAATTTTCAAAAAGAGTAAGGTATCCAATGTTGATAAATCTTACCTTATCCACAATAGAAGAATTATGAAGAATCAGTCTTAAAAAATGAATTTAAATGAGTAGATCTACACAGATACAGGTCTTGTTTTACTCATAGTAATAACAGAGGAAATGTTGTAGCTGAACAAACTTCCAATTATATGGACCATAGTAGAGATATTACTAAATTGTAGTCTTTCAATCTTTAATAACCATAGAGTGAAGAAAATGAGGTTATGACGAAAACAAATACACAAAAAGCACATAACTCAAGGAAATGAAATGTAGAATCTTTGTCTTCTCTCTAAAATTCATATTAAGAAGTTCTCTTTTACATTTGGTCAGAACAAGCCTTGATTACATATCTAATCTACTTATTTATACAAAATTATCTTAACCAAAAGTGGTTATACTTTCCACATTCTTAGCTCTCAAAATAGAATAAAATCTAAACTAAATAGATATTACAAAGATTTTGAAAATTTGTCCATTTTTTGGGATCTCCTTTGCTCGTTGGCGATTCATTCTTCCTTTATTTTCTCATGGGTGTAACTATTTTTTCTTATCCTTGTATTCTGCATGAAAATCTGATAATTCAAATAACGAACTTGGGGGGTTCAATATTTGCACTGAATTCAAAGGAAAAAAAAGTTTTTTTTTACGATTGATATATTTCTTTGAATTTTTATTGCTTCGGGTTGAGTGATTTGATGCTTCAAACTTTGTTTCATCACAAGTTCATTTAATATTTTTAAGTCAACATGATTTACTTGTAATATAACATTTTGCATGTTCTCTCTATTTTTCTTCAGATTTTCTTTTCTCTTCTTAATCTCAACTTTCCCAATAAAATTATCAATATTACTGATATCAATTTTTTCCATCTCTACATCTACCGCTAAAAGAAAATCAAGACGAGATTTCTTTGCTTCTTTAACTATCCTTTTACTTTCTTCAAGATTATTTTCCCAGGTTTTTAAGGTTATTTCTACTCTTATCTGTTCAATTTCTAAAAAAGGAACAACTCCTGGTATATTTAGATTTTTCCTCCACCCTATAAGTTCCTGAAATTTGGATTTATCCATAATACATTCCTCATCCTTGTCATAAATATTCTATAATGAACCATTGATTACTTGATAATATTTTTGGATAGTATCCAAGATTTCATAGAAGTTTTGTTGAACAATCTCCAATCCCTCATTTATTTCTAATGTGTGTTTCTTGAAGGCATACATATCAATTATTGTGCTTTCAATTGTGACTATTTGAGCTTGCAATTGATTTATGAATATATCTCTCTCTGACACCATATTCTTACTTAAGTGATTATTTTGAAAACTTATCTTCAATTTAGCCTCTAATTGATTGATTTGTTTCTCAAAACCCTATTTGACTTGATCTATTTCAGAATTGAGATTTTATTTGACAATGACTTCTATCTGTTTCATATCATTATGCAACTTATTTATCAATGTATTCTTCTGGTCAAGTTGTTTTCTCAGTTGATCTACTGACCATAAGTTGGTTGTTGCAAATGCCCCTAGTGAGTCTGCTACTTGCTTTGTGAATTCAGGGTCACTATGTCCCTCTCCATCATATATCATTCTTTAATTCTGTGTAATTACACCCCCTTTATGTTCATATTCTCTTTGCATGATATCTTTCCTTTTTTTTTTTGAAGAATAAATATTATGAATGAATTTCTTCAGTTTCAATAGGTGTTAGGTCATCTATATTTATAACCTCTAAACTAGGTAAATTAGAACTTGTTGCTAGGGGAGTTGGATTGTATGGGAGTGGTAAGTGCACTAGATTCCCCTTGGTCTGTGACATATTTCATAGTAGTTTAAGTGTTTGTCAATAACTAAGGAAATATATGCCCATGTTTCATGAAATCTTCGAACAATGATAACAATTCTTGATCATTTTTACCAGGTGTGGATATCCCTGTAATTATTAAATCCTTGGGAAATATTTTTGGTGTCTTTTCCACTTATTTAGTTTTTGACCTCAGGAAATTCATGTTGCTTTGGATTTGATGATGGTGGTTGTGAAGTCGGACTAAGAATTTATTGTACTTGCAATATCATAGGTATATTGATCCTTTTGTTCTTTCGGAAACTGAGAAAACCTGATTATTCTTCAACAAAAATAATTTGGAATCTAGATATAACTTCATCATATGATCTAACCCCTATGAAAACTTCATCATAAGGTGAATATTTGTGGATGTATCTCTTCATGTTAAACTTAGCCAAATGATTTTCTACCACTCTATGTGGATCATTCCTCTTAAATTAAATGTTATCCAATTTGATATCATCTAAGGATGAGGCTTCAACCTTAGCATGTCCAAAATATGATAATGAGAATATACCAACCTGTATGGGAAATGTCAGCCAAACCCTTTTCTGTTCAAATTTTAGTTCTTTAGTGATTTCTGTTGAAACTGTCTGATAGGCTACTTCTTTGCAAACAAGTCTTTTTGGTAGAAATCTAGGTAGAGCATGTGGAGATGCAAAACAGCCAAATACTCTAATATAAAAAAAAAATTCTTCAATGTACCAGTCTATAATAGCAATCAAATTCCCAATAATTTGTTCTAAAATTTTGGGAGGAGGTTGACCATAAATTAGTTCATGGATTGGAATGACCATATTGTGAAAAATCTCATAAAAACAATCCTTTTCATTTTTCTCCCATAATTTGGAATGATATAAGTGTGTAGGTTCGGTGACAGTCTAAGTCCAACTCCAATTCATAAGAGGAAATTGGGTTCTGAAACATATTGCATCCATAATATATGCATACATATATAAAGGAACATGCTCTCCTTTGTATTTCTAGGCTATGTAATCCCTTATTTGTTTGGCTAGGTTATCCGACAACATTTTTTCCCAATCAAAAGTATAACCCTCTGCTACTTCATAGATTATAGGAACCCAATCTATAGTAAAATGTGTAGGTATTTTCTTTTTGAACATTCTACACATAATCATCCTAGTATACATAATATGTGAATCACATGAGGCTATATAATATATTCAATGGCTATCAGTTTTGAATTTATTTTCATTTCCCCACCAATTTTTTACTATATCATGGACAATTATGTCGTAACTCACACATTCATCATTCTCGAACTTCATTATAAATGATGCATTATAAGTATATTTGGGGGTGCAAGTTAATTTATACATTACTTGAATGTCTTCGGGACGAAATGAGCCAACAATGGTCTACTGATGACTATAGATGGTTCTGGTCAGAATATCAACATAATCCAGGGCCCAACGTATCATATCTATATATGGAAAGAGTTTTGGACGTGCTGTGACTTTCTGAAGCTCTGACTGAGCCACCACTCTTAGCTTGTTTGCGGTTGACTCATCTTCTCCACCACTTGATTCATCTGAATGGAGAGAATTTTCCTGTTCCAAGATTTCATAAACCTACTTCCATGATTTAATGACATTTGTCAGGTGAGCAGTAGTGTATTTAAAAATGTCTAAATTTGGGTTTGGGTCTCCTGCAAATGGATCTTTCTTCTTTCCTATTTTACACGCCATAATTTCCAAGTATTAGTCCTCCTGTAAGAAATTAAAAATATATGAGCCCAACTACTGTAACAAAAGTGTTGAAGGAGAATAGAGAAATGGTATGAACCTCAAAATTCCTTTTATTGAATAGAAAGCAAAAACCATAAATAAATTTTACAATTAATCAAATGACAAGGTAATCATGTCGAATATGCCAAATTTAATACCTTAAGTCCGTAATATTTTCAAATAATTTACCTTAACCACGTTAAATATACCTTTAATGATCATGATTTAATGAAGATAAGTGATTTCGACGCTTCTGAGTTCAGGAGTTTTGAATGAGAAATGTTAAATATCTATGGAAGGTCAATTTCACGGAGCAATTAATCATCCTTCAATTGATTTTTTCATTCTAATTAACCACAGTTTCTGTTCTCTTTAAATTTAAGTTCTTCATATCTCTGGGACTCTGAAGATTCATGGCTTCGTGAGATCTCATTTGAATTTTTTTTTAAGTTTATCCCGAAGGACAATCTCAAGGAATTCTTACTTACCATTAATTATGCCAACTAAAACATGTATTACCCTTTAATCTTCAGTGCATTATAATTTCGATGTTTCGACACTTTGGTGCTCCAGAGTTGTTTGGATTTTGTTGACGACTTAATATTTCAGAGGACAATATCCTAAAGTGATGTGGTAGGATGACATCACTTCTGATGTTGTTTCATGCAAATATGAATGACACATGTCACCTTAAATCATGTGAATTATATGACCAAGAGTGCCCAAACTGAGTGCCACGTGTAAAGAGTGCTAGGTGGAAAAGGACACATCAAATGATTAATTAAATCAATTTGTGGAAATTGAGAGCTCTAGGATTCCAGAGCTTCGGGACTTCAAGATTTTTATGACTTTAGATATTTGAGCTATAACTCACGAATCACAAAGTCCCGAAGTAAAATTTGAATTAGTCTATTGATTAAACATTTCGTGATTCTAGAAACCCGAAGTTGCGAGAGCCATTGATCTAGATGAGTGTCAATTTTTTAACGGTCGATGCTTGATCCTTCCTGTAAAAAATATAAAGAAAAATATTTTATTTTAATAAATGGTATGCCTAAAGTTTAAAACTTTATTTGAAAAAGACAAAACAAAAAAGAATTTAAAAATTTGATTTTTATTCGAAAATTTTATTTATGTTCTAACGTAGGCTCCATCTGGGGATTGTGGCTCCTTGTGAGGCATAAAAGAACAGTATACCAAGTTCCTTAATTGGGTAAATGGAGTCATTATTGTTTTTTTTTAATCTAAATGTTTTCTTTCTTTTTAAAATTTTAATCTTATATAGAAGAGATAAAAATAACCATATCTAAAAATTTAAATCATATTTGGTGATTGATTTCAAGTTAGGATAATAAGTGTTTTCTTTTCTTAACATTTATTCCAGAATTATCTAGGATAATCAAAGTAAATTTAACCAAAATATCGGATTTTAACTGATTCTATTTTCTCTCAAGGTTATAAAGATGCAAAATGTGTTTACTTAAGGAATCCCAGTTGGTTCAGGATATAAATATTATCAAAAAAGAACTAAATAAAAAAGTATATTATAAAGATATGTAAGACAACCTTACACACATCATAGATATTGTGTCACTGCAAGAGGGCATGTTCAGTACCCCAATAAAGTTATCTATATCTCCCTTTATTGAATTTCCTTTCACCACTTCAAAACCATGATTTCATTTAACTGAGATGAGGGAAATCATCATATGAATTTCCTTTCATCATCTCTATTATGACAAGATGGGGGCAATCAATTTGAGAATTTCCTTTCACCATATGTATTCGATTTTATCACTATGAAGTGGGGGAAATCAATGTATATAGGATACACATTATGATATCCATTTATGATCCGATGTAAAACTGGTATGTCTACAGTTTTAAGAATACTCTGAGATTACTTTTATTTCAATTTTAAGTATACCTTCACCTATAGGTAAATTATATTAGGAAAAAATTATTTGTTTTCAGGGATGAACCTTAAGCAAAGTTGTGAGATGAAATCTAATATTAGGGATAAATTTACTAGGATTATCCTAGACATCATTTTTCAATTAAAATAAAGAAACATGTAAAATCTTCTCTCAACTAGTTTTAAAAAATATGCTTTTAATTTTTTAGTATAGGCTAAGTTTTTTCATTTCTACAAAGATTAATATAATTGAATAATAAAGATAATTTTATTCGTATAAAATAATAGAGTGAGAGGTGACAAATATATCAAAATTTCATATCATCTCAAATGAACGGAAAATAATTCACACGGACTTCTCTGTCAGGACAAGACTCATGTTTTTCTCTATTCTGCAACCATATTCCAACTGTTATGTTTTTCTTATAATTATCAATTCAGTTTTGTACCAGTGATGATCGTAGACCCAATAAGAATGAATTTACATATCCTCCCTTCACCGCTTATCCAATATTTTCAATCAATTATGAAGCCATCTTTCAATTTGTGGGAATTATCCCTCATATTTGTTATAACCAGGATTTTCATATTTAATGAAATAGTAAGGAGAGAGGAAATAAGTATTTACCTTATTTTCTTTGAAGTTTTAAAGAGGAATTGTATCTATCCATCACCTTATTCTAGAGATTCCAAAAGAAAGGAAAACATGAGTCGTGAACTTGATGATTGTGAATGTTTCTATTGTGCCATTTTTACTCTTTAGAAAAAGGTTCGAGAACAATCTGAAATGATTCAAGAGATCCAAGGTTCAAATTTTTAGCTTCACCATCAGATCCAATCATAGGAAATGAGACATCATGAGGATTTGGCGATGATAATGAGAGTTGTGAGTCAAAACACGGTGCATTTAATCTCTCATCGCTGGCAGTCAAGACTATTGCAAAGGAAAAAACCACCAATGAACATTCTGGAGGACTTAGTAGGGTCCAAAGTTTCTATAGCGTCATCTCATTTTCTCAAAGAACATTCACCTCCAGCAGATCATCATAACTTTGAATAAATTCAACCATAGTCCCTTCAAGAAAATGTAGGATTTCAACAGTTAGACAATTCTATGGAAGCAATGGAAGTAAAACATAAAGAATAAATAATCTGTATCAGTAGTCATTAATAAGTTACCATGTTCACTTGTTTTTTTTTAGTAGCTTCAAAATTTGGACAAAACTGTGAAAGATCAAGATGAAAAGAGATAGCCAATTACTGTAAAGAATGTCAAGTTTTGAACTTATAATTTCTGTAGCTTTTGTATTAAAAAATTGTTATAATTTTTTCACGGCTCTATTCTCCCTCAATGAAAATTTCCAGCTATTCTTGTCAAGAGGAGTATTGTTTTATTAACTAAAGAGTGAGTTTAATTTGTGAAAAATAAAAGATGATTTATTTTCTGAAATAAATTGTTTCCTTTATAATTTTATAATTTTATTTTTATTTAAAAAAAATAAAAAACAATTATTTTCTTGAAAGATATTTATAGAAATTTTAGCACTCAAAAATAATAAAATAAATTTTTTAACCTAAATCAAATATAAAAAGAGACAGAAATTAAAATGCCAATGTAAATCCAATCCAAACCGATATGTACAATGAAAAATAAAACTAAAAACTAAAATCTAAACTATTGCAAAAAATGTTTCAAATATCTCCCATTCATATGGGCCTCAAGAATCTCTCCATTTAAATTTTCGAGAGAGAATGAGTTTCTCCCTTCAATTGCTGCAATTTTGAAAGGACCAAACCAAAGATAGTCAAATTTTCCATGTTTCCCAACGTCTTATTTTCTAGCCTCCCACTTCAGGACCAAATCTCCAGGAAGCAATTATCTGTCTTTGTCTTTCTTATCAAAGATGGCCTTCATATTGTCTTGGTATTTTTGAAGTTTTTCATCAAATTCTCTCATGTTCTGTTGGACTTCAATTATTTTCTTCATTCTTCTAGTCAAATCATTTGGTTCTTCATTATCATCCTCCTAGAGTTTCATCACAGGAATAACAAGATTAATAGGAATAATAACATATGTACCATAAAATATTTGGAAATCAGACATACCTATTGATTTCTTGGTGCCAATTTTGTTCTCCCATAGAGCGTATTTGAAATGTATATGCTAAGATTTCTTACTTTCTGCCAAAATTTTATTAATTATCCTCATTAAACTTTTATTAGATGATTCTACCAGCCCATTTCCTTGAGGATAATAAGTTGTAGAATGTGTAACATCCCGCTCTTGTGCACTGAGCGAACTTATTATTTGAGGACACTTTCTCGCAAGTGATTCGGATTTTATGTTATTAAAACATTTATTTTGATTATGAGGCGTTCTGGGTTGATGATTTGTTGTTTTACTGCATTGACATAGAGAGGTTCTATTGACTCGGTTTCACTAAGTGTGCAAGATCTTGGACCTTGAGGATGCAGAGGCATTGATGGAACCCCTTGGACTTCAGATCGAGTCAAGGAGTGTACCATTGGGGTTTGATTTTTTTATAGGTGATATTAGTGCATCTGATTAGATGATATGATATGGATATATTTTGACATGATACATTGATGATGTAGGCTGACGATAGTTTGCCAACTAGACTCACATGTGGAGTAAAGGGGTCACGCATGACTACCAAAGAAGTTGAGGGAGAGGTGTGGACAGCAGCCCTGCCACAGCCTACTAGCACTCTCGTTGTGGCTCGAACCATAGGTTAATGTTTACCTAGTTCGAGAGGACCCACGATGCCATGAAGGCACACTGCGACAGTATGTTCACAATGATTCTAAGGGGAGCACAATAAGGCGGGGGCCTTATTCTTTAGAGGCCCTTAGTCTCCCACAATTAGTTCACCTG
>JASDQU010104511.1:33640-47481 GCA_032191745.1 Picea mariana
TGTGATTTGAATGGACCTTAGTAAAAGGCCGATGAATGTAAATATTGTTATGAATATATGTTACAGGACTACTGAGAGGGGGATGTGCTGAAAAAGAGACCACGATGGCTGAAGAAAGGTGGTGGAAGGCACCTAGAATGGTGGCGTTAACTTCCACCGAACCAAACCATATTTGGTCTTCACTGGCCCGGAGAACCAAGAGCGGCTCGCTGGCCCCGAAATGAATCACTCGCCAGGTTGGTATGTGAAGAGGCTCCTCATGAGTTAATGAGGGATGGGGATGAACTGTCCATCCATGGAAGCCTCAGACCTGACCACCGTGGGGAAGTTTGTGCCACATGCAACCTCGCCGAAAAAGAAAAGGCTGGAAAGAGGTGTGGGAGGGGGTCAGTCGCGACAGAGATCGCAAGAGGGGAGAAATCGAAGGAACTCTGGAATAATATACAAAGTGATTGATGAGCAGAGAAGAAGGAGAGTAACCTTCATCCTCGACTTCTGACAAAAAGAGACTCAATCTCACAGCATCGTGGTCTAGCTCGAGGGTGGCTAGTGGTAAATCCATTCGAAGTTGTTGAGCCTACGGTTGGGTGGAAACGAGAACCCTCTCAGCAGTTGCATCACACCTGGTGTTTTTCTGATAAGTGTTATATCTTGTATCTTGAATTTAAGTATTCTGACATGTATGCTCATGGTTTGTGAAATTCTGAATGATTTCCGTATAAGACTGTCTGTATGGTGTTTGATCAGAAATTGTGGTTGCATGCTTATATTGGAAAGACCACATATGACTTATGTATATATTTATATTTATATATATGTATATTTTGAACGGATTCAGTATTCAAGTCTTCTCTCGGGAAATTTACTCCCTTATTTTGTCTCAAGTAATGCCCTGGATAGATCTTCCCACAGGGGCACCCTTTTTAAAGTCTACCCAAGAATTTGCCAGAAGATTTTATGGCGTAAGTCTGAAAAACCCTGCACGAGAGAGAATAGTCCTCTTAGACTTAGGACATTTCGACGTTTTGGCACCCGGGGTACCTAAGTGCGAGTTCCCTTGTACTCGCAAGTCCCGAAACCCCACTTCATGAAAACCCGAAATGACGACGTGTGGATAAGTTAGGACATTTCGGTGTTTTGGCACCCAGAATACCCAAGGAGTATTCTTTTTCCCTCGCAAGTCCCGAAACCCCGACTTGTGAAATCCCGAAATGGTAATAATATGGAGAAGTTATAAGATCTCAGAGTTTCGGTACCCGGGATACCTAGAGGTGAGTTCCTTGTACTTGCAAGTCCTGAATCCCCGATCTAGGAAATTCCGATGGGTGAAATCCCGAAATAGATGCGCAGGTTAAGAGTTGGTACTTCGAAGTTTCAGCTCCCGGAAGATCTATATGCGAGACCTCTTGTCTGCGCACATCGCGAATCTTCGATCCGCGAAACCCTAAATTTTGGTCGAGGGTATGACGAGTGGGTGTATCGGCTTTTCGGTACTCCGGAAATTGAAGAATGTGACTCTTCGTCCTCTTGTATCGCGAAGTCCTAACTTGCGAAATCCCGATATTGCATAGTGTGAATTGTTTCAGCGTTTTGGTACCCGAAAGACACAAGGGTAAGTTTCCCCTGTACGCGCCAGCCCAGAAATCTCGATAGGTGAAATGCCGAAATGGCTGAGTACGTATAGCCTTGGGTGTTTTGGGAATTTCGGTACCTGAGACCCCAAAGGACAGTTTTTGTTCCATGTACCTACTAGATGCGAAGTCTCGATGGGGAAAGTTCTGATGTGGCGTAGTGCACAAAGTCTTGATGCTTCGGAGTTTAGAGTTTGGTATTTCAGAGTTTTGGCTCCCAGAGGATCTGGGTATGAGACCTCCTGTCCTCGCACATCCTGAAATCCTGATATGAGAAACCCCGAAGGGTAGAGTACCCGGACTTAACCTGGGTTGTTGTTAATCTCGTTAAGTGGTTAGATCTATTTCGGGTTTCGACCCTTCGAAAGAAAAGAGAGAAAGGGAAATACATGCATCGTGATTTCCCGAATCGCGAAAGCCGACGAGCACCTCTCCGATAAGGCCTGTGGTCATAGCCACTGATCATATGAGTACAGATAAGAGATGGCAGGGTCTATATCAGGCCCTGTAAGGATTTGGGGAATTCTGTTCCCCGGAGAAAAGAAGAAAAAGGCCGAATATTTTCGAATTTTGTAGTGGGTATGTTACACAAGGAGGAAGGGAGAGTCCACTTGCACTCAACAATCCTCTATGGTGTAACAAAAAATATTTTTCTTTGGCATACAATCAACATTACTTCCATTGCTATTGGTAATGTAATTTACATTGTTTCTATCTATTTATTTCCATTTTATTATGTATTTGCAATGGATCCATGTGTATCTCGGTGGCCATCCACCTTCTAGATTGAATCAACGTTTTCAAGCCTATGGTTTTGATAAACCATGATATTCAACCTTTTGATGTGGAATGTAATGTAATTCCATCTCCTTTTGTAATGTAATGTAATCCCAACAATGTTATTGCATTGTATCCCATTAGAAATACGTAATTAAGTGCACTTGGGCTAGAGTAGTACTGGGATGGGTGACCTCTCAATAAGTCCTATTGTTTTACTTGCCTATGGAATTTTGTAAATTTAGACCAATTTATCCCACATGCATAATGGGAATTATTCTCCTCTCACTCTCTCACATATAATTGAGGTGAAGGATATCCTGTAAGCATGCAATGGAGTGTGATGTAAAGCTTGTTGCAAATGAAGAATATCCAACATATCTTTCTCTTCAGAGATAAGCTACCCCATTCTAGCTAGTTTGTGTTCTACAATTTTTTTCTATTTTATTCATTAATAGAAGTTGGGTTTAACTTTATTTCTTTGTTCTCTGGTATATTTTTGTTTGTATCTCATTTTATTTTGAGCATAATATGGATCACATAGCTAGTGTATTGATATATTCCATTTTAAGAGTTATTATACACTTCTTTGATAAGAGAGAGAGAGGGAGATAGAGAGAGAGAGAGAGAAGAAAAACCACAAGGAACACAAAAGAACACTCCCAAGGAGGAAGGGAGATTCCACTTGCACTAACCAATCCTCTACAGTGTAACAACAAAGATTTTTCATTGGTATATGATCAACATTGCTTCCATTTTTATTTTTAATGTAATTCCCATGCTTTCTATCTATTTGTTTCCATTTTATTATGTGTTTTCAATAGTATTCATATGTATGGACTAATTCTAACCACTTACTTGCATATAGATTACATCCTAGCTACACAAAATGTTATTTTTTATCACCCAAGTGACTCAAACAACTAAATAGATTGGTGACTCTCACTTGGTTTCTAATTCATAGTTCTCTTTTCTGAGGATATTGGAGCTCTTTCTCCCATTTAACTTATTTTGCAGGCTACCAAACTGGCATATACATGGTCTTGAACCAAGTTTTTAGACCCCCACCCAAGTAGAGTTCTTCTTTTTGCGATATAGGAATATGTGCAAATTTCGAAAGAGAAAATGCGTGGAGTTACGAAAATCTCACAACTATTCCATTTTCAGTTTGAAAAATTCTGTCACCAAATAAACCTGCGTAAATCCCCTTTCTCACAATATTTTGGCTAATTTTCACTTCATTTTGTAGATAGGGGATAAGATATATTTTTTATGCACTTTGTAACACTCAAAAAATCATTTTTTGGTTCATTATTGCATAAGTATATAGTCAACTTAGCTTGGTAGGAAGGTTAAAAATAACCATGTTTCTTTCCCTTGTGACCTAGATGGATTATTAAAAGGTACATGAACCATTAATTAGATTTATTTCATTTTAATCAATTGGATTGTTTGGGACTAGGAGTGAATCTCATCAACTTAGTATGATATCTACCTCTCACCTTAGGGTGATCTTGGTAGAATAGAAAAGTTGAAGATACCTTCATCTCCATTTGCATTCAAAACACACATAGAAATTAAAATAGTCAGAGTAACACACTCAAAGGTGCACATCTTCGGCTTGTTTTCAATTTACAAAACTAGGGATATTAAAGGATTGAAAGGATCACCATTATCCAGATCTCTTGTAATATAGGATAGTTTTGTTTTATCAAAGTAGTTGCAATACAACACACTAGATAGTTTAAAGGATTGAAAGGACTCCACATGTCTGTATATTGAACAATCTAGGACTATTTTTACAATTCCACAAGTGATCCAAGAGGCTCCCCAGGCTCAGAAAATGCTCAAAAATCAAAGTTCTCAGAATTGGATGAAACCAATTCCATTGCGTCCGTCTTGTCGCGCTTATTCCGACAGTATATTTACTTTCTCAAACGGGCGTTGTATGCAAGAGTTATCGTACTTTGACCATTTTCTCAAACAGCTAAAAAGTCAAAGAACTAGCAAAAGGTCAATGCTGACATCAATATGACATCACCAAGGACACCTCATGATGCATACTTGGACCAATGGCAGTGTGACAAGTGGTAGCAATTTATTGGGCAGATGTGGATGGTAGATCCACTCAGAGGTTGACATGTGGCACTTTGCTGGCAAATGAAGAAGTGCCACGTGGCCCAGACATGGGCTGCCACGTGGCACCCAATCAGGGTCGAATGACAAGTGTTAAAAATGTTTGTGGGTCTATGGTTTTTGAACCCTAGACCACCCACCAAGCCAAGGGCCTTAAGGAGAGCACTAACACCAACGCGCCCCACATGTCTCTTGTTAAATAAATTGCATTTAATTTTATTTAAATTGTAATATATTACTATGGTTTTATGGTGTTATGTGACCCTGTTTGGGGGCATGCGCTCGTCCATTGGGGGCTTAGCCCATATATTGCTGGAAAGTGGTTTTTAAACCATATATTAATGATTTTTGGGGATTTCTGACTGATATTTAGCCCAGAAAATGGATTTTTTGAGGATTTTAGGCCATTTGAAGGGGGATTTGATCCCAGAAAGAGGCCAGATCTTGAGGGAAGTTGGGATTCCTCATCTGAGCCTTAAAAAATATAAGAACCAGGCTTTTTGAAGCTTGTAGGTAACTTTTTGATGCAGAGAATTTGAGGAGCAGTTTATGTATTTTGGCTTTTTCTCATGTTTTGAGGGGGCTTTTTGTCATGTTTGTGAGAGGAGTTTGAGGAAGCATACATGCATCTGAGAAAGGAGGTATTGCACAATAGATATGAAGTATGTTATGTAACAGCATGGAGCCATAGTAAGAGAACTTGAGCATTTGAAGATCAATAAAAAAAGGTCCTCCACTTGGAAGCGAGCCCAGAGACGTAGCCACTCATTGGTGAACTCCGTTATCAAGATCTTATTGTCTTTGTCTCTTTTGTTGATGTTCATATCTCTATTTTTATAGCATGATTAATTAATATCTGAACTCTTTAAACAACTTTAAGAATCTGAATAATACAATTGTTTATTATTCCTTCGATTTTTGGATCAAGTATTTTGGTATCAGAGCTTTGGTTGTTTTGGAAGGTTTAACAAGTGCAAGGTGGATGCTTACAAGATCCAAATCTCAGAAAGGAGAAGGATCACTGGCTGAATTCATTCTTGAGATAAAACGATTGTTGAGGAAGAAAATAATGGCTTTAGAAGGAGAGCTTTCTCCACGAACCAAGAAACTAGAAGATGCACTTTTCTCCATGTCTGAAATGGTCAAAGTGTTGTATGAGGATATCTTGGAGAGAATGAAACCAGCCTTGGGAGAGATATTAATGAAGGGTAAAAGTGAAGTGGAAGGAGAGTCTTCAAAGCCTCCTCCTACGCCACCTTCACCGCCATCTTCTCCTTCTTCTTCCAGTTCTACATCAAATGCTAGTTCTCATTCTACAACATCTACTATACAAAAACAAGCACATAAGCATAAGTCTAATAGGCCTTTGTTAAAACTTGATGTTAAGTTTGAGTTGCCTTTGTATGATGGAGAACTAAATGCATAAAAGTTAGATAATTGGATAAGACAAATTGAAGTGTATTGCAGGATACAAAGAATCATAGATGAAGAGACTATGATCCAGCTTGCTAGTCTCAAGATGGGAGGAACAACCCTTGTTTGGTGGGAAAGCAGGACAAAACAAGATCTTAAGAATTTTGGTAAGACTCTCTCTTCATGGATTAATTTTACATCCACTTTATGAAAGCAATTTTATCCTCTAGCTTACATGCAACACGCTATTATGTCATGGCAAAACTTTAGACAGTTAAAAGAACAAATTGTTCAAAGTTATACACAAGAGTTTCACAAAAGAGCTTTGTTGTTGGGAATATCATTGGATACTCAAGAGACATTGCTTAAGTATATAGTTGGTTTGCATAGTTATTTACGACATACCATTATTATGTTTAATCCTACTTGTTTAGATGAGGTGTGTGTGCAAGCGACTCATCTTGAATCTAGAGGCAAGAATGTAAATGTTGATTTTGTAAAACCATTCAAATCTACTAAAGGAAAGTTTAAAGGCAAGGGTAAAGAGAAGTTCAAAGAAAATAAAACTTATACAGTGAAGAAGGAGAAACCTACATGTACTCATTGTCAGAAGGAAGGCCATAGTGAGGATCGTTGTTAGATCCTTCACCCAGAGTTGAAACCAAAGACTACTAAAATAGCTCAAGTCGATTTGGGGTCAGATTCGGGAGATGAGACAAAGGTCACAATCACAGGAATCAAAGGTAAAAATTATGAAGCTAGTACAAGTTCTTCAATTCAATCTTTAAAAGTTGATAATGAAGTTGATGATGTCAAACGAACAAAACTTTTTCATATAAGGGTAATTTCCAAACATACAAAAATTGATACTCTATTTGACAGAGGATCACAAGTAAATTTGATATCAGAAGCAATAGTTAAAAAGTTGGGATTAATCACTAAACATCATAAGAAACCATATCCCTTAGGATGGATTCATAATGATAATTAGTTGCAGGTGGAAAGACAATGTGTCCTAAAGTTTGCAATTAATTTACAGTTCATAGATGAGGTTGAGTTGGATGTAGTTCCACTAGATATATGTGGTATCATACTTGGAAGTCCATATTTGTATGATAGAAAAGAAATATTCTATCGTGAAGACAATAAGTATCAATTAACTAAAGATGGAAAAGAATATATAGTAAGGGATCATCAGAAGAAATTGAATTTATCACTAATCAACTCAGGACAGATGAAGAGGATTGTAAGTGTTAGTAAGCGATATCTCTTAATGGTGGTAAAAGCTAAAGAAACAGTCGAAATTGATACTTTCAAAGATTGTGATGTGAGGTTAAAAGATGATTTAGTTAAAATTGTTTCTAACTATGTTGAGTTATTTCAAGTCCCGAATGGATTTCCTACAAAACAACAAGTTGAACATGAGATACAATTGTAGCAAGATGTTCCTCTTCCTAACATTGGCATGTACATGTTATCAGTCTTGGAAAATGCAGAGATAAAGAAACAGGTACAAGAGTTGGTTGAACAATGAGGCATCAGACCTAGTGCTTCTCCATGTGGGTCACCTATCATCCTGGTGCCAAAGAAAGATGGCACATGGCGTATGTGCGTGGATTTTCGAGCTTTGAACAAAATCACGGTAAAAAATTGTTACCCTTTGCCTTGCATTGATGATTTATTAGATCAACTGAAACATGTGGTTTATTTCACTAAGTTAGACTTAAGAAGTGGTTACCATCAGATTAGGGTTGTTGAACAGGATATATGGAAGACTACTTTTAAAACAAAATAGGGATTGTTTGAATGGTTAGTGATTCCATTTGGGCTTACTAACGCACCTGCTACTTTCATGAGAGTTATGAATGATGTATTCTGGACTTTCATTGATGAATTTGTAATAGTATACTTAGATGATATTCTTATATTTAGTAGGACCAGGGAAGAGCATGTCCATCATGTTAGGTAGATACTTTTAGTGTTGCAAAGAGAGAAACTTTTTGTAAAATTGTCAAAGTGTGAATTTGGCAAAATATCTCTTGTATATCTGGGTTACATTGTAGGAGGTGGAGAGCTTAAGATTGATCCCTCAAAAGTTGAGGTTATTGTAAATTGGCCAATGCCTACGAATGTAATCGAAGTAAGAAGCTTCATGGGAGCAACACAGTATTGGAGGAAGTTTATTGCAAAATTCTCTCTGATTGCAGTGCCTTTACATTCTTTAACAAGTGTGAAAAGGGGATTCCAGTGGGGAGTAAGCCAACAGAAGTCTTTCAATACTTTGAAAACGAAGATTAGTACAGCGCCTATTCTAGCATTGTCAGATCTCCAACAGTCTTTTGAAATTGAAATCAATGCAAGTGACTATGTCGTGGGGGCAGTGTTGATGCAGCACAGAAAAACCATATGCTATCATTCTGAGACCTTCACTATAACAGTAATTAACTATCCAACCTATGATAAAGAATTGTATGCTCTAGTACAAAGTGTTAAAAAGTGGAAACATTACTTAATGGGAAAAGAAACAGTAATACACACTGATCATCAACCATTACAGTATCTACAATCACAAACTAAGATACAACAATCAAGGCATTTTAGATGGATGGGTTTTTTACAACAATTTCACTTGGTCATTAGATATAAAAAGGGCATTTATAATAAATTTTCTGATATGTTATCTAGGCCTCCTAGTACAATTGCTACAATCCTTAAGCACAATTCAATCACTCATGAAAGTTATATTGAACAATATGCCGAGGATAAAGATTTTAAGGAAGTCTATGCAACTTTAAGTAATGGTAAAAGAGTAGAAGAACTGAATTATCATATTAAAGACAAACTCTTGTATCATTTGGGCAAGTTATGTATTCTAGAAAGTGAAAGAGTCCATGTCATTAGAGAGGCACATACTTCTCTTATAGCAGGGCATTTTGGGGTAGATAAAACAGTTTCTCAGTTACAAAGATTTTGTTATTGGCCTCGAATGCATGAAAATGTGTCTAAATATGTAAAAGAATGTACTATGTGTGCAATAAGAAAACCAAGTAACAAAAAGCTAGGATTGTACACTCCACTTCCTATTCCTTCTAGACCATGGGAAAGTGTATCTATGGATTTTGTGGGGGGGTTGCCTATGTCTAGNATGATTACCTATATGTAGTTGTGGATAGGTTCAACAAAATGTGTGTCTTGATTCCTTGTAAAAAACAAGTCACAGCTGAACAAATAGCTCAAATGTTCTTTGAAAATTTATGGGTTCATTTTGGTTTACCTACTTCTATTGTATCTGATCGAGACTCCAAATTTCTGGGGAAATTTTGGTCAAGCTTATGGGAACTTATAGACACCAGGTTAAAGAAGAGTACAACATTTCATCCACAGACAGACGAGAATACAGAGGTGGTGACCAGGACAGTAGTGCATCTACTTTGGGAATATTGCAATAAACATCCTAAGCTTTGGGATGAACATTTGTGTTATGTACAACATGCATATAATCAAGCCAAACATTCTTCTACTCAGAGATCTCCGTTTGAAAATTGTTTGGGGTACTTGCCAAAGTCTCCTTTGGATTTTGTCTTTGGAAAATACATTGCAGTGGGAGGACAAAATGCTATGGACAGGGCTACAAAGTTCATTGAACAGATCTAGTTGATCCATCAGGCAATACAAGAACAGTTAGAGAAAAGCTAGGCCAAGTACAAGGCGAGGAATGATATGCATCGAATTGATCATCAGTTCAAGGCAGGAGATCAATTTTGGTTATACATCAGCAAGGAAAGGATGCAAGGTGAAGGTAAAAAGATAAAACCAATTTGTTATGGTCCTTTCAAAATTTTAGACAAGATTGGTACTAATGCTTTCCAGTTAGAATTGCCTCCATATATGAAAATCTATTCAGTTGTAAATGTGGAAAACTTGAGATTGTATGAGCCTCCTATGATCGAGGATCAAGGAGAGAATGTTCAAATTCCTACCATCAAATATTTTTCTCCTGAATATATGAACGAGTTGCAGGAAGACACCATATTGGACAAAAGAGTTTGAACTTCTCGCAGGGGCGATGTGGAGTATCTTCGAGTGGGATTGAAGGGCACAAATCCAAGTCAAGCCAAGTGGATGGAGATTGGAAAGGTGAGGACACAGTATCCTCACTTAGTTACCAACTAATACCATGATTTTGGTGGTTCAAAAGCTTCCAAGTGGGGAGGAATGATCTAGGAGGCTCCCTAGGCTCAGAAAATGCTCAAAAATCAAAGTTCTCAGAATTGGATGAAATCAATTCCATTGCGACCAGATCGTCGCGTTGATTCCGACAGTATATTTACTTTCTCAAACGGATGTTGTATGCGAGAGTTATCATACTCTGATCGTTTTCTCAAACAACTAAAAAATCAAAGAACTAGCAAAAAGTCAATATTGACATCAGCATGACATCACCAATGACACCTCATGATGTAGACTTGGACCAATGGTAGTGTGACATGTGGCAGTAGTTGACTGGTAATATGTGGATGGCAGATCCACTCAGAGGTTGACATATGGCACTTTGTTGGCAAATGAAGAAGTGACACGTGGCCCAGACATGGGCTGCCATGTGGCACCCAATCAAGGTCGAATGGAAAGTGTTAATAATGTTTGGGGGTCCATGGGTTTTGAACCAAAGACCACCCACCAAGCCAAGTGCCTTAAGGAGAGCACTAAGACCAATGCGCCCCACATGTATCTTGTTAAATAAATTGCATTTAATTTTATTTAAATTGTAATATATTACTATGGTTTTATGGTGTTATGTGACCCTGTTTAGGGGTGCGCACCCGTCCATTGGGAGGTTAGCCCATATATTGCTGGAAAGTGGTTTTTAAACCATATATTAATGCTTTTTTGGGATTTTCGACTGATATTTAGCCCAGAAAATGGATTTTTTGAGGATTTTAGGCCATTTGAAGGGGGATTTGATCCCATAAAGAGGCCAGATCTTGAGGGAAGTTGGGATTCCTCATCTGAGCCTTGAAAACTATAAGAACTAGGATTTTTGAATCTTGTAGGTAACTTATTGATGCAGGGAATTTGAGGAGCAGTTTATGTATTTTGGCTTTTTCTCATGTTTTGAGAGGCCTTTTTGTCATGTTTGTGAGAGGAGTTTGAGGAAGCATATATGCATCTAAGAAAGGAGGTCTTGCACAACAGATATGAAGTATGTTATGTAACAACATGGAGCCATAGTAAGAGAACTTGAGCATTTGAAGATCAATTAAAA
Organism: Picea mariana; assembly: GCA_032191745.1. Lineage (NCBI taxonomy): Eukaryota > Viridiplantae > Streptophyta > Pinopsida > Pinales > Pinaceae > Picea > Picea mariana. Next base: position 44,861 of record JASDQU010104511.1, read on the forward strand.
AAGGTTCTCCACTTGGAAGCGGGCCCGGAGACGTAACCACTCATTGGTGAACTCCGTTATCAAGCTCTTATTGTCTTTGTCCTTTTGTTGTTGTTCATATCTCTGTTTTTACAACATGATTAATTAATATCTGAACTCTTTAAACAACTTTAAGCATCTAAATAAGACAATTGTTTATTATTCCTTCCATTATTGGATCAACAAGGTTGCAAAAAATCACATTTTAAAGCTTAATTAGGAGAGAGTAACAGACCCCACAATGTCCACATGATCCAATTTCACTCACACATATTTTTTCACTATTATTTGCACACATTTCCACTTACATACACTAAGGAATCCAACTTATGTCTTATTTGAGTATGATCTTCTTCTGATACCCAAAAATGATATAGGAGAATCATAAAAAACAAAGAGTTCTAAAGTACCCTTCATCACACCCTTAAAGTAAATGGATTGGCTCATGACTCCAATCCCAAACTATTAAAAAAAAACTCTAAATAACCCACTAAAATCCTTCTTTGTGAGGTCACAAAACAATCTTTTAGTACAATTTAGGATTTTGGGGGTAGACATCCAAACAACCCTTCGTCGTCACTTTTCATTTGAAACTTGGAAGTTGACTATTTAGTTGGGTGCTTGAAAATACTTCACCTTAAGTGTTTCAGGCTCCATCCCGTGATTACTTTTTGAGGTTGAGAGTCCCCTTCCCATAGATGAAGGAGGTAACCTAGTGGAAAAAACCTAGGATTTATACAAAGGTGGTGGTTGTAGGATGCAACTACACCTAGATTATATGTTGAATGACTATTGGGAAATGTCAAAAGTTCCTTATAGACATGCCCCCAATACCCCTCAAGATAAATGATCCTTTCCTACGTTCACTATCCTTCTTGTAGTGGATTCATGCTCCACTATTAAAGCTATTGGAAGGTCCAATAAAATTTTGAGAGGAAAGACATTAGGTGTTTCATGAAACATGATTTTATTTTTTCACTCCCTCGCATGGAAAAATCCCATCCTATCAAAACACTCTACTTAAGATGATATATTTAGGTTGTCTCCATTAGCATTTAATATATTCATTTTTTTCTTTACTTTGATTAGGCCATTTAATTTTAAAAACACAAGTTAGCATTATTTCACTTACAATTCACAAAGACACAACTATTCTAGAATCATAGGGGAGTCATTATAACCTTGACATTGTAGACACCTGCAAGGCCTCCCACCAATGTTGGGAGGTATTCATGGACTTACTATTTCTCCAATTCGACCTCCCCACTCATAGTCACATGTGAGCACAATAGTTATTGGCTAAGCCTTTCTTAGATCAAACTTGCTTGGCACAACTGCTCAAAAAAACCCATTTAGTGGTTCTTCCTCATCGGAAATAGACCCTCAAAACTCAAGAAAAATGGCAGGTGTACCTAATCTACCATACATGGCTTCGTTTAATATTCTAGATTTAATGAAACTAACCAATGATCCCACTATTAGTCAAATTTAGTCTCTTGTCATACTAAAATATTTTCAAACACATTTTACCAAAGTTTGTACAAAACAATTATTAAATATTTAATTTTAATTTCAATTATCCTATGTGATTGCTTGAGATGGTAATTTCTATTATTGAGCAGAGAAAAAAAATTAAATAAAAATAAAAAATAGTAGTATCACTCATGACATCTACAACTGACAATGAAGTTTAATGGTGCAAGTCTAATTATATTATGGACCAGTCGCCAAGGGATTTTTGTTGGAGGATTTTTTCGTTAATTCATAGAATTCCTCATTATTTTCTTTGATGGAGGGAGATGATAGATATTCCATTTTTTGAAGAGGAATTTTGTACTTCATATATCAGTTGTAGTGAATCATATCAATCATATAACTACTAATCGTGAGGACAATGGAGATGTTGAATCTTGTGATGGTGATTCCCACTAAAAATGATCTATACATTCAAGCCAAACTCATGAAAAACTCCATAGAAAATGCATTGCGGTCTTGAAGTATTCTCGGAATCCTTTTTGCAATTTTAGGATCTCAATCTAGGAAATGGTGGATGAACATATTTTGACACACTAGTGTTGTTTACACGAGATGCTCGTATTATCTTGGGATTAATAAGAAGAAAAACCACAAGCTCATATTTGGTGTATTTGTGAATTTTATCATCAAATTATATCATTGCTAAAATGAGTACCCCAGTATTAGAATATAGTAGTGTTGATCATTAGTATATATAATTGAAAGTTTTGGCTAGAAGATTTTTTTTGATAAATTCTCCCAGTTAGAAAGAGGATGAACATCTCATCCTCCCGAGGTTCTGTAAATAACTATTTTTTAGTATGATAAAACTATTTTTTCATCTTAGGGAAAAAAGTGATCAAATTGAAAGGGTTACTCTTAATTTCAAGTTGAAGGGCATATATTCATTAAACTCTTCCACGATGAAAAGTTGAAAAACTAGTTTAGTACTTCAATTGACAAGAGTAAATTAGGTACACAGTTCAAAAAAAATATTTATTTTCCAATTACTTAAAATGTTAAAATTTAACAAAAACAACTAGGTAGATAAGTTGAAATTTTAATAGAAAATAACAATAAGCATATTC
>JASDQU010104511.1:47501-69687 GCA_032191745.1 Picea mariana
AAAAAAAAAAAAAAAAAAAAAACATTTTTGTGAACACCCATATGAGAGAGGGTGTAATCTATGTATTCATATGATGCATGAGCATTTCATTTTATATTCATATTTTGAGCATACCCCAATCATGCTTAACCATGGGAGTCATGTTCATTCTATATCTCAATAGAAAAGAAGAAATTGTATTAGATATTGAGACCTTTCTTGAAAGGTGGTAATTCTATTAAAATAATAGGCCTATGAGAATATGACAATCTAGCATGACTGCATCCATTGCTTATTGTTTAGGTTAAGATTTTTATGATTTGGAGCTTCCCAAGATCCATAGAAACACAAAACTAATGGAAATCACTCATCAAGACCACCAAGCATGATATTTTTATTGAGGATATTGATTGTTTGATTTATCTCTCAAACCATATGAAAATGAATGAAAGAGTGGGATGTTAGAGCATAATCCCTAATGTATAATTTTAATTATAATAAAAATTATCATACCTTCTCCCCATATTTATCAATAATCCCACTAGCTTCAAATATATTGTTTGAATCATTAATGATGCTATAAATTGAATGAACATAATCATAATTATCATCATTGTAATTCCAATTTTAGGTTTTGTGATGTTTACATGGTTTATTTTATGCAAGTTCATACCTAAACCTAATCAAGAACATACAAGTTAGAAAATTTAACCAAGATTAATAGATTTTTTAATCCCAAACATAATCATTACATAGTTTTTCGTGAAACAATGAAAAACTATGCATTATCTTTATGATGAGCTTGACCAAACTTGTATAAGATTGGTGGATTTTCGAGAGATTTACATTCAATTTTTAGTTATGTGTTTTGTTCTCGTTATCTATTGTATTAGTAGGGATGCCATGAATTACATACTAAATGGTTGAGAGGCCCACCAATCTATTAAAATAATAATCACATTAGATACCAAAGCTATAACCATGTCATGAATTTTAATAGGCAAACAAATAATATTATGAACGTAATAAAATAACTATGTATCAACATGTTGGATACTATTAGTGAGATTGAATATGTGAACATGAAAAAATAGAGAAGACTTGATTTCCTTCGGTTGGTTCAATGTCTGTTATTTGGTATTCAATCAAAAATGACATCTAAAAACTCATTTGTAATTAATATTACTAATAAGCTCCCAATGCCATTACAATTTACATCCATGAGTGTAATGTCCCCATTTATGGGTTTCCAAGGCTTGTGTTAGCCTAGAAAAAGGGGTGACATTATGCTATTGGTGAACTCAGAGGATTTGGAGGAGTTATATGAGGCACATCCTAGTCCATTTACCATATTTAATCATCTGGATCACTTCCGCACAATTAGTTCTTGGTTCTGTGGCATTCCAACGAATCTTGTAATTTAAGGGTGTTATCGAGCATAATATAATTAAATGCACTAAATGTATTATTTGGACCATATCATTTGAGGGGACACCTTAGTGTAATATCTTGTTGGAACTGGGATGAAAAGTTCTAAAGTTTGGGATGATGAGGAAGGGACTTCTAGTGTCTTAAAAGTAGATTAATAACTTTTTAGCATTAAAGGGGGTTAAAAAGGTTATAAAGTAACTTTAAGATTAATAGTTACTTAAATATTATTAAAAGTGACTTTTAATCTTTAAGTGAAAGGTAAAGGGGGGATAAGGGGCATGTGGATTAAGTCAAAGGAGGAAAGTTCTAGAAGGGGCATCGAAGAAATATAAAAGGAGGGGTAGAGGTTCACTTTCCTCATTATGTTTGGATTGATCTCTTGTTGGAGTGCTCTTACGAGCCAAGGTTTTCATTGGGATTTTGGAAAACCCTTCCATTGTGGTTTGGTTTTAGTGATACAAGATCCACCCTAGTTAGACAAGGAGGAGGATCCATCTAGGATTGTCATTGAAGATTCATTTTGCAGTTTTTCGTTGGTTTCTAGAGGTGTAGTGACTTGCTTAGGAGGATCATGGGGATTTTTGGAGGTGTCCTTGGAATCTTACAGGCTTTTTTCTTCCATGTTGTTTTGTTTCTTTTTTTGTATTTACAGTTGTCCTAGAAACCATTAGAGACTTGTTATTGATGTGTTTTGATCTCCCTTATATAATAAAAATACCCCCATATTGTCTCTACTATTCATGTGTATTATTGTCTCGACTATTCATGTGTACTTGGATGTGTTTGATGAAATTCCATTAGTATAATGTATGGAAACCATTTGTAGAATGTTGTCAATCAGATTTAGGATAAATCATATGTAATACCAACTATTTGACACAATTACACAAAATATCATAATATCTCATCCTAGATCACTTGGGGATATTACAATGGTATCATAGATGAAGATCTTTCTAGCCCGAGGGGAAATAGTGATACCAAGGAAAGTTTGGGCTTCAAATTGAATATTTTGTATTGGGGCAATGATTTCTCAAGTTTGGAGGCTGAATTACTCTTCGTAGGGTCAAGTCTCTTCAAACTGGGCACATTTATTTAAATCTAGGAACATATTTTACGTGAGACGAAAGTTATTACCATGTGGACTGAGTGTATCGCTACTTGGGTCAATACCCTTGTTAGTGGGACAAAATCTCTTCATTAGGGGTCGATTTCTACTGCAAGGAAACTAAGCTCCCTTCTTGGAGATCGAATCCCTTTTCTATAGGCTGATTTCTCCATATTGGGTGAGTTTTAATATTAGAGGGTCGAGTTGCTTCATTCAGGATTGAAATTACACATCTTGGGGCTGAGTTAACGATCACAGGGCCGGACTATCTCTTGAGGGTGACTTTATCTCCTGGAAATGGTTTGAGCTTCATCCCTTGAGGATACACTGGACAATAAGGATTCGAATAACATTTGTTGTTGGATGTGGGGCTTGTGAGGGAATTCGTGTACCTATTGGTAGCCTGGGAAAGCGCATTGCAACACTTCAATAATCTACAACACACACTTCTCACCAATATTACATATTTGGTTCACGACTTGTTGTGGCCACAAAAACCCACCTTTACTTTTTCTTTTACAAGTAAAAGGAAAGGGGACCCCTACTAAATTTTCAACCCTATTGCCTAATCCTCTACTGCTTATACCTAATGCTATCCCTTTTTCTAATTTGAAGGAGTTGGGGGTTTTATATTGATGGATGATTTTCTTTGATGGGTATTGAATATTTCTCCCAATCTAATGATTTCAAATGTCTTCATAATGCTTATTGAACGGTTATATTTGCTGACATTTGTATGATGGACTTAACATGTTGTCTTCAGAACTTTGGTTGATTCCAAATTGCTTGATGATCCTATTTGGATGCAATGATTGATGTTCTATTGCATGTATTGGATGAGGTTGTGGTTGATTATTTGCTAATTTCCTAATTCAAATTATGCATCCTCTTGCTAACATGTTATGTTGCATGACTTCATACTATGTGCTCATGCATATAGATCCTACTCTTCTATTTCGAATTAACATTGTAGTCTTAAGATACTCACCTACGGTCATCAATATATTTTTAAATAAAACTAACGCTCTCTCATAAGTTGTCTTAAAGGAAAGGGATATATTGGTTATTGTATTAGCTAGTCTTGTTTTATTCCATGGTTGATCTCATTCTTTTGTTTTGTAGGAGAAGGTTTGCATAGCTACTTTGTTCACATGACCTCTCCAGCATTGAGAGGCATGTGGGAAATTTATTGATCCTTTTCTAGAACCTTGAATTTGATCCTTACCGGGATTCCCATTTTCTTATTTCCCTAAGGTCCTGAGCTTCCAAGGCTATTGGATCCACCTTTCCTACAGGCCTATCCTCAAGCCTCTTCGAATTGATCTCTACCAGATTCTTCTTTTGGATTTCCCTCTCTCCCAACACATAGGCCCAAGGCCTATTGGGTTTTCTCCTTATTTTCCTCTAATATTTCCCTAACCAAATCTCATAGTTTGATTTTTCCCATCGAGAGATTTCCAATGAATGTAACCATTCTTAAATCTGAGTTTTGGATTGAATGTTATGGCCTCCTAAAATTTTATAAGCCAAATCTCACCTTTCCTTCCCACTCCCACGTGGCACTCGCGTGGCTCACACTCTCATGTGTCATCTGACATGGTACTAACGTTGATTTGGCACCCACCACCTATCCTGATCATCTTCGATATTTTTCCTAAATCTTATTCCCATCCTTCCGATCACATACTCCGAAAAAATATGTCGAATCTTCATCGTCCCTGGCATTCACACTCTTCATTTTTAAAGTCCTTCTCCATAAAAGTACATTTACTCCTAATATCACAAATCACTCCAATGACCCTCCCCCGATGAATGGTTGGGATTTCATTTCACTCATTAATCGATTGACAACCTTCATTTGTTCTTAGAATTTGATGGCCTTATGGCTACAATACCCACAATACATAAATATATTTCAATTCCTCAGTTTTCAAATGTTCCTTCACTTCCTCATATTGAATTCTTATCTTCTTCTTTCACATAGAAATGTTGTTCGCAAATGAATTCTTTAGTGAATTATGCATGCTCTTTTGAAGCTAAGTCCATTTTCCTTCAAAGAAACCAACATTAGAACCACATGATTATTACTTTGCAAAGTTTTGCAATCTTAATCCTGGAGCATATTTCCAAAGAGAAACTATCCCAAGCCATCGATATTTTCCCTGAGTGAACTGTCAGATATTTTCCGTGCAACAATATTTGGGTTATAATTTTGGATGGTTAGAGTTAACACTCCAAACGGTCTCCTTCAGAATCCGAAGGACTTTTAATCATGATTGTTGATCATCATTGAGAGGATGATCCAGATATTTCACATGCAAAATGGAGCTATGAGGGAATATTTCTCGATACCTCTTGTCGATACCTTGAAACTTAAAAAAAAAATGGATGTTGAATGATTAGATGTGACTACACGTCATCAATTTTTTCGAGCTTTAACCTTCAACATGCAAATCGAATAAGGAATATAATTCGATTCTTTTCTTCGATCCATTTTCACTGGCACATTAGAGAAGATTGTGAAATAGCTCCCCCAATGGATGATGTAGATTTCTCAAAATCTATTGAATGGCTACATATCGCTCTTGTAGTTAATACGTCAAGATAGAAATTGAACAGGAGATACGAAGACTCTCATGGGAAATTGACCAAAACTGTTGATTTGGTGGGTTTTCTCTTTCACAGGTTAAAGAATTAAGTGTCCAGATTAACCCATGGGCCTGATCAAGGGCTGTTGAGTGAGAAAGTTTAAAAAACCATAATTTTTTCTACAAATGTCAGAATGAGGCTAGTGATACCTAATTGGAAAGTTATCAGATAGAGGAATGCAATGGTACGTGTATTTAGGTCGAAGAACTGATATAAGAAGTCAAAAAATGTAGAAAACTGACAACCGTGGATTTGGGGGGAAAATGACCATACCAACTTCAAGTAGTCATATCCAGGGCTACGAGTAATGAAATAAATCCCAGGATAGCTCGATAGAAATATGGAGAAGAGAAAAAAATATGGAATAATAAATAGGATAAGATTGAGAGTGTAAAACACTCAAAAATTCAAAACACAGACACAACTCAAATTCAAATCAAGAACCGAACATGCAGACTTCAAACAATCTTATCTTGAGCTAATGAAAATGAAATTGAGCCATAAATAGCTCAATGGAAATATGAGAGAGAGGATAACAAGACAAAATGATATCATTCAGCATATCAGAGCCAAAAACACTCAGAACAACAAAAGAAATTCAGAAAATGACCCAACAGGAAGAGTGAATAATAAAATTAAATAGATATCATTGGTAAATTGTCATAGGGAGAATATAACCACCCGAGAGTCTCTTCAAATCCCATTTGTAATGCCTACATCTACATTTTCCAAATTCCATAGAAATTTGAAATGTAAAAAAGATAAAATTAGGGGAAAATGAAATGAATCATGAGAACTGAAGAGTCTTTGTCTTGTTCTATAAAAGGGAACTAGTTGAATATATCAAGACTTTTTCCCTTTGTAACAAAGGATGGCACTATTACTTCTAAGGAATAAAGAGCAGGAGGCATTTCAAAAATAGGTGGCTTTGATGGATGTAGTAGAGACTACTCTTGATGCATTTATCTTTTTCTTGAGTGGATAGGATTCTGTTGTATGATTTTTTTTTTGCACTCTTTGTTGTTTACTCAAGCCATCACATGTTTATTCATGGGTACATAAATGATTTTATAAATGTATTGTGAAACTATTTGTCTATGCATCTGTAGCATTATCACTTTCATTTGCCATTATAATACATGAATTATTTCTGGTTCTGATGGTTATCTTTATCTATACTCATTCTCTTGGTTTTTCTCTTGGGATGGGTTAGAATTAGTTATATTTGATTAGTTAGATTTTAGTTAGTTTATCTTTAGAATTAGTTAGAACTCTTTGGGGGTCAGTTTGTTGTTTTTCCCCTTTTTATTCTTTTAATTCTGAGTAGCAACAAGGCCCATAAACTCACGGGAAATGCTACTCCAAACAAGAGTAGGTTTGATTAGGACCTGCTATCAGGCGTTTTCCCTCATCTGATTGAATGGGTCATTTTGGCCTGTCAACACTACTATAAAGAGGAGGTCGATTGCAAGGGTTGTCACCTACAACCTATTCATTAATTACTAAAGTCATTTCATACACCTTTTGTTTGGTGACGTTTCTCCATCTACAGGCCTGTGGTTTCTGTTAAGTTCGTTGATCCATATTATCACCTACAAGAGTATACATCTTAGTTATTTTGCAGAGGAAATACAAAACAACACAAACCAGGTTTTTCCATTAATTATTATTGTATTGTAGCTTGGTTTTCCAAATATTTTTTGTTGTCATGATTATCTAATATAAAATATATATTGAGTTAAGTTGTGGGTATCTATTTATAATTTCTCAACAAAGATAAAAAAAAATCACACATAAACTTTTGTGAAAGCAATTTTATGCCAACCATTTTACAAAATTCTTAAACCATCAAACCAAGGAAATTGAGGGAAGGAAATCAGATTATGTACATACATGGGTAAGAAAAAATGAATACAAAGAGGGATCTCATGGCTGAAATTTTTCATCACATTCAACAAACCAAGAGAGAGCTAGCAACAATTAAATACATGACTTACTACTTGAAGTATCTAGCATTGGATGAGAATATATGTGCAGCTATGTCCTTACAAGACTATTGCACCATCAAGTATGGAAGTTGGCCCAAGGACTTGGACGAGGATTCCTTTAAAGGCACATGGTAGAAATTGAAGATAGATGAGTGTGAAGGACAGATGGAGGAGCATGCATCTAGCCATGTTGAGTATTTGTGCATAGAGGAAGACCAAAAAACAACCTATGATACTCCATTAGAGCTAAATGATGAGGTCTATGACACTAGTGTGATGGATGGGTATACCTATGATGAATTTTTCAAGTCATCCAATGTTGATGATCCAACATCTCTCCCTATGTATGGTGCTTATGATGAGGTTGTGTTAGAAGCAAACTATGATGTGGATTCAGCACCTTATCCCATTTATGATGCCTATGATGATGAGGGCATGAATGTACCTCAATATGATGAAGGATGGGTGTTTGAAAATTTTCCATGGGATATTGATCTATCCTCTCAAGAGCCATGTGTGGAGGATGGAAAAGAAGGGGATAATTTTGGAAATGAGAACATATCGGAAATCTTGTATGAGAATGATAGGCCACATGAGTCCCATCATTTCATGGTATCATCTAATGAGTTAGTTGGTCCCTTGTGTGACATCCCATGCCATGCTGATCAAATAACATTGCATAACTTGGAGGACCGACTATTGGTTACAGAGGAGCGAATTTTACAAGTATTGATGAGGGAATATGGTGGTCATAAGTTTATTGAAGAACTTATGTGGAAAAATCATATGGAGGAGAGAAAAAAAGGAGTTTCATATGGATTCACTAGTGCTCAATTACACATAATAAAATAATCACTAGAGAAGATGAAATCAGATTACTTGCAGTTGTTCATGGATAGGGACCTTACTCTCAAGTTCGTTGAATACATGGAAAGGAAGGTTAAGGATATTTTTTACTGGTTTATTTTGGCACACTCTTCATCAATTACAACAAATAATCCATCATCTTGGGCAGCCATGACACATGAGGGAGTGAGTGTCACTCATGAATTGAGGGAGGATCCTCTTTTGACAATTTCGCACAAGAGAATTTAGAGTTGCAAGTGCGTGAGGAGAGGTATGACAAATAGTTGTGATTATTCTCATGTTTTACATTATGGGGATCAAGATGAGAAAGTTTTTCACATTCCTTATGGACCATCCTACGAAGGAATATATACATACTTGGTTTGGGTGAAGAGGTACATGACATACATGGTCACACTCAGGGATACAGGTTCAAGTGACATCAATAGAGTGGTGGATACAATAGCATCTACATGATACAGGATGATACAGGACGATTCGATGATCAACAAGAGTGTGTATGGGTATTCATTGGCACACAACAAATGTACATTGGAGTTTTGAGGTATTTCTTCCAGGGAGACCTCCTGATAGAGTCAACGAGCATACCATTGAACATATCCAGGCTCTATTGGATCAGTTTACTGAGGTTTTAATATCATTCATTGGGAGTGGTGACCTTCCAATATGGTGGTGGGATCCTGACATTCATCCAAATAATGGATTGCTTCAGACCAGGATGGTAACCAATAGAGTTGAGGCAGTGATTAGTCTACCTCATTGTGGGGATGTTGTGAGAGGATTTGTGGATATTTTTTCTATATGGAGAGATATTTTCCCCCCATGATACCCTTGATCAAGTATAGTCATGTATTGGCAGATTATGACTTCATTGATATGCCTTGATGAAGTATGATTCATGATAGTGGGTACCCGGGGACTGCAGTGTTTTCAAAGTTTAATCTGAGGATGATTAAGATTGGTTTCTCGGAGGAGTGGTCTTCTGAGGAGTTGATCAATTTTACACAGCTCATGACTTCCTGGCTTACCAAGGGTAGTCAGGTGGATTCTTGTTTTATCACCTTGAATATCAATGTTATGAGAGGAGAGTGTTTCACATCATCCAGGTAGGCCCTATAGAGGTTCACATGGAGGGGCTTCACGGACAATTTAGGGGGAGATATGGGAATTTGTACAAATTTTCAGTAGATAAGGACAAAGAACACTCATCCCATATGATTGATGCAGTCCTTGACCATTTCTAGGAAAGAGTTGGAGAGCATTTTGACAGATTGCATCATGTTTTAATGAGGGTATAGTGGGAAGATAGTATGTATGTAGTGATTGACCAGCTCATGGACTTCCTGGTGATTTCTTCAAATTATGGGGTAGCATAGGTGCTAGAGATATCTTGTGGAGATATGTTTACAGTCCATGAGTAACCTTGATTCATTTCCAGTGATCAGGACAAACTTCCTTTTCTGATATTCAAGATTGAGTATGGAAGTGGATTTCTAGGTCATGAATTCACACGGATGCCTATGCAGGCTACTATTCATGGTAGTAGGTTTAGTTCTTACATGTATTTTATATTGGAGTTCTAGAAGAGGAGGATGCATAGTGGGAATGACGATCGGATGATTATGATCAAAGTAGAACAACGTCAACATGGTGGTTCATTTTTTAGATTAGTGTGGGACCCTAGGTTTTGGTATTAGACCGTTCGAAAATTGACAAAGATAAGAGATCTAGTTTATTCTTTTATAAGATTAGTTCCATAGTAGACCAGTTCTTTGAAGAGTTGATAGAGTTTTTTTAGTATCAAGTTTCTCTACTTATCGACAGTATTCAGGAGACCTCTTACATTAGTACCTTGCTAGAAAAAGAGTTTAGTAGAGGATGCTTCACATATCCCAATTTGGTTTGGGACCCTGGTATCATTTTTAGTTTCAATCTGTGGATCATGAGCTTGTGATGGAATTGGTTGAGGACAAGCAATATTTGGGAAGGGAGGATTGTAATGTCCCCATTTTTTGGTTCTATTTTTCTACAGTTGGAGATTACTTCTGAGCCTTGTTTCATCCTAGACATAGGGGTGAGGTAGGTTATCAAATCTCAAAGTATTTGGAGGTGTTATATGAGGCACAACCTAGTCCATTTACCATCTTTCATCACCGGGATCACTTCTGCACAATTTTTTCTCGGTTCCGTGGCATTCCAACAATTCTCATAATTTAAGGGTATTATTGAGCATAATCTAATTAAATGAATTAAATGTGTTATTTGGATCATATTATTTTAGGGGACACCTTAGTGTAATAGCTTGTTGGAACTGAGACAAAAAGTTCTAAAGGTTGAGATGATGAGGAAGGGACCTCCAACATCTGAAAATGCCTTAAAATCATATTAATCACTTTCCATCCTTAAAAGGGGGTTAAAAAGGTTAAAAAGTAATTTTAAGATTAATAATTACTTAAATATTATTAAAAGTGACTTTTAATATTTAAGTTAAAGGTAAATGGGGAATAAGGGTCATGCGGATTAATTCAAAGGAGGAAAGTTATACAAGGGGCATCGAAGAAATATAAAATGAGGGGTATCCCTTCACTTTCCTCATTATATTTGGATTGATCTCTTGTTGGAGTGCTCTCATGAGTCAAAGTTTTCGTTGGGGTTTTGCAAAAACCATTCCATTGTGGTTTGGCTTTGGTGGAGATTGTCATTGGAGCTTCATTTTGTGTTTTTTCTTCATTTTAGAGGTGTAGCGACTTACTAAGGAGGCTTGTGGGGCTTTCAGGAGGTGGTCGTGGCATCTTCCAAATTTTTGGCTTGCATGTTGTTGTGTTTTTTTTGGTTGTATTTTCATCTGTTGTAACAACCATTAGAGACTTGTTATTGATGTGTTTCAGGGTTCCTTCTATAATAAAAATACCCCCATATTGTCTCTATTATTCATGTGTACTTGAATGTGTTTGAAAAAATTCCATTATCATAATGTAGGAAAACCATTTGTAGAATGTTGTCAATCGGATTTAGCATAAAATATATGTAATACCAACTCTTTGACACAATTACACAAAATATCACAATATCCCAGCCTAGCTCACTTGAGGATATCACAATAACTTGTGACTAATTCTTATTTTTTTTTACAAAGCCAAGAATGGAGACAAAGATAACAAAGGAAATGGAATTATGACAAGTGTAGGAGGAAAATATAACAAAGCAAATAGAATTATGATGAATGTGATATTAAAAAACATGAAGTATATAAACTAAATGCAATGTCAATTCCCATATTAACAAGAATCGACGATTCTCATAAGACACCAATTTTAGTGGTGATTCACAAAGACAATATGTATAAGAAAGAGGCATGACACTGGGACAAAGAAGCATTTTTAATATCTATTCTGTCTAAACCTGATTGCCATTAAAATTTCACTTACAATTTCTGATATCTAGAAGCCCAACAATATGATGATAATCATCTCGTTGGCACAACAGTAGATCTAATTACTAGAAATGGGATGGGGATCGACTCGTGCCATAGCCATAAACATACATATATATTGTTCCTATATAGTGCTCAAGAGAATGTTGAAATATTTGAGGCCATTAAGGTAAACGACTTTTCTTACACACCTGTAACATAATATGGTTTAGGAAATTAGGTAGCTATATTCATGTATGTCACACAATATCCATGTAAGTATATGTATACTTACACAACTGCAATGTGAGAAATGCGACATGCTCGTACGAATAGATTATATATTAGTCAGATTGAGAAGAGGACACTACAAATTAGTGTAATGTTAATTTATATCACATTCTTCCATGTAGATACTCTATCTGAATATTCAACTCAATAATAAAGAGGGTGGGGGCATTAATAGAGAAAATATATTAATGTCAAAATAGAGACTTCAGATATTTAACTTAACAATAAAAAGTGTCAAAATAAAGATCTCAATGACTACTAGATTTACAAGATGTAATGCAGTTTCATGTAAGATTTTTTCTATTTTGATTTCGATTTGTAAAATCGCCACTGGTTAGTAAACCTATCCCATGGTTAGTAAACATATCCCATGAAAGGTGAACAAGGAAATTATGTGCACATAATCTATACAATTATTGTAATAATAGAAAGTCGAGCCACATAATAGAAATATCCCAAAACAAAAATTGTGTGCATAAAATATCTCAGAAAAAAAAATATTAACGATGGGAAAAGATTTAAACCTACTTCAGTGGGTGTACGACTCCAGAGAAGATAATGAAGAAAAACTTATTAATGATGGGAAAAAATTTAAACTTACTTCAATGAGTGTACGACTCTGTAGAAGATAATGAAGTGCTCATAGCGATCATAGAAGATAAAAAATTTATTAAATTTTGGAAAATGGTTTAATTGTTTTAAAATTTGGCAAATAGTTTAATTGTTTTTTTATGTATGATTTCACTTAGTAGAATATAATGGGGATGTCTAAATTTCTACTAAATGGTTTTTTTTGCCTGAATCCAGTCATAGGAATTTGAAATTATTTTTTGTTGTTCAAAATCCACTTATGAATGCAGATATAGATTCAACATCTTGAAAAACCCCTTTGACACTTGGATTATACATAAATAATCACTCAAATCTACAAATCTAACAATTTATAAAATCGTCATTTCATAGAAAGTTTAGGCTACTGCTTATATAATCCATGGTACAATATAAAAATACATACAGGAATTTAAAATTATGATGAAACTACTGTTCTAAATAGAATGTTTATTTATAGACGTAGTTTAAATTGTATATTTTTTTTATAATTTTTTCATATTTATATATCAGTTTTACTTGAAATCTTGTTAAAAAAATATCAAAATTGTAGATTTGAGTTTTTAAATCTATATAATTTGAGTGTTTCAGAGTTTTTAAGGGGACTGAATCTATTTATACATTCAAAAATGCAATTTAAAAAAAGAAAAACTAATTTTACCATCATATATTGCAAGCAATAACTACCCCTTATGCAACATTGAATGATGCCCTAGCTGATATATATAGGATCATATCAATTTGATATATATACCATAAATGACAAAATATATCAAATGGTGTATATACCACCTGCCCACCACAACAGGCTAGTTATTGCTAGTGATGATATATTCCAATTTTCCAATTATGAAATTGACACATGTACTTCCCCAGACAACTCTGACAACTGTGGGACATTTTCTTGAGCTAGTTGTTAAATTTGAAACATATATTCAAAGAAATATAAGTAAGAAAGATGTTCCACTCCTCTCGTCGTCTAATTTAAAACAAATACGGAAAGAAATATAACTAATTACATGTTACATATATTCATTGATGGAATTTCTCATCTCTGATAATTGCCATTAATACTCACTTGATAACTAATAAACCATATAGAGTTGCTTTGTAGTTTTATACTCTTCCACATTATTATGTCGTCAGCCTGGGCAGATGGCATTGCATGATTCACATCTGTTTGTCCTGGAATCTCATTCAACATGGACGACGAAAACGGGCCAACTTTTTGTCTTCTATTACTTGATTTCCACATCAAGTATTTCCATGGCAATGAAAATGCAAGAAAGATTCTCATCTAGTTAAAATATGAGAAAAAAACACACACAGGTGAGGCTACGCTCACTTCTATATCATTCAATGAAGACTGATTACATCATTATATAGGAAACTAATCTAATTAGTCGGTTACATCAAACCATAGATAACTAGACTCTACTTACACTACTGACTCTGTCAACTAACACTTAAAACTGACGCTTATAACTGACTCTTACTCCATTATTTCCAAGTCTCCCCCTTAATGGAGAATGGATTGACTTCTACACCTAACATCTCCCTAAACAACTCAAACTTAATCTTTCCAAGAGGCTTAGTGAAAATATCAGCAACATTTTCACTAGTATTACAATACATAAGAGCTATTTCATTTGACTGCAACTTTTCTCTAATAAAATGAAACTAAGCATCAACATGCTTTGTCCTTGCATGAAAAATCAGATTCTTCGCAATATTGATTGAACTTTGATTATAACATTTGATCATCTTAGGTTCCTTTCGTTCTTCTCCAACATCTTGAAGAAGTCTTCATAACCAAATAGCTTCACAAGTTGTTGCACACAAGGCTTTATATTCTGCTTCAGTAGAAGACAAAGATACAGTAGGCTTCTTTTTACTGCTCCATGAAACAACCTCAGATCGAATGCCAAACACATATCCAGTGGTTGATCTTCGATCATCCAGATTGCGAGCCCAATCAAAATCTGAGTAACCTGTAAACTCAACATCAGATGTATCAGTATATTTAATACCATAATCATGTGTTCCTTTTAGATACCTAAGTACCACCTTCGTTGCATTCCAATGGATTTCTAGAGGTTTCGCCATAAACTGACTTAACACACTCACAAAGTATGCAATATCAAGTCTGGTTGTGGTGAGATAATTCAAACTACCCACCATCTGTCTATACATAGTGCCATTCACCTCCTTCGAACCATCATCACAAGAAAGTTTCACATTCTGCTGCATGGGAACAATAGAAGATTTACACTAATCCATTTTGAATCTCTTAAGTACTTCTCTGATATACTTACTCTGACAAACAAAATTTTGGTCTGCATTTCTCCAAACTTGAAGACCTAGGCAGTAATGTAACTCACCAAGATCTTTCATTTCAAATACCTGAGACAACTGCTCCTTGATTTCATCAATTAATTTCTCTTCATTTCCTGTAATTATCAAATCATCAACATATAAGGAAATCAATACTATATACCCCTTCTCATCAAATTTGGTATACAGATTTGGATCACTTTTTCTCCTCATAAAACCATGTTGAAGAAAGAAAGAGTTTATCTTCTCATACCATGACCAAGGTGCATGTTTTAGTCCATACAATGCTTTCTTTAACTTACACACTAAGTGTTCTTGCCCTTGTTCCATAAACCCTTTAGGTTGAGTAAGGTAAACCTCCTCCTTTAACTCACCATTCAAAAATGCAGATTTAACATCTAATTGGTGCAAATTCCAATGATACATTGTAGCTAAAGCAATTAACATTCTGATAGTATTCAATTTAGCTACTGGTGCAAATGTTTCAACATAATCAATACCTTTTGTTTGTGAATAACCCTTTGTCACCAGTCTAGCCTTATATTTATCTATACTAACATCCGATTTAAACTTGGGTTTGTATATCCATTTGCATCTAATGGGCTTCTTATGTTTAGGCAATTCATTCAATTCCCAAGTATCGCTTTTCATTATAGATTCATATTCTTCCTCCATTGCATTTCGCCATTCATCATGTTCATTTGCTTCATCAAAACTCATGGGTTCTATGACATTTGAAATGCTACTCATTAGGGCATAGTCTCTATACCTCTCAAGGAGTCGAACCTGTTGTGAAGATATTCTCAACTGATTATCTTCCTGCCCACTTTGTGAAGATATGTCTTTGCTTCTAGGTGAAATGTGACTTCTTGAATTGTCCATATCATTGAGTCCTTCTTGCTACTGCTACTATTGTCACTACAGTTGTGGCTGTTGTTGTGGTGGCTGCTCCTGCTGCTGCTCTTATTTAACTCCTTCATCAAGAAGTCTATGCCATTCCTCATGACTGTTGTAGTCATTATTTCCTGCTTCCTGCTCATGGAAAAATACATCTCTACTTGCAAATACTTTGTGAGTGGCAGGATCAAATAGTTTGTATGCTTTGAATTCAAAATAGTACCCAATGAAAATACATTTAATGGCTTTAGCATCCAATTTCTTCCTATTCTCTTTGGAATATGAGCAAAATCCTTACACCCAAATACTTTCAAATTATGAACTACAGGTTTGGAACCATACAAGGCTTCGAAAGGAGTAACATTATCAAGACACCTTGTTGGACTTCTATTCTTTAAATAAACTACATTATTTATGGCTTCAGCCCAAAATGCATTCGAGAGATTCTTACCTTTCATCATACTACTCGCCCTTTGTGCACAACTGAAAAAGTAAAATTTGTGCAGTCCAGCTGAAATTATAGTGCGGACATCTTTAACGATTTTCGCAACCCAAGTGCTCGTGAGGTGCAGACTCCCCACACTCTATTACTAGGTGAGGCTGCATGGATAGATAGCGTGAGAAACATATTTTTCTATTGCTTCTCATCGAGTCTGGCTGCAGCGTGAGCAAATCTTCTTGTTGGGAAGCGTAAGAATCATCCAAGAGCTAGTTGAGGAAAGATGGTCGTGGAGAAAATTGTGAGCAAATCGTTGACCAAATAAGGTAATGCATGATTTTAGTTCCGATTTGGTGTGTGAGAAATTTTTCATGCATGAGATTTCAATGTGGATTTGGTGCATGAGCAAGTTTGCATGCGTGAGAGTGGAGGTAGTTTTCATGTGTGAGCTCGTGGAGGTAGTTTGCATGAGTGGAGTTTGAAGCGTGAGTTAATTTCACATATTAGTTTTTTTGTGAGTTAATTTTACATATTAGTTTGCATGCGTGGAGTTATTAAATAACCTTTATTCTTAGTGAGTGAGGTATGGAGTTTATTGAAAGTGGATACTTTCTTATAAAGTGGATATCTTTTAAGTAAAGCATGAGGCTTCTATAAAGAGGTGAAGAGGGAGTTATAAACATTTTTATTAAAGTGGATGCATGTGTATTTAAAGCAAAAAAAAAGGGAAAAAAAATTGTTTTTTAAGAAATTTATATTATTTTTATATATAAAGTGGTTTTAAGGTTTTCTCTTAAGAAAGCTGAGAGTCAAGATTGAGACGGATCGGTGGTATCTGAAGGCAGAGCGACAAAAAGTTGCATATCCTTGGTGATTCACTAACAGAGACTAAATTGATGCAATGGCGAATCTACTGGCAAATACCTACCTCAACGAAGCCAACAAGTTAGATGGCTTGAGTTTCATTAACTAGAAATTCAAGATGCAGACATTGATGGAGGGCTATGGTGTCTAGAACATTGCAAAGGGAACTTAAGTGAAACCTGATGCGGATGCATGTGCAACAACAACACAGATCCAAGATTGGGAGAAGCACGAAAACAAGGCAAAAGTATTGTTGTGCATGTCTGTTAAAGATAGCATAATTCCACATATTAGAGAAGCTACAACTTTTGCTGCAACGTGGAAAATGCTTAAAGCATTGTATGAAACTAGCAACACAAATCACATTTTGTTCTTCAAAACAAAATTTCTAGGCATTAAGATGGATGGAAATGAATCTGTTACTTCATTTTTGGGTTGAATTAAAGGGGTGAAAGACAAGCTAGTAAATATAGGGGAAAGTGTTTCCAACATCGATCTGGTCACTATTACCTTAAATGGTATGCTAGAAGATTATCATATGTTCATAACAGGTCTCGTAGCAAGGGAGAAACCTCCTACGTTTGAAGAACTAACAGGTATTTTTCTGCAAGAGGAAGAGAGGTGTGGGAATCTGAAGCCTCACAATAAAGATTTGGCACTGTGGTCAAATAAGAGATCCTCGAGAGAGAGATCAGGAGAAAGAGGTAGAGGAGGCAGTTCATCGTAGAGAAGCAGTTCATGGGAGAGAGGCAGTTCATCGCAGAGAAGACAATCTCCAAGATCGAATCAAGGTATGTAATCTAACAGAACTGAATCAAAGAGTTGTTTTTATTGTGGTCGACCTGTACATATTGTTAAAGACTATCATAAGAAGAAAAGTGATGAGGCTAGGAACAAACCTATAATGCATTCAGGTCATTATGCAGAAAAATCGTTAAATCATGATCTCAAATTATTTATTGTTAGTGATGATATTGATGAACCCCCAAATTTTGATTCATAGGATTGTAGGTTGTTTGTGTCTAACGCTTCTTTATCTGCTGAAATGGATAATTATGATGCCTGGTTTGTGGATTACGGAGCATCAGTACATATGACATGCAATAAGATGTGGTATACTAATTTTAAAGAAACACAGAATGGAGCTAGCATATATCTTGGTGATGACCGCACTCATCCGATCAAGGGATGTGGAGACATTCCTATGACATTGTCAAATGGTACAGTTCATCACATTCACAATGTTGTTTATGTACCAGGGATAAAGAAAAACTTGATCTCTATGTCCACCATTACATATCAGAACTTGAAGGTTGAATTCTTCAAGAATTATTGCATAGTGAAGGATCTGTTGGACCACTTCCAAACTGTTGCAATGGGAATCAGAGAAGGAGGCCTGTACAAACTTGATGTTACCAGCGAATCACATCACGCACTGACTTCTGCAACTATGCCAACAGAGATTATTTAGCATCAAAGGTATGGAGACATCAATCATCCTGATTTAATGTTATTAGAGAAAAAGAATATGGTTGAAGGACTTCCCATATTAAAGAATGAGAATGTTTTGTGTGATGGATGTGCATTAGGAAAGATGCATAGAGATGAATTCCCCTCTAATCTTGACGGAAAAAAGAGAGATGTGTTAGATCTTGTACATACTAATGTTTGTGGGCCTATGCAGACTAAGTATTTAGGAGGTGCATTTTACTTTCTGTTATTTATTGATGATTGCACGAGATACACATGGGTTTTCTTCCTTAGACCAAAAAGTGATGTTTTCGAGTACTTTAAGGAATTCAGAACCATGGTGGAAAAGCAGACAGGAAAATCCATCAAAATCCTCCATTCAGATCAAGGGGGAGAGTATAAATTAGGGAACTTCAACAAATATTGCAAAGATCATGGAATAGTACAACAGTTTACAGTACCTCACACTCCACAACAGAACGGAGTCGCTGAAAGAAAAAACACAACTCTGGTAGAGTGTGCACCCAGTATGATGAACGGTAAGAATCCTCGAATGCATTTTGGGCTGAGGTAGAAACTTTTTCCAGCTGCTTAAGTATTTTTTGGGAAAAATTTTCAAGTGTGGTGAACTCTGCTCTCAATTTCTGAATCTCCAGTCCAATATCAGGTACTTGTGTTGGGCGTTCACTTTGATAGACTTTGTCATGGCTGCTCTCTCCTCCACAATTGGTCTGCATTCTAATTTTCTTATTATTGGGTAGTATAGAATGGACTCATGAGATCATGAACTACTCATGGCTTCAATTTAATGCAGTAAATTCATGTCAAAGCTAGAAAGCATCTCTCGTCACTGAGAGCATTTGATATGCTCAAACTTCCAAGAATCCTAAATACAGCCTTTGCAAATGACAAATTGTGTTGGAGAAGTTCAAATCATAGGCAACCTCACAAACTGAAGTGAGTAAGTCATGATATACAAAACAAAAGCTTATTTTGTCTTATAACTCGAAAGTAACGAGACGATATAGATAGTGCCAAATTCCAATTATTTTTAGACGTAGCTCACATGGGAAAGTCTTCCTTCAGGCGGTAGGATAAAACATTTCCCGAAAACGAGGGCTTTTAAATATCTTTGAATGGTTGGTCCCAGACCCTTTGAAAATCCTAAAATTAAGTAGATCGATCGGGAAAAACAACTAAAACTCAGTAAATTGATCGATGCATTTTGTTTTGCTGAATTCCCACCACCCTTGCCGACCATCCACATGACTCCATATATTTTCGATTTATGACATTATTTTGTTGTGGGTAAAAGCATTCAGTCATAGTATCAAAGACCTTGTATTTCAATTATCATCAAGTTTTGCAAATTTCAATGGAAAATGGTGAGAAGATAATTTGCACCACTCGATCAACTAATATTTATAGAAAATGGTGAGAAGATCATTTGCACTAGTTGATAAACTATGATATTTCTGGAAAATCGTGAGAAGACAATGTATGCATATTTTCATTCTTCGTTTGTACGAAATATAGTGTATCATCACATGTATATCCACATTATTCTCATTTTAAACTTTTTTTAATTGGAATGTAAGTAAGATTATTCCTTTTTATTTTAAATTTTTATAATATTAACAATAATCATTTTTTATCTTTTATATCAATCATTTTTATAAAGTGGTTGTTGCTAGTTGAAGACTAAAAATCGACCAAAGACCAACATGTGGTGAAGATGACCATTAATATATTAATTAATTATTACATTAATATCATATATAATAATAATGTAATTTATTAATACATTAATATATTAAATTAATGTATCAATACATATATATTAATGTTCTATTGATATATTAATAATATATAAATTAAAGTATTAATTTACATTAATGTATTAATGTGTAATGTAATATATATATAGATAGATAGATATTGCTAAAGTATTAATAAACTAATACATTAAATACATCAATAAATATATTATCAAAGTATTAATATGCCAATACATTAATAAAAGAGTAATACATTGAACTTAATGTATTTACTAATATGTTATTAAAGTACTAATATATTAATGTATAATATAACATATTAAAATATTAATTATACATTAATATTGTATTAATACATTAAAATATACCTTCATTGATTGATTGATACAATAATAATGTAATGTATTAATTATTTTATACATTAATACATTAGTAAAGTATAAGTACACTAATAAAATATTACATTAATAATATATTAAATACATTAACAAATACATGAATACAATATTAATACATTAATAAAGTAATACATTAATAAAATAGTAATTTATTGAACTTAATGTATTTAATAAAACACTATTAAAGTATTAATACATTAACAATATATGATCAAATTACTTAATTTATAAATATAAGTATTAATACAGTAATGCACAAAGTAACATAATAAAGTGTTGATACTTTAAATATGTAATGTATTAATTGAGTAATAAATTATTAAGTGAAACATTGCTAAAGTATTAATACACTAATAAAGTAATATATTGATAATATATGATTAATGTAGTAATACATTAACAATATAATCTTAAAGTATTAATATATTTATTAAAAATTATTATGGTTAATTATGGTTGACCATGATTTTGGTTTCTTATGGTCATAACTATGAATAACATTGATAAATTAAAATATACTGAAATATATTAATTTATTTAATTAATACAATTTGAATAAATATATTACTAAAGTATGAATACACTAAGACATTAATAAAGTATTAATAAACACATAAAATAATGTATTAATAAAATATTAACACATTATTACATTAATGTAATGTATAAATTAAAGTTTAAATTTACACTACTAGTAATGTAACTTATTAAATAATTAATACATTAATAATGTAATGCATAAATAATAAATTATTAAAATAATAATACATTATTAATAATGTATTTATTAATATTATTAATACATTAAACTATTATTAATATTGATATTGATATTAAAACATTAATATTAAAGAATTAAAATATTAAAAATTATTAATACTTTAATAATACATTATTAAAGTATTAATATCTTAAAAAATACATTATTAAAGTAGTAATACATTAATAATGCATTAATACAATAATTTACAATGATCATCATCATCATCATCATCATCATCATAATAATAATAATAATTTATTTGACCTTTTAAAAGGAAACACATGTTCTTAACCATTAGGCCCTCTCAGGTTGGATCATCATCATCATCATCATAATAATAATAATAATAATTTATTTGACCTTTTAAAAGGAAACACATGTTCTTAACCATTAGGCCCTCTCAAGTTGTATGGTTGGCCACCATACAATCTGAGTGGGCCTAATTCTTGACTATGGTTGGCCACCATTATGGTTAACTTTGGTAGAACTTGGTTGACTTTGAGAAGGAAAGGTTTACTATGGTTGACATGGTTAATTATGGTTGACCATGACCTTGCTTAACTATGACCATGGATAATTATAGTTGACCTTGGTTGACCATGACTAGGTTAATTTTGGTTGACCTTAGATTACCATGATCATAGTTAATTATGGTTGACCATGACCATGGTTAACTTCTGTTGACCTTCACTATGATTGACATTGGTTGACCATGACCATGGTTGAGTGTGGTTGACCATGGTTGACAATGGTAAACATTGTTTCACAATTATTGTTCATAGATGACCACCACTAGCCATGACGAATGACCATAACTATGATGACATTATTACATTAATATATATATGACCACGAGTGACCATCACCATGAGTATGGATGACATGAATACATTAATGTATATTGTAATG
>JASDQU010104511.1:69707-95594 GCA_032191745.1 Picea mariana
TTATTGTTCATAGATGACCACCACTAGCCATGACGAATGACCATAACTATGATGACATTATTACATTAATATATATATGACCACGAGTGACCATCACCATGAGTATGGATGACATGAATACATTAATGTATATTGTAATGTATTAAGTAATTAATACATTAAAATATCAATAATGTATTTATTAATATTATTAATACTCTAAAACATTAATAATAAAGTATTAATACATTAAAAAATTAATAAAATATTAATATATTAAAAATACATTAATAAAGTAATAAATAAATTACTAAAGTATTAATATATTAAAAATACATTAATAAAGTAATAAAAAATTAATAAATACATTAATAAAATATTAATAATTTAATAAATACATTATTAAAGTAATAATGTATTATTGACAATGACCATGGTTGAGTATGGTTGATCATCACCATGATTAACTTTGATAGACTTTAGTTGACTTTGGGAAGGAAATGTTCACTATGATTGACTTGGTTAATTATGTTATTAAAGTATTAATACATTAATCAACAATGACCATGACCATGGTTAACTTTGCTAGACCTTGGTTGACTATGGTTGACTATGACCATGGTTAACTTTGGTAGACCTTGGTTGAATTTGGGAAGGAAAGATTGACTATGGTTTACATGGTTAATTGTGGTTTACCATGACCATGGATAATTATGGTTGACCTTGGTTGAGCATGACCATGGTTAATTGCGGTTGACCTTGAATTACAATAATCATGGTGAATTACGGTTCACTATGACCATGGTTAACTTCCCTAGACCTTCATTATGCATGATCATCACTATGGCTGACCTTCATTGACCATGACCATGGTTGAGTGTGGTTGACCTTGGTTGACAATGGTTAACTATGTTTGACAAGTGTTGTCTGTAGATGATCATGGATAGCGATGACCATGACTATGGATGAAATTAATACATTAATGTATATTATAATTTATTAATTAATTAACACATTAATACATTATTAAAGTATCAATACATTAAAACATTAATAAATTAGTAATACATTTTTAAAGTATTAATACATTAACATTTTTTTATTACATTAATGTAATGTTTAAATTAAATTAATAATTTACATTAGTGTATAATGTCACTTATTAGTTAATTGATACATTAATAATGTAATGTATTAATTTATCAATACATTATTAATTAATAGTTTCTAAAGTATCAATACACTAATAAAGTAATACATTAATAAAGTAGTAATACATTGACCTTAGTAATACATAACTAAAGTATTTATACATAGCCTTAGTAAATAGCTTGTGTCGAACATAGCCTATGTATTAATACGATATTAACACATATTATTAATAATGTCACAATGTCACGACAAGATGATCACCTTGTCGTAACGAGGTTATGTTCGTCACATTGCAACGACAAGGCTATGGTTGCCACATTGCGATGACATGATATTTTGTGTCACATTGCGACGAAATGATATTTTGTGGCACATAACGAAATGATATTTTGTGGCACATTGCGCCGAAAGGATATTTGCGTTACATTGTGACAACAAGATATTTGTGTCACATTGCGATGATGAGGTTATGTTTGTCACATGCGACAATAAGGCTATGTCAATCAAATTGCAATGACAAGGTTATGTTCATCACATTACGATAACATGATATTTGTGACACATTGTGAGGACAAGTTATTTGCGTCACATTGCGATGAAGAGGCTATGTTCATCACATTGCGATGACAAGGTTACGTCAGTCACATTGAGACGACAAGGCTATGTTTGTCAAATTGTGATGAGAAGACTATGTTTGTAACATAACAACAACAAGACTATGATTGTCACATTATGACGACAAGGGTATGTTCAAAACATAGCAAGGACAAGGCTATGTTCTTCCCACAACGACAACATGGCTATGTTCATCACATTGTGACGAGAAGATATTTGCATCGCACTGCCAAGACAAGATATTTGCATCATATTGCGAGGATAAGGCTATCTTCATCACATCGCAATGACAAGGCTATGTTCATCAAGTGTAAGGATAAGGCTATGTTCTTCACAATGCGACAATAAGGCTATGTTCGTCACAGTGTGACAATAAGTGTATGTTAGTCACATTGCGATGGTGGGGCTATGTTCATCACATTACAATGATAGGGATATGTTCGACACATTGTGACAACAAGGCTACGTTTGTCACATTGTGATGATAGGATATTTGCATCACATTGCAAGGACATGATATTTTTGTCACATTGCGATGACGAGGCTATGTTCATGACATTACAACAACAAGGCTACGTTCATCACAATGTGACGATAAGGCATGTTCATCACATTGAGACGATGGGGCTATGTTCATCGCATTGCAACGACAGGTCTATGTTCAACACAATGTGACATTACTATGTTTGTTAGATTGTGATGCTACTGTGTTCATCACATTGTAACATTAATATGTTCATCACATTGCAACATCCAATTTTCTTTATCAAATTGCAATGTTGGATCATGTTCTTCACATGACAAGGTTGGCTTATGTTCAACACATTACAAAGGAACTTTTGGTGAAATTTTTAAAAAAATATAACATTTTTTTCATTTGTCACAAAGATAGGAATTGTGAAGTGATGTATGCATTACATAGAAGGAAACTTAAAATCTTACTTATTCTAGCGACGATGATAGAAAATCATCTAAAAATTTGCACATAATGAGTTATACTATTAAAAGGAAATTGATAAATTTCACTACAATAAAACAACTCCTTTAGTAAAGAGAATAAAAAATTTAAAATATAATTTATTATTCCATTAAGAAATACCTATATAAGTTAAATATATAAAAACTAAAAATGTAGTTGATTCCTATTATTTTATTAATACATTAATACAGTATTCAATAACAATTCAAATGAATTAAAATAATACATTAATATAATTGAAGTGGATTATAATAAAATATTAATACACTGATAAAATAATGCATTAATAAAGTAGTAATACATTATTAAAATATGCATATATAAATAATACAGTATTACATTAATATAATGTAGAAATTAAAGTATTGATTTACATTAATTAATGTATAAAGTAATTTGTTAATTAATTCATACATTAATAATGTAATGTATTAATTACATTAACATATTATTAAATAATTAATAAATTACTAAATTATAATAAAATAATATATTATTAATGTAATAACACATTTAAAAATACATTTATGCATTAAAACTATTAATAAATACATTATTAAAATATGAATACATATTAGTAAACAATTAACACATTTAAATATTAAATTATTATTATTAAAAATAAATTATTATGACTAAAAATAAATTATTATTATTTAAATTATTTTATTATTATTTTTTTTAGTATAAAATATATTTTAATATAAATAGTTTTAATAGTTTTAATACGAATAATCTTAACTCTAATCTTTCTTATAACCTCTTTTTTTTGTCAATCTTAATTACTTAAAGATAACTACTTCTCAATATTATCAAGCTTAATTAATTAAAAACAAAACAAAATAATGATGCTGATCAATACTCAAAGAAATTGACAAAAGAAAAAACTTTTTTAGATTTTGTTAAATAAATTGTAACAACCTTCTTATTTAAATTTAATGGTTACACATACATCTAGATTATATAAACTAATCTAAATCAATTTCAATGTTATCCAGACACACATTTTGAAATATCAAATTTATTTAAATACAAATTTTATTCGTATTTTTAAATTATCAAAAAAATTATATTATCAAAAATATATATATATATATATATATATATATATATATATATATATATAATTAGTAAAAGAAATTTTACTAATAACCTTTTTAGAAAATACAAACTTTCATGGATAATGTAATATTCAAATATACATATACACAGTTCGTTTCCTCATGTCCTTGATTTTATTATTGATTATCTAGTTAAACCTAAAATGAAATACTATTAGCGGATGTTACTCCCATTGTAGTCGATGCAATTCAAGTTTAATAGAGAAAATATTTTATTATAATAATAAAGGGCTTCTCACGTAAATGGATGAAATAGTTTATTATATACAACTTTTACGAGTTCACCATTTCTGATTTTTCAAAGGTATATGAATTTCTAACTAAATATGCAAAGGATTGAATGATTACATCTAGAAGGTAAAACCATTTTTTCTAAGAGATAATCATATCTTCATCGATCCTATGAGCTTTGAATTGATCGAGTATAATGCAACGAGGTAAGCTCAAGCGCACGTGGGGATATAGATAGATTATAATAATAAAAAGAGACAATTTTATTTCCCTATCTGAAACATTAAACATTGTGAAAAAACATATACTCAAAAACCAACTAATACAAATCAACAATGGATTGGATGAAAATATTACTTAAAATCAGTATTTCCATAGTTGTCAAAATACAATTCACTGATATGCCCAGAAACATGAGACAAACGCAATAATGGCAATTCACTGATATGCCCAGAAACATTAGAAAAACACAATAATGGCCTCACTTAGGGGCTGTAAATTGGAATCTCCATTCACTTATAAGAAAAAGAGGAAGATGGAGGCCAACTATTCTATACGAGATTCGATTTGATTGATAAAATCCGTGCCATTTTCCAGCCAGTCCCATTTTCTCTATGTGGCTTTTCTTTTGGTTTTATATATTTGGTGCATAATGCGTGTATTCCTTGACTGCTCACTCGTCTTGTCTCAAGATAG
The DNA here is from genome assembly GCA_032191745.1 of Picea mariana. Lineage (NCBI taxonomy): Eukaryota > Viridiplantae > Streptophyta > Pinopsida > Pinales > Pinaceae > Picea > Picea mariana. The sequence goes on from JASDQU010104511.1 coordinate 74,481, forward strand.
TAAGGAGGTCAATGGTTTTCTTGAGAATAATCTTGTCGTAATCTTATGGATACAAGGAATCATCTCTAGATTGTGAAAAAAAAAAAGGGAGGTTTATCCTAGTTCGGGTATCGATGTTTATAAACACCCAACACAAACGAGGCTTATCGGAATTTGGGGTTCGGAATTTACAAACATCCAACGCAAAAACAAAACAAATATTCTCGAAATGCGAAATGTGATCAGGCTTTGGGCCCACCACTTTTGGGTTCGGAGTTTTGGAAACTAAAGAACTCCCCGCACTCCAACAAATAATAGTTTGAGAAATGATTAAGGCTAAGATATGAATAAGACGAGTTTACGAACTCAATTAATATAAAAATAAATAAATAAAAAATCAACGGAGAGAACACCTCCGAATACGAAAAATCAAAATTTTCATTCAATATGCTTTTCAAGATCAATTAGATTACAATCTGTATCAAGTATTTATACACTAACATAGAACCAAAAAATGCCCCTTCGATCTTAGAAAAAATTTAATTAAGGAGGTGATGGTATCTCGTGGCCTTCAAAGGTTAAGGCAGCCACCGATTGAGCAATTTACAGCAAACCAGTAAATCGGTGCTTAATCCTCGAGTCTTGAAGGGTCAAGAAGGCCATCGATGCGTCGTTATTCAGGCGATGAAATGATTACAATCTGACATACTCCCTCTTAATCATTTCAAAAACAAAACAAACAGTAACATGCAATAAAATATTGTTGTTAACAATACATTACAGCTTACAGACCCCAATATTATATCTATGAATTTTAAACAATTCATTTCCCAAAGGCTTTGTAAATATGTCTGCAAATTGTTCTTCGGACCTACAGAACTGAACATAAATTTCTTTACCATTTACTAGCTCTCGAATGAAATGATACCTCGTATCAATATGTTTACTCTGCTTGTGAAAAATGTGATTCTTTGACAGTGCAATGGCCGATTTATTATCATAGACAATCTGAGTTGCACCATTCTGCTCATGAAATAATTCATTCAAGATTCTTCTCATCCATACAACTTGACATGCAGTTGTTTCTGTTGCAACATACTCTGCCTCAGGAGAAGATAAAGTCACTATGGTTTGTTTCTTTGATGCCCATGCCACTGCTCCAGATCCAAGACTGAACACACAACTAGATGTGCTCTTCCTATCATCAATGGAACCTGCTTGGTTTACCTTTGTATATAGAGTTGGTTCACTTGGACTTCTGTTGAATCCAACATTAATCAGGTACTCATCAACCTTGCTATACCAAACTTTGGATGCATGCTTCAATCCATATAAAGCTTTCCTTAACTTATAAACTTTATCTCTGTGCTTATCAATCTCATAACCCAGAGGTTGTCTTACATAAAACTCTTCTTCCAAACATCCATTCAAGAATGCAGACTTAATTCATTTATTGCATGATCCATTTATTCTAAGCTACAATAGCTAAGACCATCCTCACTGTGTCAATTCTTGCTACAGGAGAAAAGGTTTCATTGTAATCAATATCAGGTTGCTGACTAAACCCCTGAACTACAAGTCTTGCCTTGTACTTTTCAACTTCACCTTCTACATTCAACTTAGTCTTATAAACCCACTTAACACCAATATTGTTCTTACCTTCAGGTAAATCAATAAGATTCCAAGTGTTATTTCTTTCAATGGAATCAATCTCCTCATCCATTCCTTTTATCCAGACATCCTCTTTAGCAGCTTCATTAAAACTTATAGGATCAATGGCATTAATGCAAAATTTGAAACCTGATCTACTTCTTCATTCTGATCATATAATTATCTTAAGCTTCTAGTCTTCTGACCTTTAAATATGTTTTTTAATGAAGCTAAAGTAGGATTTGATTCACTACTTACTTGTGAATCTGTTTGATGTCCACCATGTCCAGATGGCTCACCACGCTCATGAGTTCTAGGAGTTCTAAATTGAGATTGGTTGATATCTAGGGCTTCCCTTGTAGGACTTCTTGCTGCAGGCGTATGTGCATGTGGAACCAACTGTCCACCTCCTTCAGCCTGCTTAGCTCCATCATCATCTTCACGGGGTAACACATCTCCCTCTGAAACATATTTATCAATACTTCCATCCCAAGCTTCCTCTTCTTTAAATTGAACATCTATGTTGATTACATACTTCTTGGTGATGGGATTGTAGAGTCTATATGCCCTAGACTCTTCATTGTATCCAATAAAGATACATCTCTCACTTCTGTCGTCCAACTTCCTCCTCATTTCTTCAGGTACATGTGCATATGTTACACATCCAAAAATTTTGAAATACAAAACATTACAAGGCTTACTGTCCCAGGCTTCCTGACGTACACGATTCCTCATGGTCTTGGTCGGACTTATATTCAAGATATAGATAGATAAAACAACCGCATCTCCCCAATATTCATTTGAAATATGCTTCTCTTTCAACATGCTTCGAGACATATTCATAATGGTCTGATTTTTCCTTTCAGCCACTCCATTCTGCTGTGGAGTATATCGAGCAGTAAACTACCTTTTAATTCCATGAAAAACACAAAATTCAATGAACTCATTTAGTTTATACTCACCTCCTCTGTTATACCTTAGGATCTTAATGGTTCAACCACTCTGATTCTCAACCATAGACTTAAACCTCTTGAAAACTTCAAAGGCTTCGGATTTATGCTTAAACAAATACAACCAAGTCTTCCTACTGAAATCATCAATAAAAGTCATAAAATAAACACTACCATTAAAAGAAGGTGTTTCTATAGGTCCACACAAATCTGTGTGGACAATTTCCAATGAAGCTTTTGCTCTGTAGGAAACACTTGAAACAAATTTCTATCTATGATGCTTCCCAAGTATACAATTCTCACAAGAGCTTGCAGGTTGTTGAATACAGGGCAACCCCTTTACCATCTAAAATGTAAATGACGATATCTCAAATGCCATAGCCAAGATTCATCTAAACTTCCAGCTTTATAAGCATTCAAAGAACCACTCAAATCATTTATCATAACAAGTGGAAACATTCTATTATTGGTCATCTCTACTCTTGCAATCAACTGTTTGTTGGGTAATTTATCATAGATTGTACATACCTTTTTCTTGAAGAACACTCTGTACTTTTTCTCCAATAGTTGTCCAACACTAATAAGATTGCATTTTAAACCAGACACGGAATAAACATCGTCAATATTTCTTCTCTGATTATTCTTAGTGTAAACTGGAACTACACCTTTACCATTAACTGTAACCTTACAGTCATTTCCCAGTTTTACTTCAACTGAATACTAGTATCAATAGAAGAAAATAAATTCTTATTACCAGTCATGTGGTTACTACAACCACTATCCAAAAACCAAATATCATTAGTACTTTCCTGAGTGACATTACAAGTCAAGAACATAGGATTTTGATCATCCTCGGACTCGTTTGTGATATGTGCAGACTACCTTCCAGCATCTATCTGCTTCTTCCAACATTTGTTAGCAAAATGCCCAAACTTCTTACAATAATAACATTGAACTTTAGATTTATCATACCTCTGATTTTCTTGCTGCCAAGATTTGTTGTTGCTCCCTCTTAAATTAGGAGGATTCTGCTGGGACTTCTCCTCAGACTCTAATTCAGTTTTGTTGTCCCTTCGACCAAAATATTGACCTCCTCCTCCATGATTATAAAACCTTCCTCTGCCTCTGCCTCTGCCTCTGGTAACATGCAGTTGGGATTTGAAAGCATGCTCTATTGATCCTTCTTCATATCTAGATATCCTAGATTCATGAGAAACAAGAGAACCAGTTAATTCATCAATTTGCATTTTACTTAAATCTTTAAATTCCTCTATGGGTACAAATACAGGTTCAAAATTCTTGGGTAAACTTCTCATCACTTTCTCAATAACTCTTTTATTCTCAACATCATCTCCGAGAACACCTCCGAATACGAAAAATCAAAATTTTCATTCAATATGTTTTTCAAGATCAATTAGATTACAATCTGTATCAGGTATTTATACACTAACATATATTCCCTAATTAATAATATAGAACCAAAAATTGCCCCTTCGATCTTAGAAAAAATTTAATCAAGGAGGTGATGGTATCTCGTGGCCTTCAAAGGTTAAGGAGGCCACCAATTGAGAAATTTACGGCAAATCGGTAAATCGATGCTTAATCCTCGAGTCTTTAAGGGTCAAGACGGCCACCGATGCATCGTTGTTCGGGCGGTGAAATGATTACAATATTACATGGATTGCCATTGTCTTCATCCAAACATGACCTATGGGTAGTTTTTCTGTCACAAGTTTAATATCAAATGAGGAACAATAATTATTTAGAAAATAGATGGTAAGTAGAAAACATAGAACAAGACTTTAGAGTATCATATTTACTGTTAGTGATAGAAGTTTCCCCTAGACTACTATAGGGTCAAGGCTAGCACATCTTCGATTATTGCAATGATTTTATAAATAAGGATGTGATTTTGTTTTTAAAGAAGGTGGATCAGGTGAATGGGGAGAGAAAGAAAAAGAGAAACGGGCTAAATGTCGATTAGTAAAAACATTGTTGAGCATGGAGTCAAGTAAACACCCTATTGATCGGAGGCAATCAAATTGTATAACAAATAAGACGTTTATATGAAAATGGGTAGAAGAATAGGGAATAAACAAAAAATAGAACACCTCATCAAACCAAGATTCTCTTTGTCAAATAGATGCAACGGTACTTGAAACAAAACACATAGATCATAGGCAATCACAGCAAAAATTTTACCGCTTGGGAATCTATCATCCATGAGCAGCCATTGATTCTCAATGTCTGTAATTCGTTCAAGTAAGACGAAAGACAAAATGTAAAACAAGGAAGATGTAAAAACAATGTTTAGACAAGAAAATCACTATCTGATAAAACAAATGTCATATATCCCCAATGTCAAAAGCGATTACAGCAATACAATGCCTTCAGGCTTACAATAACTCAGACTAGATCCTATTTCTTCATAATCTACTCTGGCCTTCTCCTCCTTTCTGCCCTATATAATAAAACTCCTCCTAGTACTCAAAAACTAATATCTAAAAATAGAATTTTGTTTTGGTTAAGCTGCAGGAAATATGGAAAAAATTGACATTTGTTGCCAAGTGTTACTGAATTCGAGTCCTAGAAACCTGCCAAGAAAATTCATCTGTTGACTGCCAGATGTTATGCTCACAAAATAAGGAAAATATTCGATTTGTTGATTATGTTCCTAGAAGATTGGTATATTTGCCACAATTTCCCTGAAATTTGAAACTTCCTTTGATGACTAATGATCTGCCATCTATAACATGACACTTAGAGATATGATTTGACTAAGATGTCGAATCAATCCTTCTCATCATTCGAATATCAATTATCTATTGGAAACCTAAGATCGATTAATTTTCTTTTGCTTGGAAATATGGGATTCCCTCTTTGACTAATACTCTCTGTTGACAGGTACCCTGAAGATACTTGATTAGTTTCTTTAGGTGCTTCTCTACTTGTTTTTCCCAGGTGACTATATCAGATAGGCGAGGACGCATTGTTCGATTGCCTTTGTCTCATCCAACATTCCTCTAGCAGTTGTACCTTCAATCGTCTTCGTGACTCCCTGTGATGAAAGAATACAATAACACAAGTGACCTCAAATTGAAAAACGTCTTGTTGCATTGGAAGGTAATCCAATCCAAACATCTAAGCACCTGGACGGCCATGAAGGAAGCTCCACGGCTTCCTGAATCTCCTATTTCTGTATGTCACAACCTCATATATCATTGTAGGTTATGTCCAGTTTCTCAGACTGAGAGAGGAATGAAAAAGAGGAGTCGGCCTCAGGTGAGAGGGCTTCTACCAGAGCGTTCGAGTGTTGGTGGAGGGCCACCAAGGATGAGGTCTTCAGGAGCTCCATGTCGATTATGCGTTCTGATTTGAATGGAAAATCTCATGTTTATAACATCTGGAAAAGGGCCTGGCCACATTCACGACATTTGTGCACAACCAACTGCAGAATCTGGACAGGCTGATTGAGCTTCCCTGGGCATATATCTTCCACAGGGGCATCGTGCTCCTTCGTAAGATTCACATAACATGAGGCATTGTCATCTTACATCCATTATCATTATTTTATTGTAAAATCTGTACCTTCATGAATGTACAAATACAAATACCATCCGAAAACAATGAATCAACTAGAGGAAAAAAAACGAGTTGTGCACAGGCTCCATTTCTTTTTTACCAATTCTACTGCAGACCTATAATAAAACCATATCTCTTGAGAAGACAGCCTCTTCTTGTGTAAGACCATGCCCCTCCAATTTTGACAATCTTGAGGAACTCTTCATTCTAAATAGTATGCCCTAAGGAGGGCATGAGTTGGCCCGCTTCAAATCCATTAGCTTATGAACTAGGAAGTTTAAAAGAACTTGTTTTTAAGGTGGCCACAAAATAAATATCAATGCCACAATCTGCCCACTCTGAACGATGTTCCTGCAAGAACTAAATAAGTAATGTCGGGGATACCTTATGTAATAGCATAGATGCTTTTGTACAAATAATACAAAACCAAGAGATGGAATCCCTTCAGTAGATGAAAACTTAGAACCCGACAATTTGCTTGGAGATGTATTTATGATAACAGTTACTTCCTCCATGCTATCATCTGAGAGGCAATTTATGTAACTTTCTTTTGTTTCCTCAACAATGGTGATGTCTGCAATTATTTTGAGGACTAATGCCAACAGAAATCTACTAGCAAGAAGCATTATCAATGCAAGAAGTTTATCAAGAAAGAGGACACTATATAGATCGAGTGTTGTGGGAATGATCCTGATGTTTACAGAGATTAAGAGTAGTGTATTCAGAATGAAATTCATAAGCCATCAGAGACAAATGTAAATGGCCAAGTTCCTGTAGATTGCACTGGCTCATTGTGTGTTGCATGTTGTTGCTGGTGGTAAATGATGACATGTGTGTTGTATGACTGCAAGTGCGTGGATTCGAGGACTGAAGATTGTCCTTCAGGCACAACATTTTTTTGGTGAAATTTAAAATAAAACCAACCCTCTTCTCCTCTTCTCTAATGAGACGAGTTAAAATATCAACACTACTTATAGCATATGTAATATCGGTGCTCATGAACAACACTTCTTGGTGCTACGGGAATAACCCCGTTCATACAACAAGGAGAAAATTGAAAATTTAGTATCTGGATACTAACATTGGATCCTTCTGGGGGATGATGCTCTCCCTGTGAGGCATCAAGAACAAGTAGACCACTATGCCTTTTCCTCTATGCATCCGTGCAACGCAACATGCAAACTTTTGTCTCTGCAAACGTTCACATTATATGCTATGCCTAGTCCATTGGGTTGTGGAATCAGTCAATATTATTTTAATTCTGGCCCCATACCTCTGCAACTTTTTCAAACTTTAACAAAATGTTGAAAACAAACTCGCTGCAAATATGATTACACTAAGCCAACTGCAAAAACAAATGCTCAAGAAGAGAGCTTATTGCATTCCCTACTTCTAATGAAATCATGTTTCCAATGAAACCATGATAACATCCAGCTGACTATAAAAACTCCTTGCATGCAGAATAAGATCAAATAAAACTTCATTGTGTGTAACAAAATTTTAACTTGTAACACATGCTTACAACCACCATCTTCTTTGATTCTGAAAATAGCAAGACTGAAATCTTCTAAGAAATATGGTTCCATATAAATGGCTACCGTATCATAGAAAAAAGAAATAGATGAACAACCAAACAAGTTTACCTCTGCTTGCAGCTCAAACTTTGTTTCCCCTTCTGATAGATGGCTACCATAAACTGGTTCTGACTGTACATGACAAATGGGCAGAATGTTCTCATAAACCTGTTGATCAAATCTAACATGGCCATATGCTGCCTCATATATCTGTTCTTTATGAGCAACCACTTGATTTTCCTCCTTAATCACATGTAACAACATATCATAGGAATCCACTTGAAGGAGTTGAAGAAAGACCTCTTCTTCAACTATTTTTTCATTCAGATCTAAGACAACAGATGCATCAGAAACAAAATCTAATGCATCCAAAACTATACAGTCATATTTCCTATTATCAATTAGATCTGGAAAATCTTCCTCAACAACATGATTTTCATTCTTGCAATCAGAAGAAACATTTGCTTTCTGTTGAGTATGCTTCTCAAATACATCACAACAATTTTCAAAAAGACTTTCAGTTGAAAATTTTCCTTTATAAAATATATTGAAAGCATCATGAAAACTTACCAACGAGTTAATACTTGAATCTGGAAGAGATCTGCACCAGTCGAGGGATACTCCCTTCAACGAGTATCTGAAAAACTTGATCTTGACATCCTCATGCACAATTTGACGTTCATGAATGAACTCATGAAAATATAGCAGATGCTCAGTCGAAACCTCCCAATCTTCACCTTTAAATGTAGGAGGGGTACCTTCTCATTCAACTCTACTAAGAATTGGGTTTGGAAAACCAATGACATCTGAAAAATCACAAAAAAAAAAACCTTTGAGCCAAAATGGCTTCCATGCTTGGATTCAGTGGAGTCGCCTATTAATCTTTAGACAGTGGAGTCATCATGGTGAAAGATCTGTAGTCAAGCACATGTCCTCTTCTTGTTCACCATCAAGAAGTAGATCTGATCGTTTTCCTTCTCCCAGGGAAGATATCTTCCTTGCTTCGTCCCCGGAAACGGTGCCAAAAGATGTTAGTGCTAGAAGTTGCCTCTAGAATGCTATAGGGTCAAGGCTATCACATCTTCGACTATTGCAATGATTTTATAAATAAGGATGTGTTTTTTGTTTTTAAATAAGGTGGATCAAGTGGATGGGGAGAGAAAGAAAAAGAGAAACGGACTAAATGTTGATCAGTAAAAACACCGTTGGGCATGGAGTCAAGTAAACACCATGTTGATCGGAGGCAATCAAATTGTATAACAGATAAGACGTTTATATGTAAGTCGATAGAAGAATAGGGAATAAACTAAAAGTAGAACACCTCATCAAACCAAGATTCTCTTTGTCAAATAGATGAAATGGTACTTGAAACAAAACACATGGATCATAGGCAATCACAAAAAATTTTTTACCGCTTGGGAATCTATCATCCATGAGCAACCATTGATTCTCAAGGTCTATAATTCGTTCAAGTAAGACGAAAGACAGAATGTAAAACAAGGAAAATGTAAAAACAATGTTTAGACAAGAAAATCACAATCTAATAAAACAAATGTCATATATCCCCAATGTCAGAAGCGATTACAGCAATACAATGCCTTCAGGCTTACAATAACTCAGACTGGATCCTATTTCTTCATAATCTTCTCCATCCTTCTCCTCCTTTCTGCCCTATATAATAAAACTCCTCCTAACACTCAGAAACTAATATCTAAAAATAGAATTTTGTTTTGGTTAAGCTGCAGGAAATCTGGAAAAAATTGACATTTGTTTCCAAGTGTTATTGAATTCGAGTCTTAGAAACCTGCCAAGAAAAGTCATCTGTTGACTGCCAAATGTTCTACTCACAAAATAAGGAACAGATTTGATTTTCTAATTATGTTCCTAGAATATTGGTATATTTGCCACAATTTCCTTGAAATTTGAAACTTCCTTTGATGACTAATGATCTGCCATCTATCAAATTCCACTTAGAGATATGCTTTGACTAAGATGTCAAATCAATCCTTCTTATCTTTCGAATATCAATTATCTGTTGGAAACCTAAGATCGATTAATTTTCTTTTGCTTGGAAATCTGGGATTCCCTCTTTAACTAATACTCTCTACTGACAGGTACCCTGAAGATACTTGATTAGTTTCTTTAGGTGCTTCTCTACTTGTTTTGCCCAACTGATTGTATCAAACAGGCGAGGACGCACTGTTCAATTGCCTTTGTCTCATCCAACATTCCTCTAGCAGTTGTACCTTCAATCGTCTTCGTGACTCCCTGTGATGAAAGAATACAATAACACAAGTGACCTCAAATTGAAAAACGTCTTATTGCATTGGAAGGTAATCCAATCCAAACATCTGAGCACCTAGACAACCATGAAGGAAGCTCCACGATTTCCTGAATCTCCTGTTTCTTTATGTCACAACCTCGGATATCATTGTAGGTTATGTCCAGTTTCTCAAACTGAGAGAGGAGTGAAAAAGAGGAGTCAGCCTCGGGTGAGAGGCCGTCTACCAGAGAGTTCGAGTGTAAGTGGAGGGCCACCGAGGCTGAGGGCTTCAGGAGCTCTCTATCGATTGTGCGTTCTGATTTGAATGGAAAATCNGTCTATGAAGTTAGAGATTGTAGGTTATGTCCAGTTTCTCAAACTGAGAGAGGAGTGAAAAAGAGGAGTCAGCCTCGGGTGAGAGGCCGTCTACCAGAGAGTTCGAGTGTAAGTGGAGGGCCACCGAGGCTGAGGGCTTCAGGAGCTCTCTATCGATTGTGCGTTCTGATTTGAATGGAAAATCTCATGTTGATAACATCTGGAAAATGGCTTGGCCACATTCACGACATCTGTGCACAACCAACTGCAGAATCTGGACAGGATGATTGAGCTTCCCCGGGCATATCTCTTCCACAAGGGCATCGTTCTCCTTCATAAGCTTCACATAACATGAGGCATTGTCATCTTCCATCCATTATCATTATTTTCTTGTAAAATATGTACCTTCACGAATGTACAAATACAAATACCATCCAAAAACAATGAATCAACTGGAGAAAAAAAAAACGAGTTGCGCACAGGCTCCATTTGCTTTTTACCAATTCTACTGCAGACCTGCAATAAAACCATATCTCTTGAGAATACAGCCTCTTCTTGTGTAAGAACACGCCCCTCCAATTTGACAATCTCGAGGAACTCTTCATTCTGAATAGTATGCCCTAATGAGGGCATGAATTGGCCCACTTCAAAGCCATTGGCTTATGAACTAGGAAGTTTAAAATAACTTGTCTTTAAGGTGGACACATAATAGATATCAATGCCACAATCTGCCCACTCTAAACGATGTTCCTGCAAGAACTGAATAAGTAATGTCAGGGATACCTTCTGTAATAGCATAGATACTTTTGTACAAAGAATACAAAACCAAGAGATGGAATCCCTTCAGTAGATGAAAACTTAGAACCCAACAATTTGCTTGGAGATGTATTTATGATAACAATTACTTCCTCCATGTTATCGTCTGAGAGGCAATTTATGTAACTTTCTTTTGTTTCCTTAACAATGGTGATGTCTGCAATTGTTTTGAGGACTAATGCCAGCAGAAATCTACTAGCAAGAAGCATTATCAATGAAATAAGGTTATCAAGAGAGAGGACACTAGATAGATCGAGCGTTGTGGGCATGATCCTGATGTTTACAGAGATTAAGAGTGGTGTATTCAGAACGAAATTCATAAGCCATCAAAGACAAATATAAATGGCCAATTTCCTGTAGATTACACTAGCTCATTATGTGTTGCATGTTGTTGCTGGTGGTAAATGCTAACATGTGTGTTGTATGACTACAGGTGCATGGCTTCGAGGACTGAATATTGCCCTTTGGGCACAACATTTTTTTGGTGAAATTTAAAATAAAACCAACCCTCTTCTCCTCTTCTCTAATGAGACGAGTTAAAATCTCAGCACTACTTCTAGCATATGCAATACCGGTGCTCAGGAACAACACTTCTCGGTGCTACAGGAATAACCCCATTCCTGTAAAAAGGAGAAAATTGAAAATTTAGTATCTGGATACTAAATTTTACCAGGGTATCTAGATTGTTGCATGCCTTGTAATCAATCGTTTTGTTATTGTGTTTAATCGCATTGCGATAGAGTATTTAGACATAGATGGATACCAGAAATGCTTATCATAAAATCGTATTGATTAATATTTATAATAAAAAATATAAGGAAAATCTTATCTCGACATGATATTTACATGATATTTACAATAGAGAGTACAAAGGCCAATGTAATCCAGACAACAAAATAGGAAAACCACTGCAAGGTGGTACAAAATGTTGCCTTTCCTCCTACGCTTCATCCCCGGTCTGTAGTGGAAATATTACCCTCGATCTTGGATAGGCACAGAGGGGAAATTGCCTTGGAATTTTCAAACCACAAGCTTCCTTCATATCCACTTTGCATGGACCACCTTTAACTTGAAAATCAATAATCCACATCAGTTGAGCCAATGCAAGTTCAATCGTGGAAATAGCCATGGGAGCCTCTACGCATCCTCTCCATTGGAGCACTTGGGTATCATCTCAGGTAAGAACTCAAAAAAATGGTGTTAGTTATACTAGAATAAAACCATCGTAATCATATCTCCATTATAAGAAAATATATTAAAAATAAATAACTGAATTCTCATACCTAAGTGCATCCCCTTGCAGTTTCCTAGGTAGTGGAGCAAATTAGGGGTTTCCTGGTGAGTATAATACCAATATATATGTTCATATTAATGTCTATCATTGATATTTAGGATGCTTAACGAGGTAAATGAAAGAGGTAAGGAAAGGAGACGCCACTTACTGGAGATAAATGTTAAAACTGAAGAGGTAAATGTTAAATGAAGAAGTAAATGTTAAAATTGAAGTAATCTTGTTTGGATTTTCTAAATTATGCTTTGTGGCAATTGATAACTCAATGTAGTAATTTTTTAATCATGTTATGTAAAAGTGAAATAGTAAACATGATGAACAAATGAATTCATAAATACACGGGAGTTAATGTTGGCAATCTCATACATATATTTGGAGGTAAGATGAAGAATATGCCAACATCTTGAATTCCTCCCCATCAGATCAAATTTTTTGATTAAAAGGTTTATTAATCCACCGATTCCAATAGGGGGTACACCTATTGGCATAATTGTAAGTATTTTATCTTGGATCAGTTCTAAACTGCACAAAAGATGCATTGTGATGATAACATTTTATAAAGAAAATACTTGTCACAAAATCAATAGTGTGTTATTATTAGCATATGAACTCACAAGCATAACAGAACTCATAAATAATCAATATATATATATATTATCAAATTTTAATGTTGTGCACGGTTACAAAACTATGTCGAGCTTCGACTCCAACAACTTCTACAAACTTACAAAACCAAAGCTTGTGCTCTCACACTTATTCAACTCCTTACACAACTCTTGTTGTTGCAAACTATCAACTGACTCCCCCTAATATCGACTATCTATAGACTTGGACATATAAATACTAATACTGATACTTCACGTAGAAGCTAACTGACTCAAACAATTAAGGTGATAATAAATAAAAATGACTCTATCTGATTTACGGGGCTCGAGAAAGATAAAAGATTGGCTCATTTAATAACGCTCTTTATTACACTAATTTTTGTGTCTGACTTTGTAACATCTTTTCTTTCCCATGAAAAACATAGTCGGCGTAAGTGTAAATCTCACGACTTATAATTAATATTTCCAACACTCCCCATTAATTATAAGGAGGTGGGATTACAAGAAACAAAAAAAATTACATCAAAAAATTAAATTGACATGTACTCTCAAACATCTATTATTACACCAACTCCTAGACAACTACACAGTTTTTGAAATGCATCCCTTGCCAAATATTTTTTAAGTATATCTGCAATTTGTTCTTTAAACCTACAAAATTCTAAGAAAATTTCTTTGTTATTCATTAATTCTCTGATAAAATAATACCTTGTATCAATGTGCTTGGTTTAATTGTGAAACACATGATTCTTGGATAACATGATGGCATATTTGTTGTAAAAAAAAATGTAGTTGGTTCATGTTGTTCCTGCAACAAATCTTTTAACATTCTTATCATTGAAATTGCTTGACAAGTTGCGCTTGTAGCTACGACGTACTCAACTTCAGTTGAAGAAAGGGTCACAATGGGATACTTCTTTGATTCCCATGACACTATACCTGTTCCAAAACGAAATGTGTACCTAGAAGTACTTTTCCTATCATCTATGATGCCTCCACAATCAATGTGAGTGTAACCAATAAGTTTCAAATCTTTTGAAGTAGAATACATAATGGCAAAGTCTTTTGTTCCATTCACATATCTCATAATTATTTTACCTTCCTTCCAATGGGATTCTTTTGTATTTTCCATGAACCTTGAAATTAGGTTCACTCCATACATAATATCAGGCCTTGTTGCTTTCAAATAAATAAGGTTGCCTACCAACCTTTTAAATAGAGTGGGATCCACCGTGGACCCTTCATCTTCCTTACTTAACTTTAATCATGTTATGATAGGTGTTGGGGCTACTTTGGAATTTATCATGTTGAATCTTTTCAAAATTTCATGTACATATTTAGATTGTGAAATAAATATACCAGACTTGGACTAATGAACTTCAATACCCATAAAATATCTCATAAGCCCCAAATCAGTCATTTCAAACTCATCCTTCATGATTGAATTAAATTCTTTTATGCCAAAATTACCTGTAAAAATCAAATCATCTACATATAAGCAAAAAATTAACATATTACCTTGTTGATTTGATTTGATGTACATTTTTGGCTCATAATCAGTTCTTTGAAATCCAGTCTAAGTAATATAGGAATCTATGTGACTGTACCAAACTTTGGGAGCTTGCTTTAATCCATATAGTGCCTTGTTCAATCTGTATACTTTGTTTTCTTGTCCTGGAACCTCATAACCTTGTGATTGTTCCATATATACTTCTTCTTCTAAATTTCCATTCAAAAAAGATGACTTTCCATCCATTTGATAAACATGACATTTATTATGTGTAGCAATGGCTAACACAGTTCCGACTATGTCCATGCGCACAATTGGTGCAAATGTTTCATTGAAGTCTATTCCAGGTTGTTGTGTAAAACCCCTTGCAACTAACCTCGCCTTGTGCCTCTGCAGATTTCCATTGGAATATTTCTTGGTTTTATAAATCCACTTGACACTTATCACATCATTATCTTCAGGTACATCTACCAATTTCCATGTCTGATTATTTTCTATGCATTTAATTTCTTCATCCATGGCTTGTGCCCATACATCATCTTTGACAACTTCTTCAAAAGTTAATGGATCATTTATTTGTGAAAACAGAGCAAAGACTCAAAAAGAATTTGTTGTGTCAACATTATATATTTCGCGCATACTTCTTGTCTTCCTTGGTAACAAACTTAATAATGTTGGATATGGATATGTAGAACTACTTGGACTGCTTGCTGGAGTTTGTTGCGCTCTTTGTGTGGACTGCACAACTATAGATCTCACTGGAGTATTTTGTACTAGGATTTGTGTCATAGTTCCAAGTTTAGAAGGAACTGTGCATTGAATTACAATTGGTGCTTGAACCACTTCATCTTCCATGTCATCATGCTCAATAGCATCAATAATTTTGACTGTCATTTCTATGTTTCCATCACATGCTTCATTCTCCACAAATTGAATATCACAATTGATTATGACTTTTCTTGCAATAGGATCATACATTTTATATGATTTTGTATCTTCAGAATATCCAACAAATATACATTTTTGTCCTTTGTTATCGATTTTGTTTCTAATCTCATCTGAAACATGTGCATATGTGACACAACCAAAAACATTTAAGTGTGCAACATTATGTTTCATACCTGTCCAAGCTTCTTAAGGAAAATTATTTTTTACACTCTTTGTTGGACATATGTTCATGATGTATAATGAAGTTTCTGTTGCCTCAATCCAATACTCATTTCAAAAAAAATTGGCTTCCAACATACTGCGCGCCATTTCCATGATGGTTTGATTCTTCCTTTCTACGACACCATTTTGTTGTGGTGTATACCACGCAGTGAATTTCTTGTAAATTCCATGAACTTTAAAAAATTTATGAAACTCTCTTGAAACATATTCACCTCCTCTATCAGTTCTTAGAACCTTGATGTAATAACCAGTTTATTTTTCCACAAGTGATTTGAATTTCTAAAAACAACCAAATGCGTGAGATTTATGTTTTAGAAAATAAATCCATGTTTTTCTTAATAAATAATCATTAAATGTAAGAAAATAGGTGTTGCCTCCTATAGATGGTGTTTTCATTGGTCCACGGATATATGAATGTACAATTTCTAGTGGAGCTTTTTCTCTATATGACTTGCCAACTGAAAATGACTCTCTATGTTCCTTTCCAAAGATACAACCTTCAAATATTCTTTTTGGTATTTCAATTAATGTCAATCCTTTCACCATATATTTTGTATGTAGCATCTTTATACCGCCAAAGTTTAAATGTCCAAATATTAAATTCCATATCTAGGACTCATCCTATACTTCAGATTTGAATGTTGCATGTATCTCTACACCATTCTCTTCTTCTTTCTTAAAACTGTGCACGCTTCATTTTTCCTCTTCAGAACTACGCACACTTACTTCTATTTCTACTTTAAATGTAGTGTCAGGGTGCACATCTTTTGATTTATAGACACCTTGCACTGTTTTTCTCTTCATGGTTGGTTTCAATGTGAATGAAAACATTATGTTGCTTTTCATATGGATTCTTGCAATAAGAGGATTTCTTAGATGTTTTTCCATAATCACACACTGATTATCGTTCATGTAAATTCTATATCATTTTTGTAACAACTACCGAGTTCTCTTCAAATTATGTTTTAGACCAGAAACATAATATACAATAGGCATAAATTTTTGCTCCCCTTGTTTGGTTAAAATATTAATACTTCCTTTACCTTAGATAGTGACTTGGATATTGGTTCCAAGTGTAACTTTAGTTTGGATTGACTTATCCAAACTAGAAAACAATTCTAAGTTTTATGTCATGTGATTACTGCAGCCTGAATCTAGATACCATATATCACATGTAATTTCTTGAGCAACATTGCATTCAACTGGGGAAATTATAGGAATTTCTTCAGTGCATGCCGTAAACTTAGGACTGGAGGGACTATTTGCATTGCTTGACTGATTTTTGCCTTTCTTATTATGATTATACTATTTCTTCCTACATTCATATGCATAATGTCCATACTTTTTATAATAATGGCATTGAATCTTTGATTTATCAAATCTCTGATTACTTGGTTGACTGCTATTTTTATTTTGACTTCTTCCACCAATATTTGCAAGACTGCTACTACATCTTCTTTTAGCAAAAATTTGTCCTCTATCTCTAGAGTTATCTCTCCTCCTTCCTCTTCCATGACTTATAGATGACTGCATGAAAAATGCATTTTCTAATGACATATTTGATCTATTTAATCTATGTTCGTGATTAATGAGGGAGGCTTGCAACTCATCTAGACTGAACTGACACAGGTCTTTGTTCTCTTCTAAAGTCACAACAAGAGTATCAAATTTAGGAGAAATACTCCTAAGTACTTTCTCAACAACCTTCCTATCCTCTCTGGTTTCTCCATGAGACTTAATCTGATATATCAAGCCAATAACAAGGGTGCAAAATGAATCTACTGAAGATGTGTCTTTCATTGATAGAGTTTTGAAATTTTATCTAAGAATTTGTAGTTTTGAGGTCTTGACTTTGTCCATACCTTCATGATAAGTTTCTAATACGTTCCATGCTTCCTTGGATTTCTTTTTTGATGCTACTCTTGGGAGTATGCTTTCATGCATGGATTGATGTATATAAAACATTGTCTTTCCATCCTTCTTCCTTTGATCTTTCAAGGCATCCTTCTCAGCTTGTGTGAGGGAATTATACGTTGCCTGATTTGACGGTTCCACATATCCATTCTCGATTATATTCCCATACATATTTACCCCAAAATAGTTCCTTTGTGGTCAAGGACCATAAGTCATAATTTTTTCTTGTAAAAGTGGGAGGTTGCAGATTTGATGTAGAAGCCATGATTTTACCTTACAACAGAGTTGTTTCTCTGATAAACCTTGATATGATAAAATTGCTCTAATCAACTTGTTCTGATACCAAATCTTGGATCTATAGCGAGCAAACAAAATTTGCAGAGCACAGTTGCAAAGACCGCGCAGTAAAATTCTTCTCCATTGAGCTCTTAGAACTTACTGCAGAGTTCCCAAACTGTACAAAAGATGACGTGTTGTGATGATAACACTTAATAAAGTGAATACTTCTCACAAAATAAACAATGTGCTATTCTTAACATATAAACTCAGAAACATAACTCATAAATACTCTATATATATTATCAAATTTGAATGTCGTGCACGATTACAAAACTATGTCGAGCTTCAACTCCAACAACTTTTGCAAACTTACAAAACCAGAGCTTGTGCTCTCAGACTTCTTCAACTCCTTACACAATTGTTGTTGTTGCTAACTATCAACTGACTCCCAATTATATCAACTATTTGCAAACTCAGAAATATAAAAACTAAGACTGAGACTTTTTTTAGAAAGTAACTGACTCAAACAATTAAGACGACAATCAATACAACTAACTCTATCTCATTTACAAGGCTTGAGAAAAATAAAATATCGACTCATTTAATAATGCTCCTACTAACACTCTTGATTGTCGTGTCTGACTGTGTAACATCTATGCTTTCCCATGACAGAGAGAGTCGACATAAATGTAAATCTCACGACTTATAATTAATATTTCCAACATTTTATTTAAATTTCTCTTTAATTAAAAAGCGAGTTCTTATTTTTTCCAATATATTTTTTAATAAGAAATAACAAGATAGTTTCACTTGTTAAGTTTTTCTTATCGTGCCAAAGCTTATATATAGTATATGATACGTGGTTCAATAAAAGCATGTTATGATATACGATTCAATTAATTATATTATGTTATGTTATATTGCTCAATTAATTGAGAAATTCTTGGAGTTATTTTCTTGAATCTTATTAATTTTTGTGTATTACTTTATTTGTGTCAAGTTTTAAAGTTAACATGGTATATTTAACAATTTTGCCTATTTAATTGTTTCTTTTTAAATATATTTTATTTTTCATTATATCTTTATGTAGAATTCTAATCATTTTTTAGTATTTTTAAGTAGAATAACATGTTTGTATTCATATCTAAATTGAAATGTTTTTTTTTCCTCTAATTTTAAAATATTTGTTTTACTTTAGATTCTCTACAGTGTATCCTATATTTTTTCACGAGATGTGATCACTCTTATGAGCCGAAAGTGTGATGGTTTCTTTATATCTTTCCATGATGGGATGGTTGATGTACAAGTGTTGGTTAGTTGGTTTCTCGTATCTCCTTAGGTGGATGATCATGACATGTCCTTTTAGTCCCCATTCTTAGGGTGCATGGTTTTATTGTTGTGATCTACTATCACTTGGAGGTGGTAACTCCCTCCAAGTTAGGAATTTAGGTCTTGGGTACGTATATGGGCATTTTGAGGTGGATCTAATAAGATACACGATTTACAAGGTTGTATCTATTCATTTATTCTTTTTACTATGTAAAAGGTGATTGCGCTTATTAAGGGTTGCCACACCCATGGTTTAGCACACCTATTTTACCCCACATGGACACTGTCTTTCTTATTTTTGTACCACACTTTGGTTATGAGCCCTTGGAGATTATCATACACATGATTTTCCACTTTCACGTTTCCCAAGGTAGTATCACATCTTTCGAGGCATATAACATTTTTTGAGGCATTGATCATGCACTTTTCAAGGAACAAACATGATATTTGCATCCATGTGGACACCTTCTACAAATTCCATGTGAAATATGCTAGAATGATCCCCTCTATTTTTTGCACTTTTTGGAGGTGTTTTTGTGCATTAAAGAGGGTCAACCCTCACATGGGGCACTTCATGATAGC
Source organism: Picea mariana (assembly GCA_032191745.1). Lineage (NCBI taxonomy): Eukaryota > Viridiplantae > Streptophyta > Pinopsida > Pinales > Pinaceae > Picea > Picea mariana. Next base: position 94,290 of record JASDQU010104511.1, read on the forward strand.
ATTAAGGTTTTGTTAGCCAACTTGATGATGTGTAGGTCATGTAAGTGGATTTACACCTTGAGGATATGACATGGCACTAACTTATGATGATGTGGATTTACTTTTGATCACCTTTTGAAAACTTAATATCTCAAAATAAGAATTCATCCACTTTTGTAAGCCTTATTTGGAATTTTGGAGAGGGTGTTCCCTACTTTAAGGGTGAACATTGGAGCTAGGATGGTCAAGGATCATTCCTTTCCATGTTTTGAGGCCTCCCAAGTCAATTTTGTGTGGAACATTGCACCCTAAGGGTAAATCGACCCCCTTATAAGGTTGAAGTCACCTATTTTATGAGGGTTTCAAGCACGCAAAGCATAATTTAATTGTAATTCGACTTAGTCTCCAAGTTGTGTGGATGACAAGTCACTTTTGTTTTGATTAATTAACCTAGATTTAGGGAATAAATAATGGGAAGGAGTTGTGAGCCTCATCTATAAATATAGGCCCTCCTCCCATTCCAAATTGTTATGAATTGTTGGCGATCATTTCAAGCCATTAATAGAAGATATTTTTCTTGGTGTTTTGGTGTCATTCTTGGAGCTCTTTCTTTCTTAGTTATTCTTCTTGGTACTTCAAAGACTACTGTGAATATACAAGTTTCCACTAAAGCTAGCAAGATCGATACATTTAGGAGTTACTCAACCACTTAGAAGGAGGACGTCTAGGGTTTTTTCTCTTCCGTCTTCTTTAAAATGATTTGGTAAGTGCTTATATCTTGTCTTGATTTGTTTTATACTCCCTATCGAGGGTTTTAAGTATTTTTTCCAATATTTTGTTGATCTTGTTGGTGAAGGTTATTCCCTTGAGGAAACTCTTGTTGTAAGGCATTGGCTTTCATGGTTTGTCTTGATTAAAAAAAGGACTACTAGGCTTGAGGCACTAGTCTCACACATTGATCCATAAACATTGAATAACTAACTCTTAGCTGGGCATACTTCTTAACTCCATAAGCCCTAAATGGAGACAAGGCACTAAACTTAACTCCTAACAACCAACCACAAAACCATAAAAACTCAAATATTTTATTTTATGTCATATAAAATATAAAAATAAAAAGAATACAAAACAATGTTTATCCATTGTCTAGTGTAAAGTTAATGTTTTATTTTCATTGTCTAGACAATTTTGTCTAAGGGCTTATGGTAAATTGTTGATATTTAACCATAAAAGGGAAAATATCCCCACATATTTGTGCTTAAAGGTTTTATCTAACATTTTGTGGGATTATTTAAGAGTTTTATCAATTCTAGAAATTAAATTGTA
>JASDQU010104511.1:95614-108760 GCA_032191745.1 Picea mariana
AAAACCCTTGATTAATGTGACATTGTGACATCATGTTTGATAAAATCATAAATATAAATAATATTATTAAACCATTAACCTTGACCAATGATAATCAAACACCATAGTGAACCATAATGAACAATGACCAACCAAAGTCAACTAACATTAGAGTGGCATAGCCCTGATGACCGTCACAATGCAACATAACCATTTGGGATTGGGAAAGTCAATGAATATGAATGTTGTAATTTAACATAACTATTGAGGAATTTGAGTTATGTCCGACCTAAATCAACAAAACTCAATGCAACATGATGAATAAATATTAAGAGATGTATAAATTTAACCTAAAGTAAGCCAATGAATGTCACAATTTGACATAACCATTTAATAATGTCACAACCTAACATAATCCTTGATGAAAGTTGAAATGTGATAAAACCCTTAATGATCGTCACAATGTGACATCATAGTTGGTTAGTGTCAGATTGTGACAAAACCCTTAATGAACATCGTAATGTGACATGACATTTGATGAACCTCGTAATGTGAGATAGTCATTGACGCCACCATATGAATGTCACAATCTAAAATAAACATTAAGGAATGTTTCAACCCAACATAACCATGTTGGAACGTTGTAATCCAACATAACCCAAGAAAAATGTTGCAATGTGAAAACAACCTTGGTGAATGTCGCAATGCAACATCACCTTTGATAAACTCTACAATATGACATAACTTTTAGTAACAATATTAAACCATTAACCCTTCCCAACCACAAGAAAACACCATAGTGAATCATAATGAACAATGACCAACCAAAGTCAACTAACCTTAGGGTGGCATAACAACAACATTGAAATGCGACAAAACCCTTAATGAATGTCATAATGTGACATGACATTTGATGAACATCACATTGCAACAAAACCCTTGATTAACATTACAATGTGATATGAAATTTGATGAACGTCATACTGTGACAGAGGATTTAAAGTTGCAATATGAATGTCACAATCTAAAATAACCATTAAGGAATGTTTCACTCCAACATAACCCTCGGTGAATGTTGCAATGTGACAAAATATCCTATGAACATTAGAATTTCACAATCGTAAATAACCATTAAGTACTGCAACAATTTGACATAAACATACCATGCTTAATCAAGGTCAACCATTGTTGACCATAGTGAAATATCCTCAACCATAGTAAACCATGCTCAAACATGCTCAATTGGAGTCAACCATATTCAAACATGGTAAACGATATAGAAACTCAATGAACCGTGATGAAACCATTTGACATAACCATTGAAGAATTACACAACTCAACATAACCCTTGATGAACATTGCAATGCGATAAAACCCTTAATGAATGTCACATTGTGACATGACATTTCATGTATGTCACATGCGACAAATCTCTTAATGAACATTGCAATGCCGCAAGATGAATGTCACAATAATGTTGCAAGATGAATGACACAATCCAAAATAACCATTAAGCAATGCACCAATTTGACATAAAGTTAGTTGAGATGAATGTCACAATGTGACAACCATATTCAAACATCGTAATCCAACAAAGAGAGATCACCTTTGAACATCATAATATTATTATTTTTAATATAATATATTATTATTATAATATAATAAATTTAATACTATAATTTAATTATAAATGCTATAAAAATGTAATACTTAATATAATAATTATATAAATTGAGTCTCAATCAATACTTATCATTATCACTAATCTTAATATATATTTATTTTTAAAGTTATGTATAAAATTTGTTAATATAATCTAATACATATATTATACCACTTAATATAATAAAACATTATAGTATAATAATAGTTATTAATATTATAACAGAACATTATAACATTATAGTATAATAGTTATGTTATTAATATTAACATAATTTTATTGATCAATTAATAATAAACTTTTCATTATTAAAATATATGTTTATGCATTATAAGGAAAAAAAAAAAACATTATTATCATGCTAAATATATCTATATAGACACATTAATATAATATTAATGTAATTATTACTAGTTATACAATGTAAAGAAATCTTAATTTCCAAATTCTATAATTTTTAGCTGTCTAAAAATTTTAATAGTTAAAGTTAAAAACTCATAAAAATTATAAATGTTATATTTCAACATTGTTAAAACTAAACAGCATAAAACTATTATAAAAATAAAACATTATAATTATTTAGAATCTCAAGTATTCATTATGACATATTATTCTTCTTTCACAAGTATTCCATTCTTTGAAAACTACCATTGGTGAGATAAGAATAATCTTCTGTACAATTATTTAATTATTCCACTGTTTGAAAACTACCATCATTGTATAAAGAAAAAAAAGAAAAAAACATAAAAAAACACACTATGGAAGACAACTCCAAACCATTGAATACGTATCCATTTTGGAAATGGAATATAAATCGAATATAGTATTAAAATAAAATCAGGTTGGGTTGGTGTATTTTGTGCTCACACTTTTTCTAATAACAGATTAATGGCATGGGTAGAATTAAAGGAGAAGAATGTCAGTGACATCATTTTAGAAATATAATATAATATTAAAATAAAATCTGGTTTATGAAAGTTTGTATACTTGGTGTTCAAACTTTTCTGATAATAAATTAATGTAATTGGAAAGGATGACAATGCATTTGTTAGGGTTAAAAGAAGAAGATTGTTGGGTTGTGAACATATTTTTTTTTTTTTCAGTTACATTAGTTTGTGGGTGTTTCAAGAGTTTGGTTTTTAGGGTGTTTGGAAATTAAATGTAAAATCCCATAAAAAGCTTCTTCATAATTGTAATCATTTTTCTGCATTATTTGAGTAAACGATAAACCCATATCATTGCCTCCATTTTTGCAGTTGTAACTGTTTATCTTCTTTATTACCTATGTTCTTTAATTCGGTTTACAGGCCGCCCTATCCCAACCAAGATTGCCAACTTGGATATAGTTGAAGGTTGTTTTGATAGGAAATCATGTTTATAAACGTTTCTCTTACTTCGTCCAATATCAGGTACTTGTGTTGGGCGTTCACTCTGATAGACTTCGTCATGACTGGTTTCTCCTCCGCAGCTGGTCTGCATTCTGATTCGCTTATTATTGGGTAGTATAGAATGATGCTTTAATGGATCATGTGTTTTCTTGGTGGGTGTGAATGGCCATCTGACGCGAGCAGGGTCAGTGGCTGCTTTCCATGCGATAGAATCCACACACCTCTGTTCGATGTTCAGATTCTTGGCCCATGGAGAAAGGCCAGAGCAGCTTTGAAGCACAGTAATACAATCCAACCAAGATGCCATGAGAATATGACTGAGAAAGGTTTCTGTCTTCGATATCAAGTTCCTCTCTTCCAGATCTTCTGTCATTTCAAGATACTCTGCTGCCCAAATGCAAACGCCTCTTGAACAGAACTTGTAAAACTCAAAACGCAGCCAACTAGTAGGCTGTTGAGTATTGGAAGAAATTGAAATTATATTAACAATCTAAATGCTAAATTTCGTTTTAAACTAGGATTTGAGGACTTCAACTAACTATGAAGTGGTCTTAATGGAGGAAAAATGCAGAGATTACCTTAGGAAGATGAAGGAGCGCGTGATCAACCTCCACTATCAAGTCAGTTCGTAGTTTTATTGCTACAAACCTAATAAAAGCCCAGTTTTCCTCAAACAAATCAGACATCCATGCAGCGATATTGCACCAATTAACAGACAAGGCAAAAACACGTCCAACACAGTCAATTCAAACAGAACCCAATACCTACGCAGATGAAGATCTGAAATTTTTTTGCACACAGAACTGAATACCTAGAGATATGATATGATATTCCTAATTCAAGCTCTTACCAAGCTTGGCTTTTCCTTGATAAGTTGTTGATGGTAGCGTTCCCCTTCAACGTGCTCATGTTGATGCTAGTGTCCCATTTCATTTCTACTGGATTCAATTCTTCATTTGATACTAGTGCAATGAATCACATTGAAGGGAAGGGTCGTAATAAGTTAACTGTTTTCATAAGACGACATGCAATGCAGGCCAGACTCCAATGTCCTGTCATCGTTTTGATTTGAGATCGAACTACTCATGGCTTCAATTTAATGTAGTAAAGACATGATAGGTCTATGTCAAAGCTGGAAAGCATCTCTCGTCACTGAGGGCATTTGATAAGCTCAAACTGCGAAGGATCCTAAACACAGCCCTTGCAATTGACAAAAGATCTGGAATAAACTGTGTCGGAGAAGTTCAAATCACAGGCAACGTCACAAACGCTGAAGTGAGTAAGTCATGATATACAAAACAAAAGCTTATTTCGTCTTATAACTTGAAAGTAACGAAACGATATAGATAGTGCCAAATTCCAATTATTTTTAGACGTAGCTCACATGGAAAACTCTTCCGTCAGGCGGTAGGATAAACGACCATTATAAAAACATAACATTTTCCGAAAAGAGAAATCGAGGGTTTTTAGGTATCTTTGAATGGTTGGTCCCAGACCCTTTGAAAATCCTAAAATTAAGTAGATCGATCCGGAAAAACAGCTAAAACTCAGTAAATTGATCTATGCATTTTGTTTTGCTGAATTCCCCAACCCTCGCAGGCCATCCAGATGACTCCATATTTTTTCGATATATGCCATTATTTTGTTGTGGATAAAAGCATTCAGTCATAGTGTCTGTTGGATAGTAATCATTTCACCGCCTTAATAACAGCTGATCGGTGGCCATCTTGACCCTTCAAGACTGGAGGATTTAGCACTGATTTACTGATAGCTCAAGTGTGCATAATCGCCTTAATTTTTGGAGGTCACGAGACAGCATAACCGCCTCAATTAAATATTTTCTAAGATCGAAGGGGCACTTTTTGATTTAGGGAATTAACGTTAGCTTTTGTATAAATATCATAAATGAATTGTAATCTTCTGCGATCTGAAAAATTTTGAATCGAAGTTGCTATTGTGTATTCGGAGGTATTCTCTTAGTTTATATTTTTTTATTGAGTTTGTAAACTTGTTTTATTTCTTGATAAGATTTGGCAATTATAATTTTGTTTTGTTTCTGCTTTGGGTATTTATAAATGTTGAATTTCGAATTTCAATAAGTCGTATTTCGCATTTCAGAGTTTAATTGTTAAAGGGTGCATGGAGTTCTTTACTTTCAAAAAACTCTGAACGTGAAGTGGTGGGCCCAAACCCTATTCACGTTTCGCGATTCGGGATTAGTTGTTGCATTTTCCTTTTGCGTTGGTTGTGTTGGGCCCACAAACTTATTCGCATTTCGTGATTCGGCAATTCATGTGGTGTTTTGTTTTTTGTGTTTGGTGTTTGTAATCACCGAAACCCGATCCTCGATCAACCTCCGTTTTTCACATTTGGTATTAGAGCTTGCTGTCTATCCTGTTATTTGCTTAGTTCATTGCAGATTATTCTTGTTAGTGCCAAATTTTATTCTCTTATTTCCCTGCATGAAGGTTTATTTAATTCCTTTCAAATTTTATATAAATGGCTGCGTCTGGTAGCAATTCTTTTCAGGTTCAGGTTCCTGTTCTGAGGGAGAAGTCATATGAATCTTAGTATATTCAATTGAGGATGATTTTACGTTCTCAGGATTTATGGACCTGTGTTATTGATGGTTATGCTAAGCTAGCTGATGTAGCAGCAGAATTGACTCTCTCTAATGTTGACCGTGTTTTGCTGAAGGAAAACAGGAAGAAGGATAACAAGGCTCTTGGATTAATCCAGCAAGGATTAAATGAATCCATTTTTACAAATATTTCTAGTGTTACATCATCGAAGATGGCTTGGGACATTCTTGAAACCTGTTATCAAGGTGTGTCCAAGGTGAAGACAGTCAAGTTGCAGAACTTGAGAAGGGATTTCGAAAATTTGAAGATGAAGGATAATGAAAGTGTTGATACTTTCATGACTCAAGTAATGAGTGTTGTGAACCAACTTTGGTAGTATGGAGATGACATTGAGAATAAGAGAGTTATTGAGAAAGTGCTGAGAAGTTTACCCAAGAAGTTTGAACCTGTTGTTGTACCCATAGAGGAATTTAAGGATTTAAGTCAAATGCAAATTGATGAGTTAACTAGTTCTCTTGTTGCTCATGAATCTAGGATATCTAGATATGAAGAAGGATCATTGGAGTATGCTTTCAAATCCCGACTGCATATTACCAGAGGCAGAGGCAGACGAAGGTTTCATACTCGTGGTAGAGGAGGTCGATTTTTTAGTCGAAGGGACAACATAACTGGATCAGAGTCTAAGGAGAAGTCCTAGCAGAATCCTCCTAATTTAAGAGGGAGAAGCAACAAACCCTCGCAGGAAGAAAATCAGAGGTATGATAAAACTAAAGTACAATGTCATTATTGTAAGAAGTTTGGGCATTTTGCTAACAAATGTTGGAAGAAGCAGGCAGATGCTGGAAAGCAGTCTGCACATATCACAAATGAGTCTGAGGATGATCAAAATCCTATGTTCTTGACTTGTAATGTCACCCAGGATAGTGCTAATGATATTTGGTTTTTGGATAGTGGTTGCAGTAACCATATGACTGGTAATAAGGATTTATTTTCTTCTATTGATACTAGTATTAAGTCTGAAGTAAAACTGGGAAATCATTGTAAGGTTATAGTTAATAGTAAAGGTATAGTTTGAGTCTACACTAAGAATAATCAGAGAAGAAATATTGATGATGTTTATTTTGTGCCTGGTTTAAAATGAAATCTTATTAGTGTTGGACAACTGTTGGAGAAAAAGTACAGAGTGTTCTTCAAAAACAAGGTATGTACAATCTATGATAAATTACCCAACAAACAGTTGATTGCAAAAGTAGAGATGACCAAGAATAAAATGTTTCCACTTGTTATGAGAAATGATTTGAGTGGTTCTTTGAATGCTTATAAAGCTGGAAGTTTAGATGAATCTTAGTTATGGCATTTGAGATATGGTCATTTACATTTTGGTGGTTTAGATCTATTACAAAAGAAGCAGATGGTAAAGGGGTTGCCTTGTATCCAGCAACCTGCAAGCTCTTGTGAGAGATGTATAGTTGGGAAGCATCATAGAGAGAAATTTGTTTCAGGTGTTTCCTACAGAGCAAAATCTCCATTGGAAATTGTCCACACGGATTTGTGTGGACCTATGCAAACACCTTCTTTGAATGGTAGTGTTTATTTTATGACTTTTATTGATGATTTCAGTAGGAAGACTTGGTTGTATTTGTTGAAGTAGAAATCAGAAGCCTTTGAAGTTTTCAAGAGGTTTAAGTCTATGGTTGAGAATGAGAGTGGTCGAACCATTAATATCCTTAGGTCTGACAAAGGAGGTGAGTATAAACTAAATGAATTCCTTGAATTCTATGATCTTCATGGAATTAAAAGGCAATTTATTGTTCGATATACTCCACAACAAAATGGAGTGGTTGAAAGGAAGAATCGGACCATCATGGATATCGCTCGAAGTATGTTGAAAGAGAAGCATATTTCAAATGAATATTAGGGAGATGCAGTTTTTTGCTCTGTTTTTATCTTGAATAGAATTCTGACCAAGACCGTGAGGGATCGTGTACCTCAGGAAGCCTGGGATGGTAAGCTTTGCAATGTTTCTTATTTCAGAATTTTTGGATGTGTTGCATTTGTGCATGTACCTGCAGAAATGAGGAGGAAGTTGAATGACAAAAGAGAGAGATGTATCTTTGTTGGATACAGTGAAGAGTCTAGGGCATATAGAATTTACAATCCCATCACCAAAAAGTATGTAATCAACAGAGATGTTCAATTTAAAGAAAATGAAGCCTAGGATGGAAGCATTGACAAATCAATTTCAGAGGGAGCTGTGTTACCCCGTGAAGATGATGATGGAGCTGAGCAGGCTGAAGGAGATGGACATATGGTTCCACATGAACATACGCCTACAACAAGAAGTCCAACAAGGCAAGCACGAGATTTCAATCCATCTCAATTTAGAACGCCCAGAACTCATGAGCATGGTGAGCCATCTGGACATGGTGGAGATCAAATAGATTCACAGGTAAGTAGTGAATCAAATCCTACTTTAGTTTCATTGAAAAACAAATTTAAAGGTCAGAAGACTAGAAGGTTAAGAGAATTATATGATCAGAATGAAGAAGTAGATCATATTTCAAATTTTGCATTAATGGCATGTGATCCTGTAAGTTTTGATGAAGCTGCTAAAGAGGATGTTTGGATAAAAGCAGTGGATGAGGAGATTGATTCGATTGAAATAAATAACACTTGGGATCTTGTCGATTTACCTAAAGGTAAGAAGAGCATTGGTGTTAAGTGGGTTTATAAGACTAAGTTGAATTCAAAAGGTGAAGTTGAAAAGTACAAGGCAAGACTTGTAGCTCAGGGGTTTAGTCAGCAACCTAGTATTGATTACAATGAAACCTTTGCTCCTGTAGCAAGAATTGACATAGTAAGGATGGTGTTAGCTATTGCAGCTCAAAATAAATGGATCACGGATCAGATGGACGTTAAGTTTGAATTCTTGAATGGATGTTTAGAAGAAGAAGTTTATGTAAGACAACCTCTGGGTTATGAGATTGATAAGCATAGAGATAAAGTTTACAAGTTAAGGAAAGATTTATATGGATTGAAGGAGGCATCCATAGTTTGGTATAACAGGATTGATGAGTACCTGATTAGTGTTGGATTCAACAGAAGTCCAAGTGAACCAACTTTGTATACAAAGGTAAACCAGGAAGGTAAAATTTTGATTGTCTGTCTGCATGTTGATGACTTGATTTTTACTGGAGATCTATCTGTAGATGATTTTAACAATGCCATGAAAACAGAGTTTGAGATGACTGATTTAGGATTAATGAATTATTTTCTTAGAATTGAAGTGGATCAATCTGATGATGGAATTTTCATTTTTCAAACTAACTATGCAAATGAAGTATTGAAAAGGTTTAGAATGTTGAATTGTAAATCAACTGCAACACCTATGGCAACTGGTATTAAACTTAGCAAGTATCATGAGGGATCATATGTTGATCCAACTCTGTATAAGAGGCTGGTTGGAAACCTTATGTACTTAACAACAACCAAACTTGATATCATGTTTGTTGTAAGTTTGATTTCGAGATTCATGGAGACTCCGAAGAGTACTCATTGGCAAGCAGGAAAGAGGATCCTGAGATATGTTGCTGGAACAACTGACTTTGGTATCCGATACACATCAAGTTTAAACTTTGAGCTAATCGGATATACTAATAGTGATTTTGTAGGTTCCATTGATGACAGGAAAAACACATCTAGGTATGTGTTCAGTCTTAGATCAGGAGCAGTGGCATGGGCATCAAAGAAACATCCCATTGTGACTCTATCTTCTACTGAGACAGAGTATGTTGCAACAACTGCAGCTGCATGTCAAGCTGTGTGGATGAGAAGGATCTTGAATGAATTGTTGCATGACCAGAATGATGCAACCCAAATTGTTTTTGACAATAAATCTTCCATTGCACTATCAAAGAATCACGTCTTTCACAAACAGAGTAAGCACATTGATACAAGGTATCACTTCATTCGAGAGCTGGTAACTGGTAAAGAGATTTATGTTCAGTTCTGCAGATCTGAAGAACAATTTGCAGACATATTTACGAAGCCTTTGGGAAATGAATTGTTTAAAATCCATAGAAGAAATATTGGGGTCTGCACGCTGTAATGCATTGTTTACAGCAATTTTGTTTTACATATTTTAAGTTCGTTTTGCTATGAAATGATTAAGAGGGAGTATGTTGGATAGTAATCATTTCACCGCCTGAATAACGACGGATCGATGGCCGTCTTGACCCTTCAAGACTCGAGGATTTAGCACTGATTTACTGATAGCTCAAGCGGTGGCCACCTTAACCATTGTAGGCCACAAGACAACATAACCGCCTCAATTAAATATTTTCTAAGATCGAAGGGGCAATTTTTTATTTAGGGAACCAGAAACGAATTGTAATCTTCTGCGATCTAAAAATTTTTGAATCAAAGTTGCTATTGTGCATTCAGAGGTATTCTCTCCATTTATATTTTTTTTATTGAGTTTGTAAACTCGTTTTATTTCTTGATAAGATTCGGCAATTACAGTTTTGTTTTGTTTCTGTGTTGGGTATTTATAAATGCCGAACCCCGAATTTCAATAAGCTGTATTTCGCATTTCAAAGTTTAATTGTTAAAGGGTGCCTAGAGTTCCTTACTTTCAAAAAATTCCAAACCCGAAGTGGTGGGCCCAAACCCTATTTGTGTTTCGTGATTCAGGATTAATTGTTGCATTTTCCTTTTGCGTTGAGTGTTTGTAAACCCCCGAAACCCCGAAGTGCTAGGCCCACAAACTTATTCACATTTCACGATTCGAAAATTCACGTGGTGTTTTGTTTTTTTGTGTTTGGCGTTTGTAATCGCCGAAACCCAATCCCGATCAACCTCCAATTTTCACAGTATCAAAGGCAAGATATTGTATCATCACATGGATATCCACATTATTCCCATCTTAACCCTCTCTTTCGTTGGAAAGTAAGTAAGATTATTCCTTTCATTTTATATTTGTTCGCTTTTGTATGATATGTATTTTATTTTCATTTTTAAAATAGTATAAGTATTTAATTTAAATTTCTGTCTAATTAAAAAGTAAGTTCTTATTTTTTCCAATATATTTTTACTAAGCAATAACAACATAGTTTGAATTGGTAAGGTCGTTTTATCCCCAAAGCTTATCTATAGTATATGATATGTGGTTCAATAAAAACATGTTATGATATATGGTTCAATTAATTGAGAAATTCTTGGAGTTATTTTATTGAATTTTATTAATTTTTTGTGTATTACTTTATTTTATGTCATTACCCTATTATATTTAACAATTCTATCTATTAAATTATTTCTTTTTAAATATATTTCATTATGTAATTATATTTTTATGTAGATTTCTAATCATTTTTTTTAGTAGTTTTAGTAGAATAACATGTTTGTATTCTTATCTAATTTGAAATGATGTTTTTTCCTCTAATTTTAATATATGTGTTGCACCTTAGATTTTCTATAGTGTATCTTACATTTTTTTACAAGATGTGACCACTTTTATGAGCTCAAAGTGTGATAATTTCTTTGTATGTGGTCATGATGGGTTGATTGATGTACAAGTGTTGGTTAGTTGGTTTCCCATATCTCTTTAGGTGGATGGTCATGACATGTGTCTTGGGTAGGTATACGAGCATTCTAAGGTGGATTTAATAAGATACACGAATTTCAAGGTTGTAGCTATTCACTTATTCTTTTTATTATGTAAAAGGTGATTTTGTTTTGTAAGGGTTGTCACACCCATGGTTTAGCACACCTATTTTACCCCACATGGAAGCTCTCTTTCTTATGTATGTAACACACTTTGGTCATGGGCCCTTGGAGATGATTCTACACATGATTGTCCAATTTCATGTTTCCCAAGGTAGTCTCACAACTTTCGAGGAATATGACATTTTTTGGTGCATTGGTCACACTCTTCGAGGTGCAAACGAGCTATTTGCATCCATGGGGACACCTTTTACACATGTCATGTGAAATATGCTAGAACGATCCCCTCTTTTGGCACTTTTTGGAGGTGTTTCTACTTAGCAAAGAGGGTCGACCCTCACATGGCAAACTTCATTATAGCATTGGGTTTATTTTTAGCCAACTTGTTTATGTGGAGGTCATGGAAGTGACTTTACACCTTGAAGATATGACATGGCACTCACTCATGATGATGTGGATTGAATTTGATCACCTTTTGAAGAATTGATATCCCAAAAGAATAAGTTGTCCACTTTTGTAAGCCTTAAGGGTGAACGTTGGAGCTAGGATGGCCAAGGATCATTCCTTGCCATGTTTTGAGGCATCCCAAGTCACTTTTGGGTGGAATATTGCCCCCTTTAGAAGGTTGAAGTCACCTCTTTTATGAGGGTTTCAAGCATGTAAAGTATCATTTAATTTTAATTTGACTTAGTCTCCAAGTTGTGTGGATGAAAAGTCACTTTTGCTTTGATTCCTTAACCTAGATTTAGGGAGTAAAGAATGGGAAGAATTTGTGAGCCTCGTCTATAAATATAGGCCCTTTTCTCATTCCAAATTGTTCTGAATTGTTGGAGATCATTTCAAGCTATTAATAGAAGATATTTTACTTGGTGTTTTGGTGTCAATTCTTGGAGCTCTTTCTTTCTTATTTATTCTTCTTGGTACTTCAAAGACTGCGGTGAATATACAAGTTTCCACTAAATCTAGCAAGATCGATCCATTGAGGAGTTACTCAAGGGTAAAATCACGGAGGTGGGTAATACTTTCATGACAATCTGATCTCCAAAACTCCGAAAAACATTGTTTCGACCGAACTAATATTGTTTTTCGGTCGAAAGCTACTTTTTTTGGCCAAACCCTGGAACGTCAAATCGAACGATACAGTGACGACGCTGTCGATTTTTGTTTAGAAATTTAGTTGGATAGATTTTTTCCATCTGGAAATATGTTTTCGGCTGAAAGATATTCAAGATGAAAAATTCTTTTGGCCAAAAGAATATTTTGGCCGAACCATTCTTTCGGACGAACTATTCTTTCAGTCGAAAAGTTTTTTCAGCCGAAACATTCTTTCAGTCGAAAAACTGTTTGTATATTAACCGCACATCGTAATTGTAACCTTTTTCTCAGCTCTTCTCGATTGTGATAGTGAGTGAGTGATTGTGTTATGTTGGCGCGTGAGCTTGTGCAACGTGATCTTGGCACAGATGTTGTGTTGGCGTGGATGTTGTGTTGGTAGGCGCTCCTGCGGGTAGTCTGGCTGTTGTGTTGGCGGGTGATCGGGCGGGCTGAGCTTTAGGTAAGCCCAAAACATTGAACTGTAATTCTTAATTTTTAAATTTAATTATTAATTTAATAATGTAATGTATTAATTTATCAATACATTATTAATTAACAGTTGCTAAAGTATCAATACACTAATAAAGTAATACATTAATAAAGTAGTAATACATTGACCTTAGTAATATAATATTAGGACCTTAATGACCTTAGTAATACATAACTAAAGTATTTATACATAGCCTTAGTAAATTATTAATACATAGCCTTAATAAAG
>JASDQU010104511.1:114795-139237 GCA_032191745.1 Picea mariana
CATAAAACCAAAAAATGCCCCTTCAATCTTAGAAGAAATTTAATCAAGGCAGTGATGATATCTCGTGGCCTTCAAAGGTTAAGGCGGCCACTGATTGAGAAATTTACGGCAAACTAGTAAAACAGTGCTTAATCCTCGAGTCTTGAAGGGTCAAGAAGGCCACCAATGCGTCGTTATTCAGGCAGTGAAATGATTACAATTTGACATAATCCCTCTTAATCATTTCAAAAACAAAACAAACAGTAACATGCAATACAATATTGTTGTTAACAATATATTACAGCTTAGAGACCCCAATATTATATCTGTGAATTTTAAACATTTCATTTCCCAAAGGATTTGTAAATATGTCTGCAAATTGTTCTTCAGACCTGTAAAACTGAACATAAATTTCTTTACCATTTACTAGCTCTCGAATGAAATGATACCTCGTATCAATATGTTTACTCTGTTTGTGAAAAATATGATTCTTTGACAGTGCAATGGCCGATTTATTATCATAGACAATCTGAGTTGCACCATTATGCTCATGAAATAATTCATTCAAGATTCTTCTCATTCATACAACTTGACATGCAGTTATTTCTGTTGCAACATACTCTACCTCAGCAGAAGATAAAGTCACTATGGTTTGTTTCTTTAATGCCCATGCCACTGCTCCAGATCCAAGACTGAAGACACAACTAGAGGTGCTCTTCCTATCATCAATGGAACCTGCTTGGTTTACCTTTGTATACAGAGTTGGTTCACTTGGACTTCTGTTGAATCCAACATTAATCAGGTACTCATCAATCTTGCTATACCAAACTTTGGATGCATGATTCAATCCATATAAAGCTTTCCTTAACTTATAAACTTTATCTCTGTGCTTATCAATCTCATAACCCAGAGATTGTCTTACATAAAACTCTTCTTCCAAACATCCATTCAAGAATGCAGACTTACTTCATTTATTGCATGATCCATTTATTCTGAGCTGCAATAGCTAAGACCATCCTCACTGTGTCAATTCTTGCTACAAGAGAAAAGGTTTCATTGTAATCAATATCGAGTTGATGACTAAACCCCTGAGCTACAAGTCTTTCCTTGTACTTTTCAACTTCACCTTTTGCATTCAACTTAGTCTTATAAACCCACTTAACACCAATACTATTCTTACCTTCAGGTAAATCGACAAGATTCCAAGTGTTATTTCTTTCAATGGAATCAATCTCCTCATCCATTGTTTTTATCTAGAGATCCTCTTTAGCAGCTTCATTAAAACTTATAGGATCAATGGAATTAATGCAAAATTTGAAACCTGATCTACTTCTTCATTCTGATCATATAATTATCTTAAGCTTCTAGTCTTCTAACCTTTAAATATGTTTTTTAATGAAGCTAAAGTAGGATTCGATTCACTACTTACCTGTGAATCTGTTTGATGTCCACCATGTCCAGATGGCTCACCACGCTCATGAGTTCTGGGAGTTCTAAATTGAGATTGGTTGATATCTAGTGCTTCCCTTGTAGGACTTCTTGTTGCAGGCGTATGTGCATGTGGAACCAACTGTCCACCTCCTTCAGCCTGCTTAGCTCCATCATCATCTTCACGGGGTAACACAACTCCCTCTGAAACAGATTTATCAATACTTCCATCCCAAGCTTCCTCTTCTTTAAATTGAACATCTATGTTGATTACATACTTCTTGGTGATGGGATTGTAGAGTTTATATGCCCTAAACTCTTCATTGTATCCAACAAAGATACATCTCTCGCTTCTGTCATCCAACTTCCTCCTCATTTCTTCAGGTACATGTGCATATGTTACACATCCAAAAATTTTGAAATACGAAACATTACAAGGCTTACCGTCCCAGGGTTCCTGAGGTACATGATTCCTCATGGTCTTGATCAGACTTATATTCAAGATATAGATAGATAAAACAACCGCATCTCCCCAATATTCATTTGAAATATGCTTCTCTTTCAACATGCTTCGAGACATATTCATAATGGTTTGATTTTTCCTTTCAACCACTCCATTCTGCTGTGGAGTATATCGAGCAGTAAACTACCTTTTAATTCCATGAAAAACACAAAATTCAATGAATTCATTCAGTTTATACTCACCTCCTCTGTCAGACCTCAGGATCTTAATGGTTCGACCACTCTCATTCTCAACCATAGACTTAAACCTCTTGAAAACTTCAAAGGCTTCAGATTTCTGCTTCAACAAATACAACCAAGTCTTCCTACTGAAATCATCAATAAAAGTCATAAAATAAACACTACCATTTAAAGAAGGTGTTTGTATAGGTCCACACAAATCTGTGTGGACAATTTCCAATGGATTTTTTTCTCTATAGGAAACACTTGAAACAAATTTCTCTCTATGATGCATCCCAAGTATACATCTCTCACAAAAGATTGCAGGTTATTGAATACAGGGCAACCCCTTTACCATCTGCTTCTTTTGTAACAGATCTAAGCCACAAAAATGTAAATGACCATATCTCAAATGCCATAACCAAGATTCATCTAAACTTCTAGCTTTATAAGCATTCAAAGAACCACTCAAATCATTTATCATAACAAGTGGAAACATTCTATTCTTGGTCATCTCTACTCTTTCAATCAACTGTTTGCTGGGTAATTTATCATAGATTGTACATACCTTGTTCTTGAAGAACACTCTATACTTTTTCTCCAATAGTTGTCCAACACTAATAAGATTGCATTTTAAACCAGGCACAAAATAAACATCGTCAACATTTCTTCTCTGATTATTCTTAGTGTAAACTGGAACTACACCTTTACCATTAACTGTAACCTTACATTCATTTCCTAGTTTTACTTCAGACTGAATACTAGTATTAATAGAAGAAAATAAATCCTTATTACCAGTCATGTGGTTACTACAACCACTATCCAAAAACCAAATATCATTAGCACTTTCCTGAGTGACATTACAAGTCAAGAACATAGGATTTTGATCATCCTCAGACTCATTTGTGATATGTGCAGACTGTCTTCCAGCATCTGTCTGCTTCTTCCAACATTTGTTAGAAAAATGCCCAAACTTCTTACAATAATAACACTAAACTTTATATTTATCATACTTCTGATTTTCTTGCTTCCAGGGTTTGTTGCTACTCCCTCTTAAATTAGGAGGATTATGTTGGGACTTCTCCTCAGACTCTAATTAAGTTCTGTTGTCCCTTCGACCAAAAGATCGACCTACTCTTCCATGATTATAAAACCTTCCTCTACCTCTGCCTTTGGTAACATGCAGTTGGGATTTGAAAGCATGCTCCATTGATCCTTCTTCATATCTATATATCCTAGATTCATGAGCAACAAGAGAACCATTTAATTCATCAATTTGCATTTTACTTAAATCTTTAAATTCCTCTATGGGTACAAATACAGGTTCAAAATTCTTGGGTAAACTTCTCAGCACTTTCTCAATAACTCTTTTATTCTCAAAAACATCTTTGAGAACACCTATGAATACAAAAAATCAAAATTTTCATTCAATAGGCTTTTCAAGATCAATTAGATTACAATCTGTATCAGGTATTTATACACTAACATATATTCCCTAATTAATAATATAGAACCAAAAATTGCCCCTTCGATCTTAGAAAAAAATTAATACAGGAGTGATGGTATCTCATGGCCTTCAAAAATTAAGGCGGCCACCGATTGAGCAATTTATGGAAAACCAGTAAATTGGTGCTTAATCCTCGAGTCTTGAAGGGTCAAGACGGCCACCGATGCGTCGTTATTCAGGCGATGAAATGATTACAATCTGACATGGATTTCCATTGTCTTCATCCGAACTTGACCTATGGGTACTTTTTCTGTCACAAGTTTAATATCAAATGAGGAACAATAATTATTTAGAAAATAGATGGTAAGTAGAAAACACAGAACAAGAATTTAGAGTATCATATTTACTGTTAGTGATAGAAGTTGCCTCTAGACTGCTATAAGGTAAAGGCTAGCACATCTTCAATTATTGCAATGATTTTATAAATAAGGATGTGTTTTTGTTTTTAAAGAAGGTGGATCAGGTGGATGGGGAGAGAAAGAAAAAGAGAAATGGGCTAAATGTCGACTAGTAAAAACATCGTTGGGCATGGAGTCAAGTAAACACCCTATTGATCGGAGGCAATCAAATTGTATAAAAGATAAGATGTTTATATGTAAATGGGTAGAAGAATAGGGAATAAATGAAAAGTAGAACACTTCATCAAACCAATATTCTCTTTGTCAAATAGATGCAACGGTACTTGAAACAAAACACACGGATCATAGGCAATCACGACAAAATTTTTACCACTTGGGAATCTATCATCCATGAGAAGCCATTGATTCTCAATGTTTGTAATTCATTCAAGTAAGATGAAATATAGAATGTAAAACAAGGAATATGTAAAAATAGTGTTTAGACAAGAAAATCACAATCTGATAAAACAAATTTCATATATCCCCAATGCCAGAAGCGATTACAAAAATACAACGCCTTCAGGCTTACAATAACTCATAATGGATCCTATTTCTGCATAATATGCTCCAGCCTTCTCCTCCTTTCTGCCCTATATAATAAAACTCCTCCTAACACTCAGAAACTAATATCTAAAAATAGAATTTTGTTTTGGTTAAGCTGTAGGAAATCTGGAAAAAATTGACATTTGTTGCCAAGTGTTACTGAATTCAAGTCCTAGAAACCTGCCAAGAAAAGTCATCTGTTGACTGCCAGATGTTTTACTCACAAAATAAGGAACATATTTGATTTGTTGATTATGTTCCTAGAAGATTGGTATATTTGCCACAATTTCCCTGAAATTTCAAACTTCCTTTGATGACTAATGATCTGCCATATATCAAATGCCACTTAGAGATATGATTTGACTAAGATGTCGAATCAATCCTTCTTACCATTCAAATATTAATTATCTGTTGGAAACCTAAGATCGATTAATTTTCTTTTGCTTGGAAATCTGGGATTCCCTCTTTCACTAATACTCTCTGCTGACAGGTGCCCTGAAGATACTTGATTAGTTTCTTTAGGTGCTTCTCTACTTGTTTTGCCCAGGTGACTGTATCAGATAGGCAAGGACACACTGTTCAATTGCCTTTGTCTCATCCAACATTTCTCTAGCAGTTGTACCTTCAATCGTCTTCCTGACTCCCTGTGATGAAAGCATACGATAACACAAGTGACCTCAAATTGAAAAACGTCTTGTTGCATTGGAAGGTAATCCAATCCAAACATCTGAGCACCTGGATGACCATGAAGGAAGCTCCACAGCTTCCTGAATCTCATGTTTCTGTATGTCACAACCTCGGATATCATTGTAGGTTATGTCCAGTTTCTCAGACTAACAGAGGAGTGAAAAAGAGGAGTCAACCTCGGGTGAGAGGGCATCTACCAGAGCGTTCAAGTGTCGGTGGAGGGCCACCGAGGCTGAGGGCTTCATGAGCTCCCTGTCAATTGTGCGTTCTGATTCGAATGGAAAAGCTCATGTTTATAACATCTAGAAAAGAGCCTGGCCACATTCACGACATCTCTGCACAACCAGCTGTAGAATCTAGACAGGTTGATTGAGCTTCCCTGGGCATATCTCTTCCACAGGGGCATCATGCATTGTCATCTTCTATCCATTATCATTATTTTCTTGTAAAATCTATACCTTCATGAATGTACAAATACAAATACCATCTGAAAACAATGAATCAACTGGAGCTAAAAAAACGAGTTGCTCACATGCTCCATTTGCTTTTTACCAATTCCACTGCAGACCTGCAATAAAACCATATCTCTTGAGAAGACAACCTCTTCTTGTGTAAGACCAGGCCCCTCCAATTTTGACAATCTCGAGGAACTCTTCATTCTGAATAGTATGCCCTAAGGAGGGCATGAATTGGCCTGCTTCAAAGACATTGGCTTATGAACTAGGAAGTTTAAAAGAACTTGTCTTTAAGGTGGCCACATAATAGATATCAATGTCACAATCTGCCCACTCTGAACGATGTTCCTGCAAGAACTGAATAAGTAATGTCGGGGATACCTTCCGTAATAGCATAGATGCTTTTGTACAAAGAATACAAAACCAAGAGATGGAATCCCTTCAGTATATGAAGACTTAGAACCCAACAATTTGCTTGGAGATGTATTTATGCTAATAGTTACTTCCTCCGTGCTATCGCCTGAGATGCAATTTATGTAACTTTCTTTTGTTTCCTCAACAATGGTGATGTCTGCAAATATTTTGAGGACTAATGCCAGCAAAAATCTACTAGCAAGAAGCATTATCAATGCAAGAAGGTTATCAAGAGATAGGACACTAGATAGATCAAGTGTTGTGGGCATGATCCTGATGTTTACAAAGATTAAGAGTAGTGTCTTTAAAATGAAATTCATAAGACATCAGAGACAAATATAAATGGCCAAGTTCCTATAGATTGCACTGGCTCATTTTTTGTTGCATGTTGTTGTTGGTGGTAAACGCTGACATGTGTGTTGTATGACTGCAGGTGCGTGGCTTCGAGGACTGAAGATTGTCCTTCAGGCACAATTTTTTTTTGGTGAAATTTAAAATAAAACCAACCCTCTTCTCCTCTTCTCTAATGAGACGAGTTAAAATCTCAACACTACTTCTAGCATATGCAATACCGGTGCTCAGGAACAACACTTCCCGATGCTATGGGAATAACCTCGTTCCTACAACAAGTAGAAAATTGAAAATTTAGTATCTGGATACTAACATTGGCTCCTTCTGGGGGATGATGCTCTCCCTGTGAGGCATCAAGAACAAGTAGACCACTGTGCCTTTTCCTATGTGCATCCGTGCAACGCAGCCTGCAAACTTTTGTCTCTGCAAACGTTCGCATTCTATGCTATGCCTAGTCCATTGGTTTGTGGAATCAATCAATATTATTTTAATTCTGGCCCCAAACCTCTGCAACTTTTTCAAACTTTAACAAAATGCTGAAAACAAACTCGCTGCAAATCTGATTACACTAAGCCAATTGCAAAAACAAATGCTCAAGAAGAGAGCTTATTGCATGCCCTACTTCTAACCAATTATATCGTCACTTGATCAAGTGAAATCATGTTTCCAATGAAACCATGATAACATCCAGCTGACTGTAAAAACTCCTTGCATGCAGAATAAGATCAAAGAAAACTTCATTATGTGTAACAAAATTTTAACTTGTAACACATACTTACAACCACCATCTTCTTTGATTTCAAAAATAGCAAGATTGAAATCTTCTGAGAAATATGGTTCCATATAAAGCTACCGGATCATAGAAGAAAGAAATAGATGAACAACCAAACAAGTTTACCTCTGCTTGCATCTCAAACTTTGTTTCCCCTTCTGATAGATGGTTGCCATAAACTGGTTCTCACTGTACATGACAAATGGGCAGAATGTTCTCATAAACCTGTTGATCAAATCTAGCATGGCCATATGTTGCCTCATATATCTGTTCTTGATGAGCAGACACTTGATTTTCCTCCTTAATCAAATGTAACAACATATCATAGGAATCAACTTGAAGGAGTTGAAGAAAGACCTCTTCTTCAACTATTTTTTCATTTAGATCTAAGACAATAGGTGCATCAGAAACAAAATCTAATGCATCCACAACTATGCCGTCATCTTTCCTATTATCAATTAGATCTGGAAAATCTTCCCCAACAACATGATTTTCATTCTTACAATCATAAGAAACATTTTCTTTCTGCTGAGTATGCTTCTCAAATACATCACAACAATTTTCAAAAAGACTTTCAGCTGAAAATTTTCCTTATAAAATATATTGAAAGCATCATGAAAACTTGCCAACGAGTTAATACTTGAAGCTGGAAGAGATCTGCACCAAGTCAAGGGTTGCTCCCTTCAACGAGTATCTGAAAAAATTGATCTTGACATCCTCATGCACAATCTGATCTTCATGAATAAACTCACGAAAATCTAGCAGATGCTTAGCTGAAACCTCCCAATCTTCACCTTTAAATGTAGGAAAGGTACCTTCCCATTCAGCTCTGCTAAGAATTGGGTTTGGAAAACCAATGACATCTGAAAAATCACAAAAAAAAAACCTTTGAGCCAAAATGTCTTCCATGCTTGGATCCAGTGGAGTCGCCTATTAATCTTTAGACAGTGGAGTCGCCATGGTGAAATATCTACAGTCAAGCACATGTCCTCTTCTTGTTCATCATCAAGAAGCAGATCTGATCATTGTCATTCTCCCAGGGAAGATATCTTCATTACTTCGTCCCCGGCAATGGTGCCAAAAGATGTTAGTGCTAGAAGTTTCCCCTAGACTGCTATGGGGTCAAGGCTAACACATCTTCGATTATTGCAATGATTTTATAAATAAGGATGTGTTTTTGTTTTTAAATAAGGTGGATCAGGTGGATGTTAGTGAAAGAAAAAGAGAAACGAGCTAAATGTCGATCAGTAAAAACACCATTGGGCATGGAGTCAAGTAAACACCCAGTTGATCGGAGGAAATCAAATTGTATAATAGATAAGACGTTTATATGTAAATGGGTAGAATAATAGGGAATAAACGAAAAGTAGAACACCTCATCAAACCAAGATTCTCTTTGTCAAATAGATGCAACGATACTTGAAACAAAACACACGGATCATAGGCAATCACGGCAAAATTTTTACCGCTTCAGAATCTATCATCCATGAGCAACCATTGATTCTCATTGTATGTAATTCGTTCAAGTACGACGAAAGACAGAATGTAAAACAAGGAAGATGTAAAAACAATGTTTAGACAAGAAAATCACAATCTGATAAAACAAATGTCATATATCCCCAATGTAAGAAGCGATTATAGAAATACAATTCTTTCAGGCTTACAATAACTCAGACTGGATCCTATTTCTTCATAATCTGCTCTGGCCTTCTCCTCCTTTCTACCCTATATAATAAAACTCCTCCTAACACTCAGAAACTAATATCTAAAAATAGAATTTTGTTTTGGTTAAGCCGCAGGAAATCTGGAAAAAATTGACATTTGTTGCCAAGTGTTATTGAATTCAAGTCCTAGAAACATGCCAAGAAAAGTCATCTGTTGACTGCCAGATGTTCTGCTCACAAAATAAGGAACATATTTGATTTGTTGATTATGTTCCTAGAATATTGGTATATTTGCCACAATTTCCCTGAAATTTCAAACTTCCTTTGATGACTAATGATATGCCATCTATCAAATTCCACTTAGAGATATGCTTTGACTAAGATGTCGAATCAATCCTTCTTATCTTTCGAATATCAATTATCTATTGGAAACCTAAGATCGATTAATTTTCTTTTGCTTGGAAATTTGGGATTCCCTCTTTGACTAATACTCTCTGCTGACAGGTGCCCTGAAGATACTTGATTAGTTTCTTTAGGTGCTTCTCTACTTGTTTTTCCCAGGTGACTATATCAGACAGGCGAGGACACACTGTTCAATTACCTTTGTCTCATCCAACATTCCTCTAGCAGTTGTACCTTCAATCGTCTTCGTGACTCCCTGTGATGAAAGCATACAATAACACAAGTGACCTCAAATTGAAAAACGTCTTGTTGCATTGGAAGGTAATCCAATCCAAACATCTGAGCACTTGGATGGCCATGAAGGAAGCTCCACGGCTTCCTGAATCTCATGTTTTTGTATGTCACAACCTTGGATATCATTTTAGGTTATGTCCAGTTTCTCAGACTAAGAAAGGAGTGAAAAGGAGGAGTCGGCCTCGAGTGAGAGGGCATCTACCAGAGCGTTCAAGTGTCGGTGGAGGGCCACTGAGGCTGAGGGCTTCAGGATCTCCCTGTCAATTGTGCATTCTAATTTGAATGGAAAATCTCATGTTTATAACATCTGGAAAAGGGCCTGGCCACATTCACGACATCTGTGCACAACCAACTGCAGAATCTGGACAGGTTGATTGAGCTTCCCGAGGCATATCTCTTCCACAGGGGCATCGTGCTCCTTCATAAGCTTCACATAACATGAGGCATTTTCATCTTCCATCCATTATCATTATTTTCTTGTAAAATTTGTACCTTCATGAATGTACAAATACAAATACCATCCGAAAACAATGAATCAACTGGAGCAAAAAAAACGAGTTGTGCACAGGCTCCATTTGCTTTTTACCAATTCTACTATAGACCTGCAATAAAACCATATCTCTTGAGAATACAACCTCTTCTTGTGTAAGACCACGCCCCTCCAATTTTGACAATCTCGAGGAACTCATCATTCTGAATAGTATGCCCTAATGAGGACATGAATTGGTCGGCTTCAAATCCATTGGCTTATGAACTAGGAAGTTTAAAAGAACTTATCTTTAAGGTGGCCATAGAATAGATATCAATGCCACAATCTGCCCACTCTTAACGTTGTTCCTGCAAGAACTGAATAAGTAATGTCGGGGATACCTTCTGTAATAGCATAGATGCTTTTGTACAAAGAATACAAAACCAAGAGATGGAATCCCTTCAGTAGATGAAAACTTAGAACCCAACAATTTGCTTGGAGATGTATTTATGCTAACAGTTACTTCCTCCATGCTATCGTCTGAGAGTCAATTTATGTAACTTTCTTTTGTTTTCTCAATAATGGTGATGTATACAATTCGTTTGAGGACTAATGCCAGCATAAATCTACTAGCAAGAAGCATTATCAATGCAAGAAGGTTATCAAGAGAGAGGACACTACATAGATTGAGTTTTGTGGGCATGATCCTGATGTTTACAGAGATTAAGAGTAGTGTATTCATAATGAAATTCATAAGCCATCAGAGACAAATATAAATGGCCAAGTTCCTGTATATTGCACTGACTCATTGTTTGTTGCATGTTGTTGCTGGTGGTAAATGCTGACATGTGTGTTGTATGACTACAGGTGTGTGGCTTTGAGGACTAAAGATTGTCCTTCGGGCACAACATTTTTTTGGTGAAATTTAAAATAAAACCAACCCTCTTCTCCTCTTCTCTAATGAGACGAGTTAAAATCTCAGCACTACTTCTAGCATATGCAATACCGGTGCTCAGGAACAACACTTCTCAGTGCTACGGGAATAACCTCGTTCCTGCAACAAGGATAAAATTGAAAATTTAGTATCTGGATACTAACATTTACCAGGGTATCTAGATTGTTGCAAGCCTTGTAATCAATGGTTTCGTTATTGTGTTTAATCGCATTGCGATAGAGTATTTAGACATAGATGGATACAAGAAATGCTTATCATAAAATCGTATTGATTAATATTTATAATATAAAATATAAGGCAAATCTTATCTCGACATGATATTTACAATAGAGAGTACAAAGGCCAATGTAATCTAGACAACACAATAGGAAAACCATTGCAAGGTGGTACAAAATGTTGCCTTTCCTCCTACGCTTCATCCTCGGTCTGTAGTGAAAATATTACCCTCAACCTTGGATAGGCATAGAGGGGAAATTTCCTTGGAATTTTCAAACCACAAGCTTCCTTCATATCCACTTTGCATGGACCACCTTTAACTTGAAAATCAATAATCTACATCAACTGAGCCAATGCAAGTTCAATCGTGGAAATAACCATGGGAGCCTCTATGCATCCTCTCCATGGGAGCCCTTGGGTATCATCTCAGGTAAGAACTCAAAAAAATGGTGTTAGTTATAATAGAATAAAACCATCATAATAATATCTCCATTATAAGAAAATATATTAAAAATAAATAACTGAATTCTCATACCTAAATGCATCCCCTTGCAGTTTCCTAAGTAGTGGAGCAGATTAGGGGTTTCCTGGTGAGTATAATACCAAGATATATGTTCATATTAATGTCTATCATTGATATTTAGGATGCTTAAAGAGGTAAATGAAAAAGGTAAGGCAAGGAGACGCCACTTACTAGAGATAAATGTTAAAACTGAAGAGGTAAATGCTAAATGAAGAAGTAAATGTTAAAATTGAGGTAATCTTGTTTGGATTTGCTAAATTATTCTTTGTGGCAATTGATAACTCAATGTAGTAATTTTTTAATCATGTTATGTAAAAGTGAAATAGTAAACATGATGGAAAAAAAAATTCATAAATACAAGGGAGTTAATGCTGGCAATCTCATTCATTTATTTGGAGGTAAGATGAAGAATATGCTAGCATCTTCAATTCCTCGCCATCAGATCAAATTTTGTGATTAAAAGGTTTATTAATCCACCGATTCCAATAGGGGGTATGCCTATTGGCATAATTATAAGTATTTTATCTCGGATCAGTTCTAAACTGCACAAAAGATACGTTGTGATGATAACATTTTATAAAGAAAATACTTGTCACAAAATCAATAGTGTGCTATTATTAGCATATGAACTCACAAACATAATTGAACTCATAAATAATCAATATATATATATATATATATATATATATATATATATATATTATCAAATTTGAATGTTGTGAACGGTTACAAAACTATGTTGAGCTTTGGCTCCAACAACTTCTACAAACTTACAAAACCAGAGCTTGTGCTCTCACACTTATTCAACTCCTTACACAACTGTTGTTGTTGCAAACTATCAACTGACTCCCCCTAATATCGACTATCTATAGACTTGGACATATAAAGACTAATATTGATACTTCATGTAGAAGCTAACTGACTCAAACAATTAAGACGACAATAAATACAATTGACTCTATCTGATTTACAGGGCTCGAGAAAGATAAAAGATCGGTTCATTTAATAACTCTCTTTATTACACTACTTCTTGTTGTGTCTGACTTTGTAACATCTTTTCTTTCCCATGACAGACATAGTCAGCGTAAGCGTAAATCTCACGACTTATAATTAATATTTCCAACACTCCCCGTTAATTATAAGGAGGTGGGATTACAAGAAACAAAAAAAATTACATCAAAAATTTAAATTGACATGTACTCTCAAACATCTATTATTACACCAACTCCTAGACAACTACGCAGTTTTTGAAATGCATCCCTTGCCAAAGATTTTTTAAATATATTTACAATTTGTTCTTTAAACCTACAAAATTCTAAGAAAAATTCTTTGTTATTCACTAATTCTCTTATAAAATAATACCTTGTATCAATGTGCTTGGTTTAATTGTGAAACACATGATTCTCGGATAACATGATGGCGTATTTGTTGTCAAAAAACAATGTAGTTGGTTCCTGTTGTTCCTACAACAAATCTTTTAACATTCTTCTCATTGAAATTGCTTGACAAGTTGTGCTTGTCACTACAACATACTCAACTTCAGTTGAAGAAAGGGTCACAATGGGCTACTTCTTTGATTCCCATGACACTATACCTGTTCCAAAACGAAATGTGTACCCAGAAGTACTTTTTCTATCATCTATGATGCCTCCACAATCATTGTGAGTGTAACCAATAAGTTTGAAATATTTTGAAGTAGGATACATAATGCCAAAGTCTTTTCTTCCATTCACATATCTCATAATTATTTTACCTTTTGTATTTTCCATGAACCTTGAAATTAGGTTCACTCCATACATAATATCAGGCCTTGTTGCTTTCAAGTAAATAAGGTTGCCTACCAACCTTTTAAATAGAGTGGGATCCACCTTGGACACTTCATCTTCCTTACTTAACTTTAATCATGTTATGATAGGTGTTGGGGCTACTTTGGAATTTATCATGTTGAATCTTTTCAAAATTTCATGTACATTTTTAGATTTTGAAATAAATATACCAGACTTGGACTGATGAACTTCAATACCCATAAAATATATCATAAGCCCCAAATCAGTCATTTCAAACTCATCCTTCATGATTGAATTAAATTATTTTATGCCAAAATTACCTGTAAAAATCAAATCATCTACATATAAACAAAAAATTAACATATTACCTTGTTGATTTGATTTGATGTACATTTTTGGCTCATAATCACTTCTTTGAAATCTAGTCTAAGTAATATAGAAATCTATGTGACTGTACCAAGCTCTGGGAGCTTGCTTTAATCCATATAGTGCCTTGTTCAATCTGTATACTTTGTTTTCTTGTCTTGGAACCTCATAACCTTGTGATTGTTCCATATGTACTTCTTCCTCTAAATGTCCATTCAAAAAAGATGACCTTACATCCATTTGATAAACATGACATTTCTTATGTGTACCAATGGCTAACACGGTTCCGACTGTGTCCATGCGCACAACTGGTGCAAATGTTTCATTGAAGTCTATTCCAGGTTGTTGTGTAAAACCCCTTGCAACTAACCTCGCCTTGTGCCTCTGCAGATTTCCATTGGAATATTTCTTGGTTTTATAAATCCACTTGACACTTATCACATCATTATCTTCAGGTACATATACCAATTTCCATGTCTGATTATTTTCTATGCATTTAATTTCTTCATCCATGGCTTGTGCCCATACATCATCTTTGACAAGTTCTTCAAAAGTTAATGGATCATTTATTTGTGAAAACAGAGCAAAGACTAAAAAATAATTTGTTGTGTCAACACTATATATTTCGCGCATACTTCTTGTCTTCCTTGGTAACAAACTTAATAATGTTGGATATGGAGATGTAGAACTACTTGGACTGCTTGCTAGAGTTTGTTGCGCTCTTGGTGTGGACTGCACACCTACAGATCTCACTAGAGTATTTTGTATTGGGATTTGTGTCATAGTTCCAAGTCTGGAAGGAACTGTGCATTGAATTACAACTAGTGTTTGAACCACTTCATCTTCCATGTCATCATGCTCAATAGCATCAATAATTTCAACTATCATTTCTATGTTTCCATCACATGCTTCATTCTCCACAAATTGAATATCACAATTGATTATGAATTTTCTTGCAATAGGATCATACATTTTATATGCTTTTGTATCTTCAGAATATCCAACAACTATACATTTTTTTCCTTTGTTATCGAGTTTGTTTCTAATCTCATCTAGAACATGTGCATATGCAACACAACCAAAACAATTTAAGTGTGCAACATTATGTTTCATACCTTTCCAAGCTTCTTGAGGAACTTTATTTTTCACACTCTTTGTTGGACATATGTTCATGATGTATAAGGAAGTTTCTATTGCCTCAATCCAATACTCATTTCAAAAAAAATTGGCTTCCAACATATTGCGCGCCATTTCCATGATGGTTCGATTCTTCCTTTCTATGACACCATTTTGTTGTGGTGTATACCACGCAGTGAATTTCTTGTAAATTCCATGAACTTCAAAAAATTTATGAAACTCTCTTGAAACATATTCACCTCCTCTAGCAGTTCTTAGAACCTTGATGTAATAACCAATTTTCTTTTCCACAAG
The DNA here is from genome assembly GCA_032191745.1 of Picea mariana. NCBI lineage: Eukaryota > Viridiplantae > Streptophyta > Pinopsida > Pinales > Pinaceae > Picea > Picea mariana. The sequence continues at coordinate 130,118 of JASDQU010104511.1, forward strand.
TGATTTGAATTTCTGAAAACAACCAAATGCGTCAGATTTATGTTTTAGAAAATAAATCCATGTTTTTCTTAAGAAATAATCATTAACTGTAAGAAAATAGGTGTTGCCTCCTATAGATGGTGTTTTCATTGGTCCACTGATATATGAATGTACAATTTCTAGTGGATCTTTTTCTCTATATGACTTGCCAACTGAAAATGACTCTCTATGTTCCTTTCCAAAGATACAACCTTCAAATATTCTTTTTGGTCTTTCAATTAATGTCAATCCTTTCGTCATATATTTTGTATGTAGTAGCTTTATACCTCCAAAGTTTAAATGTCCAAATATTAAATTCCATAGCTAGTACTCATCCTATACTTCAGATTTGAATGTTGCATGTATCTCTACACCACTCTCTTCTTCTTTCTTAAAACTGTGTGTGCTTCATTTTTCCTCTTCGGAACTACGCACACTTACTTCTTTTATTTCTACTTTAAATGTAGTGTCAGAGTGCACATCTTTTGATTTATAGACACCTTGCATTGTTTTTCTCTTCATGGTTGGTTTCAATGTGAATGAAAACATTATGTTTCTTGTCATCTGGATTCTTGCAATAAGAGGATTTATTAGATATTTTTCCATAATCACACATTGATTATCGTTCATGTAAATTCTATATCCTTTTTGTAACAACTACCGAGTTCTCTTCAAATTATGTTTTAGACCAGAAACATAATATGCAATAGGCATAAATTTTTGCTCCCCTTGTTTGGTTAAAATATTAATACTTCCTTTACCTTAGATAGTGACTTGGATATTGGTTCCAAGTGTAACTTTAGTTTGGATTGACTTATCCAAACTAGAAAACAATTCTAAGTTTTATGTCATGTGATTACTGTAGCCTGAATCTAGATACCATACGTCACATGTAATTTCTTGAGCAACATTGCATTCAACTGGGGAAATTATAGGAATTTCTTCAGTGCACACTGTAAACTTAGGACTGGAGGGACTATTTGCATTGCTTGATTGATTTTTGCCTTTCTTATTATGATTATACTATTTCTTCATGCATTCATATGCATAATGTCCATACTTTTTACAATAATGGCATTGAATCTTTGATTTATCAAATCTCTGATTACTTGGTTGACTGTTATTTTTATTTTGACATCTTCCACCAATATTTGCAAGACTTGTACTACATCCTCTTCTAGCAAAAATTTGTCCTCTGCCTCTAGAGTTATCTCTCCTCCTTCCTCTTCCATGACTTATAGATGACTGCATGAAAAATGCATTTTCTAATGACATATTTGATCTATTTAATCTATGTTCATGATTAATGAGGGAGGATTGCAACTCATCTAGACTGAACTGACACAGGTCTTTGTTCTCTTCTAAAGTCACAACAAGAGTATCAAATTTAGGAGGAATACTCCTAAGTACTTTCTCAACAACCTTCCTATCCTCTCTGGTTTCTCCATGAGACTTAATCTGATTTATCAGGCCAATAACAAGGGTGCAAAATGAATCGACTAAAGATGTGTCTTTCATTGACAGAGTTTTGAAATTTTATCTAAAAATTTGTAGGTTTGAGGTCTTGGCTTTGTCCATACCTTCATGATAAGTTTCTAATACGTTCCATGCTTCCTTGGATTTCTTTGTTGATGCTACTCTTGGGAGTATGCTTTCATGCATGGCTTTATGTATATAAAACATTGTCTTTCCATCCTTCTTCCTTTGATCTTTCAAGGCATCCTTCTCAGCACGTGTGAGGGAATTATACGTTGCCTAATTTGATGGTTCCACATATCCATTCTCGATTATATTCCCATACATATTTACCCCCAAATAGTTCCTTCATGTTCAAGGACCATAAGTCATAATTTTTTCTTGTAAAAGTGGGAGGTTGCAGATTTGATGTAGAAGCCATGATTTTACCTTACAACAGAGGTGTTGCTCTAATAAACCTTGATCTGATAAAATTGCTCTGATCAACTTGTTCTGATACCAAATATTGGATCTATAGCGCGCAGAAAAAATTTGCAGAGCACAGTTGCAAAGACTGTGCAGTAAAATTCTTCTTCGTTGAGCTCTTAGAACTTACTGCAAAGTTCCCAAACTGCACAAAAGACGACGCGTTGTAATGATAACACTTAATAAAGCGAATACTTCTCACAAAATCAACAGTGTGTTATTCTTAACATATAAACTCAAAAACATAACATAACTCATAAATACTCTCTATATATATTATCAACTTTGAATTTCGTGCATGATTACAAAACTATGTCGAGCTTCGGCTCCGACAACTTTTGCAAACTTACAAAACCAGAGCTTGTGCTCTCAGACTTATTCAACTCCTTACACAATTGTTGTTGTTACTAACTATCAACTGACTCCCAATTATATCAACTATCTACAAACTCAGAAATATAAATACTAAGACTGCAACTTTTTTTAGAATGTAACCGACTCAAACAATTAAGACGACAATCCATACAACTAACTCTATCTCATTTACAAGGCTCAAGAAAAATAAAATATCGATTCATTTAATAATGCTCCTACTAACATTCTTGATTGTCATATCTAACTGTGTAACATTTATGCTTTCCCATGACAGAGAGAGTCGGCATAAGTGTAAATCTCACGACTTATAATTAATATTTCCAACATTTTATTTAAATTTCTCTTTAATTAAAAAGTGAGTTCTTATTTTTTCCAATATATTTTTTAATAAGAAATAACAAGATAGTTTCAGTTGTTAAGTTTTTTTTTATCGTACCAAAGCTTATATATAGTATATGATACGTGGTTCAATAAAAGCATGTTATGATATACGATTCAATTAATTATATTATATTATGTTATATTACTCAATTAATTGAGAAATTCTTGGAGTTATTTTCTTGAATCTTATTAATTTTTGTGTATTACTTTATTTGTGTCAAGTTTTAAAGTTAGCATGGTATATTTAACAATTTTACCTATTAAATTGTTTCTTTTTAAATATATTTCATTTTTTCATTACATCTTTATCTAGAATTTTAATCATTTTTTAGTATTTTTAGTAGAATAACATGTTTGTACTCATATCTAAATTGAAATGTTTTTTTTTTCCTCTAATTTTAAAATATCTGTTTCACTTTAGATTCTTTGCAGTGTATCCTATATTTTTTCATGAGATGTGATCACTCTTATGAGTCCAAAGTGTGATGGTTTCTTTATATTTGTCCATGATGGGATGGTTGATGTACAAGTGTTGGTTAGTTGGTTTCTCGTATCTCCTTAGGTGGATGATCATGACATGTCCTTTTAGTCCCCATTCTTAGGGTGCATGGTTTTATTGCTGTGATCTACTATCACTTGGAGGTGGTAATTCCCTCCAAGTTAGGAATTTAGGTCTTGGGTACATATATGGGCATTTTGAGGTGGATCTAATAAGATACATGATTTACAAGGTTGTATCTATACACTTATTCTTTTTACTATGTAAAAATTGATTGCGCTTTTTAAGGGTTGCCACACCCATGGTTTAGCACACCTATTTTACCCCACATGGACACTCTCTTTCTTATTTTTGTACCACACTTTGGTTATGGGCCCTTGGAGATTATTCCACACATGATTTTCCAATTTCACGTTTCCCAAGGTAGTATCACATCTTTCGAGGCATATAACATTTTTTGAGGCATTGATCGTGCACTTTTCAAGGAACAAACATGATATTTGCATCCATGTGGACACCTTCTACAAATTCCATGTGAAATATGCTAGAATGATCCCCTCTATTTTTTGCACTCTTTGGAGGTGTTTCTGCTCATTAAAGAGGGTCAACCCTCACATGGGGCACTTCATGATAGAATTAAGGTTTTGTTAGCCAACTTGATGATGTGGAGGTCATGTAAGTGGCTTTACACCTTGAGGATATGACATGGAACTAACTTATGATGATGTGGATTTACTTTTGATCACCTTTTGAAAACTTAATATCTCAAAATAAGAATTCATCCACTTTTGTAAGCCTTATTTGGAATATTGGAGAGGTTGTTCCCTACTTTAAGGGTGAACATGGGAGCTAGGATGGCCAAGGATCATTCCTTTCCATGTTTTGAGGCCTCCCGAGTCAATTTTGTATGGAACATTGCACCCTAAGGGTAAATCGACCCCCTTATAAGGTGGAAGTCACCTATTTTATGAGGGTTTCAAGCACGTAAAGAATAATTTAATTGTAATTCAACTTAGTCTCCAAGTTGTGTGGATGACAAGTCACTTTTGTTTTGATTAATTAACCTAGATTTAGGGAATAAATAATGGGAAGGAGTTGTGAGCCTCATCTATAAATATAGGCCCTCCTCCCATTCCAAATTGTTATGAATTGTTGGAGATCATTTCAAGCCATTAAGAGAAGATATTTTTCTTGGTGTTTTGGTGTCATTCTTGGAGATCTTTCTTTCTTAGTTATTCTTCTTGGTACTTCAAAGACTACTGTGAATATACAAGTTTCCACTAAAGCTAGCAAGATCGATACATTTAGGAGTTACTCAACCACTTGGAAGGAGGACGTCTAGGGTTTTTTCTCTTCCGTCTTCTTTAAAATGATTTGATAAGTTCTTATATCTTGTCTTGATTTGTTTTATACTCCCTATCAAGGGTTTTAAGTATTTTTTCCAATATTTTGTTGATCTTATTGGTGAGGGTTATTCCCTTGAGGAAACTCTTGTTGTAAGGCATTGGCTTTCATGGTTTGTCTTGATTAAAAAAAGGACTACTAGGCTTGAGGCACTAGTCTCACACATTGATCCATAAACATTGAATAACTAACTCTTAGTTGGGCATACTTCTTAACTCCATAAGCCCTAAATGGAGACAAGGCACTAAACTTAACTCCTAACAACCAACCACAAAACCATAAAAACTCAAATATTGTATTTTATGTCATATAAAATATAAAAATACAAAGAATATAAAACAATGTTTATCCATTGTCTGGTGTAAAGTTAATGTTTTATTTTCATTGAGGGCTTATGGTAAATTGTTGATATTTAACCATAAAAGGGAAAATATCCCCACATATTTGTGCTTAAAGGTTTTATCTAACATTTTGTGGGATTATTTAAGAGTTTTATCAATTCTATAAATTAAATTGTAGCAAAAAAATTGGAATTGGTGAAACCTTAAAACCAAGGTTTAACCCTAAAAGGTGAAATGTAACCCTACCCTAGCCATATTTTCACTTTTGAATCTTTTATAAAGGATATATAACACTTTATAACAATGAAATTTATCTTCTAACTGATTAATAGCTATTATTTTATGTTTTTGAGATGTTTGGTGAAACCCTAGGGGGATTCACCACCTCTCTTTGCAAGTTTGAGCTAATTGCATGGTCATTATTCATTTATACTTTCAATCATTAAGTTTCAAGATTTTGTTACATAGTTTATTAATTTCCCTAGCAAGAGTGCCCAAGGAATATTCATTATAAGTGTTTTTAGGAACTCTTGGGGTACATTTCCTTGTCCAAAATATGCATTTTCCGTGTTAGTTATCTTGCATCAGATTCTGATATTTTTTTATAGAAGTAACTTGGTCCAATTTATAGAATATAATCAACAGGTAATTCAGGTACATCATTTTCCTTGATTTGTGCGATTAAATCTCACTCTTATGTGGTAAAAGACGCTTAAATTCCACCAACTTAAGAGTGATTTCATTTTGTTGATTTATATTTCTCGTGTAGAATATCTATTTCATATCTGAGATATTAACTAATTATGTTCTAACCAACTTTATATTGTGGTATTTATTTCCCTATTTCTCAGTTGAATATTCACAAGGAATTTGACTACTCCATTGGCATTGGTCTATCTAACTATATATCAAGGTGTGTGTTTTGGAAGTGACTTGTATCATAAGCTACCCCAAGGTATCGTACATGTTCATTTCCTTGGATTAGGATACCCTACATGGATTCAAGAAGTTGACCAAAAGTGAGGGGGAAACTATGCTAAGGTGACAGTGGTGTGTTTCTCATGTTGTGCTTATCCCCATTAGGACTTCTACAAAGAATACTAGTTTGGGCAGTAACAATACATATTTCTACTAACATCATAAGGTAAGGGGTTTCTTCCTTTACACCTAGTTGTTGCGATAAGAATTGTAAATCTTAATATTTGTTTAGCATAAAGCTCCCGTGCCTTTTGTTACACATTTCTCAACACAAGAGTGCCATTTATTCCTAGAGTCAAAGTATAGGTCCAAGTGCTTGTAACAAGGAGTTTACATAGGAATTAAGCACCCAAATAAGATTTTGAGTGTTACATATGGTTATCTTTTAATATATTTTCACTTTCTCTATCTTTGAATGAAAAGTGATAGAGTGTTACTTGGTCAAAGGCTTAGTGGGTTGAGGGGATTAGGGTTTTGCAAGTTAGTTGGGTGGGTTAGGGTTTAGAGGTTATACCACAGGGGGTTAATAGGTATGAATACTCTAATGGGTAAGAGGTTGTGTTTTAGGAGGATTAATGTAGGGTTAGGGGTTTCAAGGTTAAAGGGTTAATATGTTATAGTTTTTTATGATAGGATTTGATTAGTATGATATACTAAGGGGGGTTAATAGGTATGAATACTCTAATGGGTAAGAGGTTGTGTTTTAGGAGGATTAATGTAAAGTTAAGGGTTTCAAGATTAAAGAGTTAATGTGTTATAGTTTTTTATGATAGGATTTGATTAGTATAATATACCAAGAGGAGTTAATAGGTATGAATACTCTAATGGGTAAGAGGTTGTGTTTTAGGAGGATTAATGTAGAGTTAGGGGTTTCAAGATTAAAGGGTTAATGTGTTATAGTTTTTTATGATAGGATTTGATTAGTATGATAGTGGTAAGGTTATTCCCATGGGGGAGTGGGTTAGTGGCTAGGGTTACTTAATATTAGGTAAAGTGTAGGGTTAAAGAAGTTAGTTAATATTAAAGATAGTACACGGGGCTAGTTAATATTAGGGATAATATAAGGTTAAGGGGGTTATATATTATCAATTAGGAATTAGGAATTTACACTGTGGTTTCATTAATCACTTAGGGGATTGTGGGTTAGGGGTAGTTTGTTACGGGGTATTGTGTATGGGAGTTAGACATCAATCAGGGTTTCAAGATTAACTAAGGGTTAGTGTGTTAGAAGTTTTTGGTTTAATAGGTTGGGAGTGAGGGATAGTTGGTCCACGCCTAATAGATTAAGAGGGTTAGGGATTATAAAAGAGTACTTATAAAAATAATTAAAAACATTTTATAAAAAAGTACTTATAAAAAAAATTATATTTCCGAATATTTTGTCAAATTCAATATTGACATGGACAATTCAACATTTGGCATCTTTTTGGTCGGGCCAGCCACTCTAATCCGGCCAGAAAATGTCCAGTTTGATTAATAGGAAGGGTTAGAAAATGTGCAATTTCAGGTAAGAGAAACAATAATCAAAGTGAAACTATAAAAAGGGTGAAATTTCTGAAGGAGTATGAATAGTGCCGGGAAAGGGTTCGTTTAACGGCCATTTATCTTCCGGCCAGTTGGGAGAGTTTTTCATGTAAGTTATATTCGAAAATAATTGGAAATTGTTAATTAAGTTGAAAAGGCTTATATTTATTGATAATGAGCACAATTAATCACTTTTTAATTTAAAATTCTAATTTGATGGCTAACAATTGAAGATGCTGGCATATTCTTAGTAGTCCTCCCAAATCAATGAATGTGATTTCTTTTTCATAACTTCCTTGTATTTTTGAATGCATCTGTTAACCTGTTAACCTGTTTACCTGTTTACCTTCTAACTGTGCGTTTCATTTTCTATCCGTGCCTTCATCAGCCACGGTTTTGAGTGGCTGTGCTAGTATATATATCGCCTAGTTACTTTCGAGTTCAAAGAATTGGAAGAAGACGAAAAAAGCTTTTTGTTCTGTATATCATCACTTTTCGACCAGTGATTGGAACTTCTCATCTGCAAGACTTTCCTTCCCACGTCACCAAAGTATTTAGAATCCTGTTATCACATAATTGGTATCACGTTTTTGTTATTTTTTTGGGATTTTTTTGTTTAATTTTGTTTCAAATTTAACTTGAAAATGTTGGATCTACATATTTGAGTGGTAAGTTTGTGTAATTTAAAAGTTCAAGGGTTTTTGAACACGTTGTCAGAAATGCAATTTAAACAATAAAAAATTGCAATTTCATCCAAATTTATATCACCCAATTTTCATTAAAAAAACTAAAATATAAAACAATTAGACAAAACCATTTCATCTAAATTTATATCACCGAATTTTGACGAAAAAACACTAAAATGAAAAACAATCAGACAAAGCAATTTGTAATTCTATTTCGTCAAAATAACAAGATGTTAAATGGGTGGATGAAAATTTTGTAAAAACTGTTGCTGTTTAATGAAATTGTATGTATCATAAACTTTTCGATCCTTGTCAAGTTTCGATCACTGGCAAGTTCCAATTAAACGGAGATTCAGAAATTACAATTTCTATCAATCTAACACTGTTAACCAATTTAATTGAATGTTAAAAAAATCAAATTACTCAAATTCTGTGAAGACGAGTTGAAAAAAATTCTGTCAGAACATTCCATTTTACATGAACTCCCTTATCAAATACCTTGAACGATGAGACGTACTTGTCTTTTGAGCCGGACCCATCATGTCTTTATTATATTAACTTGCAGAAATTATTACTTCGACCGGAATCAATCTGCATAGGCATGAGTGACGTGTACTAAAAGCTAACTAAATTTTTAGTTTTCGAGTTGATTTTTTTTTGGGGAAAACTCAGCAATTTAAAATTGAACAAAAAAATGTACAATCTCATTATCTGCAATATCATCCATTCAAAATACTGTGTATATACAGTACAATTTATCTATAATCTCATTATATTCAATATCATCCATTCAAAAATGTGTATCAAAATTGCTTGGTAAGGATTGTTACATCCAAAGGTGATAGGCAGGCTTTTAAAAAGGCCCAACTGGAACTGATGACAGGACATTGAAGTTCGGCATCCATAGAAATGGCCTGTCGTCTTATGCAAAGAGCTAGCTGGCTGGCCGGCCCTTCGTTTCAATGTGATTGAT
>JASDQU010104511.1:145915-156964 GCA_032191745.1 Picea mariana
ATGATTACACGTGGGGAAAATGAGTGTTTTCTCGAATCTTCTAGAAGGAGAAACTTCCCGGGTGAGGTGGCATCTGAACGGTTTGGATGTTACTCGCTTTCATGATTTAGTGGGATCATCCTAACATCCTCACCTTATCCTATTCAACTTATAAAGGGAGAAGAGTTCTCATGGAGAAAGTTATCTTTTGAGCTTTGGAGCTTTTGGGATTAGCTAAGCTTTGGTTGGCTTGGAATTATTAGCTTGGTTGGAGTGGTTTTGAGATTTTCTTTGTCAAGATAGATAGTGAGTAGCTATCATATCTACGCTTTCAGAATCCTTGGAGCAAGAAGTGTGTGGGGAATGAAGGACATTTGGAAGGGACCTTACAACATCAAGGCCATGGTTGTAATCTCTCTTTCACATTTAATATGATACAGTAATATGATTCTTTCCTATAAAGCTTGTTGTGTTTTATTGTATGACTCCTTGATCACATACATAGGTTTATATTGAGTTTATGATATTGCTATCACTTTGGTTGGTTGCGTTCTTTTGCAGGTTCATCATTGTATGAGCATTGGGATGGAGCTAGGATGGCGATGGCAAGAGGAAGCGACATTTAAATGGTATGTCACTCATCAATCTTTAGTTAGTGAATTCAATATCTAAAACTTAAGGAATGTGTCATGTTCTGGTGTGTTTTGTTCTAGATCTAGGTGGATCTAGGGATATCAGTTAGTGTCCACACCTACCGATTATTCTGATAACAGGCCTCCCCACTTACATATCACAAGATCCTGTATATACCATCAGATCTCACACATTCTCAGCTTTTTGGGTTTAATGGCTCACAGATTCCATAATCCAGTTTACCTAGGAAATATCAATTATGGATGATTGTAAAACTGAGAAAGAGGGATATGTTAACAAAGTCAAGCCACTAAGTCGGAGGCCTTTCTTCCTTTAGTATTTATAAAATATATCTTACTTATATCAAAAGGTAGCGATATGTATGGTGTTCCTCCATCATATATTCTAGACCAAGAACACTTGGATATCTACATGACCTAAAAATTAGGTCAAAACCTAATAGAAGAGATTTAATTAGATTTTCTTGGAAAATTTGGCTCAACCAAATAGCTTGCTAGAGGTATGACCTATCTTCTGCATTAAGTAATGATATCATTTAGTAAATTTGATTGCCACCAAATATGGAACTAGAAGATTTCTGGCTCGGATTTTGAGAAGACTGGTTGCTTAAAACTTGAAGAAATTCCTCAAAATATGTAGGGGAATCTTTGAATGCTAGAAAATATGAATATAGGCTTCAAATAAGGTTCCCCATTATTTAAAAGGAAGATAGAAAAATCAGCGTTGGAGATGTGGATAAAACTTTCTCCCTAATATTGTGCCTCATCCTGTAAATCCTGAATCTGTCTGATTTTCTGGCTATGCCTGGCAATGTACTATCAAGCTCCTTATAATTCTAGTCTCAAAATATTAACAATTCAAAATTGTAAGCAACCAAATCATCCAAAAATCATAAAATTTCAATCAGTATCGATACAGTGAAGATGACCCAATCAGTGAACAATATGAACGCCCAGGTGGACATGTAAATTCAGATCTACGGAGTGCAGCTTCAGCATAGTCAGCCTCTCTTGGCACATGAGTCCTATTGATCTCATCAATGTAAATCTGCTCTCTTATTCTCTGATGGTTTAAATATTCAAGCCCTAGATCCACACCATGATAATCAAAATCCGATACCAACCCATTTCTCATAGATAATGGATCTGAAGGCGATATATCCTACCTCTGATACACAAAGACATAAGGATTTGATGCTTTCAAAGAATAAGCATAAACATATGGTGCACAGTGAGGAAATACTTTGTCAGGTCGATATAATGGAGCTTGGGGAACCTGATCAACAAATGGTACACGTTTCGACTCTCTTGCCACCCTAGCAGGTCTCCCTGGTTGACTGTCTTGTGGACCATGAGAGTTATGAGGTGGTACCATTTTAAAAAGATGGACCAACTTTTTAACCTGTTCTGTTTAAGTGAGGACAAGCAACCACAGATGTTGGAGGACTTGAAACCAAATGTCAAACACTCTACCACCACATACTTTTGATTTCAACAACCTCTAAGACCACATTGACCTGAAGAATTGGTTCCAGTTGTTTGTTTACACCCTTTTTATCTATCTCAAAAATGAATTTTATACCTCCAATTAGAAGCCTTTGAAACATCTCAACTTGGTCTCCTCCAGTGCCAAGTTGACCAAATTGATTTTCAGCAGAGGCATAGACATCTCCCGTTACAGTGATGCAAACAATATGCCACAATCCAACAACTACTCTTTGTATTTGAAAACCTCCTCTAAATGAGACATAACTCAATACTTGTCCAATGCTTCCCTTATGTTTAGAGAGGATTCCAAAACACTAGAAACAAATCTCTATACAATTGAAGGAGTTGAAGGTTGTATCATGGATGCAAGATCCTTTGATAGAATTAGAACCATGAACAACACGATAAAAAACCCAAAACCATCTGAACCAACACTAGAGCTTAATGGATCTGATGTTTGGAAATGTTGTAGCTAACCTGTGTTGTGTTTGGTCACAAGTGTTGGAGATTGGCTCCTGGCCAAGAACTTTCAAATAATCATGAAGTCTCGATCAATGCATCATAGCATTGTTTCAAAGGTGAATAGAATAAGGATTTCCACTCTTCTTATACCTCCTTCCAACAAGTCAAGTTAGAAGCTCAGTACTACTTCTGGCATATACGATACCAGTTCTTAGGAATGACACTTCTTGGTGCTATGGTAATAACCCCATTCCTGTCACAAGGAGAAAATTTGAAAATTTAGTATCTGGATACTAACATTGGCTCCTTCTAGGGGATGATGCTCTCCCTGTGAGGCATCAAGAACAAGAAAAACACTGTGCCTTTTCCTCTATGCATCCATTCAACGCAGCCTGCAAAATTGTTCCTCTACAAACATCCACATCTAGGATATGCCTAGTCCATTGGGTTGTGGAGTCATTCAATATTATTTTAATTCTGGCCCCAAACCTCTGCAACTTATTCAAACTTTAAAAAAATGTTGAAAAGAAAGTCTCTGCAAATCTGATTACACTAATCCAAGTGAAAAAACAAATGCTCAAGAAGAGAGCTTATTTCCTAACCTACTTCTAACCAATTATATCGTCACTTGATCAAGTGAAATCATGTTTCCAATGAAGCCATGATAACATCCAACTGACTGTAAAAGCTCCTTTCATGCAGAATAAGATCAAAGAAAACTTCATTGTATGTAACAAAATTTTAACTTGTAACACATACTTACAACCACCATCTTCTTTGATATAAAACTTTGCAAGGATGAAAACTTCTGAGAAGCATGACTCCATAAACATAGTTATCGTATCATAGAATAAAGAAGTAGATGGATAACCAAACATGGTTACCTTTGCTTGCTTCTCGATGTTTTCTTCAACTTTTAATGTATGGCTGCCATAATCTGGTTCTGACTGTTCATGACTAATGGGAAGAATGTTTTCATAAATATGTTGATTAGCTTCTGTCACCATAAATATAGCAGGCTGCAGATAACCTTCCTCAATTATGTTATGCTTATTAGGTTCATCAAAAACAATATGTTGAACAAGCACTTGTTCCTTATACTCATCATAAACATGAGCTTTTCCATTCAAATAAAAAATTGCAGGTGCATCAAGAACAAGATCAAATGAATCTACAACTATGCAATCATCTTTCCTATCATTAATGGTATCTTGAATATCTTCCTTAACAACATGATTTTCATCCTTGCAAACAGAGGAAAACTCTACTTTCTACTGAATATGCTTCTCAAATATATCACAACAATTTTCAAAAAGGCTTTCAGCTAAAAATTTTCCTTTATAAAATATATTTTAAGCATCATGAAAAGTTGCCAACAAGTTAATACTTGAGGCTGGAAGAGATCTGCACTAGTCGAGAGATGCTCCCTTCAATGAGTATCTGAAAAGCTTGATCTTGACATCCTCATGCACAATCAGAGATTCATGACAAAACTCATGAAAATATCACAGATGCTCAGCCGGGACCTCCCAATCTTCACCTTTAAATGTAGGAAGGGTACCTTCCCATTTATCTTTGCTAAGAATTGGGTTTGGAAAACCAATGATATTTGAAAAACCACAGAAAGAAAACCTTTGAGCCAAAATGGCTTCCATGCTTGGATCCAGTGGAGTCGCCTATTAATCTTTAGACAGTGGATTCACCATGGTGAAAGATTTGCGGTCAAGCACATGTCCTCTTCTTGTTCACCATCAAGAAGAGGATCTAATCATTGTCATTCTCCCAAGGAATATTTCTTCACTACTTCATCCCCGACAATGATGCCAAAAGATGTTAGTGCTAGAAGTTTCCCCTAGACTACTATAGGGTCAAGCCTAGAACATATTATTTGTTTCAATGGTTTTTATGGATAAATGTATATGGTTTTTTGAAAGGTTGGAGGTTTCAGCAGTAAATGAAGAAAGATAATACCAATTTCCTGATTTTAAATAATTTTCGATCACACTCACTTAGTCAATGGTATCAAATTTAAAAAAGCAGATAAAATCATAAGAATAAAGAAGTATGCAAGTGCCCAATCTGTTCACCCACACATGAAGATTCATGATCCTAAATGTCATTCAAAAACAGATAATAAGGTACTTAAAAACAAGTCTTGGAATGAGAAAGAAATCAGTGAAATCTTCATTGTCTTATCAACATAACAAGATAATTTCAATGCATTGCAAAGATAACAGGTTTTACAAGTAAGAAAAGAAAGAAATAGATTATAGGGGAAAGTCTTCTCATCAAAAGCATTGTAGCATTTAGTGTAAAATGAAAAAATTGTTTCTTAACAATCATGAAAAGGAGTCTCAGTCCTGCATTCCTTGGTCTCTCTTGAACCCTCTAGGGCCTCCCCACTTACATATCACAAGATCCCTTATATAACATCAGATCTCACACTTGCTCATCTTTTTGGGTTTAATGACTCACCAATTCCATAATCTAGTTTACCTAGGAAATCTCAATTAGGGATGATTGTAAAACTAAGAAATAGGGATATGTTAACAAAGTCAAGCCATTAAGTCGAAGGCCTTTCTTCCTTCAATATTTACAAAATATATCTTACATAAATCAAAAGATAGTGATGTGTCTGTTGTTCCTCCATCAGATATTCTAGAACAACAACACTTGGACATCTACATGACCTAAAAATTAGGTCAAAACCTAACAAAAGAGATTTAATCAGGTTTTCTTGGCAAATTTGGCTCAACCAAATAGATTGCTAGAGGTATGACCTATCTTTTGCATTAATTAATGAGATCATTTAGTAAATGTGCTTGCCACCATATCTGGAACTAAAAGATTCATGGCTTGGATTTTGAGAAGACTGGTTCCTTAAAACTTGAAGAAATTCCTCAAAATCTACAGGGGAATATTTGAATGCTAGAAAATATGAATATAGGCTTCGAATAAGGTTCCCCATTGTCTAGACTAAGATATAAAAATTAGTGTTGGATATGTGGATAAAATTTAATCTCTGATCTTGTGCCTCATCCTATAAATCCTGAATCTATCTAATTATCTAGCTATGCCTAGCAATGTACTATCAAGATCCTTATAATTCCAGTCTCCAAATATTAACAATTCAAAATTTTAAGCAAACAAATCATCCAGAAATCATAAAATTTCAATCAGTATCAATACAGTGAAGATGACCCAATTAAAGAAGAATATGAACGCCCGGGTGGAGATGTAAAGTCAGCTCTACATAGTGCAGCTTCACCGTAATCAACTTCTCTGGGCACATGTGTCCTATTGATCTCATAAAGGTAAATATGCTCTCTTATTCTCTGATGGTTTAAATATTCAAGCCCTGGATCCACACCACGATAATAAAAATCTGATACCAGCCCATTTCTCACAGGCAATGGATCTGAAGGTGGTAGAGCCTACCTTTGATACAAAGAGACATAAGGATTTGATGCTTGCAAATCATAAGCATCAACATATGGTGCACATTGAGGCAATACTGTGTCAGGTCGATATAATGGAACTTGGGGAACCTGATCGACAAATGGTACATGTCTGGGCTCTCTTGCCACCCTAGAAGGTCTCCCTGGCCGACTGTCTCATGGACCATTAGAGTTCTAAGGTGGTACCATTTTAAACAACTAGACCAACTTTTTAACCTGTTTTGTTTAAGTGAGGACAAGAAACCATAGATGCTGGAGGACTTGAAACCAAATGTCAAACACTCTGACACCACATACTTCTGATTTCAACAACCTTTAAGACCACATCAACCTGAAGTATTGGTTCCATTAGTTTGTTTACATGCTTTTTATCTATATCGAATATGAATTTTATACCTCATATTAGAAGTTTTCGAAACATCTCAACTTGGTCTCCTCCTGTGCCAAGTTGACCAAACTGATTTCCAGCAAAGGCATAGACATCTCCCGTTACAGTGATGCAGACAATATGCCACAATCTAATAGCTACTCTTTGTATTTGAAAACCTCCTAGAAATGAGACATAACTCGATACTTGTCCAATGCTTCCCTTGTGTTTAGAAAGGATTCCAAAACACTAGAAACAAATATATCTACAGTTGAAGGAGTTGAAGGTTGTATCATGGATGCAAGCTCCTTTGATATAATTAGAACCATGAACAACATGATAAAAAAACCAGAACCATCTGAACCAACACTAGAGCTTAATGGATCTAATGTTGGGTAATGTTGTGGCTAACCTTTGTTGTGTTTGATGATAGGTGTTGGAGATTGGCTCCCAGCTAAGAAATTTAAAATAATCATGAAGTCTCGATCAAGGCATCATAGCACTGTTTCAAAGGTGAATAGAATAAGGATGTCCACCCTTATTATACCTCCTTCCAACAAGGAAAGTTAGAAGCTCGATACTATTTCTGGAATATACGATACCGATGCTCAAGAACGATACTTCTCGGTGCTATGGGAATAACCCCATTCCTGGAACAAGGAGAAAATTTGAAAATTTAATATATGGATACTAACAAATGATATGAAATAAATTTGAAATGTGATATATGTTTTTTTAAGCTCTCCAAAAATGTTATGATATACATTTCAAATGAGATATTTGTTTTTTTTTAAGTATAAGTTATTTGACATGATACTTATCTAATATTGGTATATTTGACTCGCTTGTTTTAATTCTAGATGATCATCATGTTATAATCATTATCTTGTTATTTTATATATACTATATGTTGTATATTTTATTTGGATGGATATTTAATAAGTATAATGATGTTGTTAGTTTGTATGTATTTATGTTTCCCTAAAAAATATTTATAAAGTCTATCCTATAAAATACATCAAATGAAATATGACTTATAATAATATAAGTTTTTTCAGAGTCATGATATATTCAATTAATTAAACTGAAATAAAAAATATTAAATTCATGTATGGAAGCTATAAAGGAAACAACATGAGTTGTTAAAATGGAAACAAAATGTGGCTCTAAAATGGAAGTAAAAATTGACATTAAATTGGAAGCCATACTTGGAGATATTTCTGGATCTAAGTACGAAGTTAAATTGGTTGCTTAACAATAAGTAAAACTGGATGCTAATTAAGAAGCAAATCCAAACACTAAAAGGAAGAAAACCCTGGACATAAAAAAAAAGAAGGAAAGATGGTTGCTAAAAAGGAAGAAAACATTGGAACTAAAATGAAGAAAACCATGGAGCTAACAAGGAAGCAATTCTAGAAGCAAAATTCAATGCCAATTAAGGAGAAAAACCTAGCTGCACTTTAGAAGAAAAAAAAAGAATTATTTTTTGAAGCAAAAAAAGAAGCAACAATAGAAGCTAAACTAGAAGAA
Source organism: Picea mariana (assembly GCA_032191745.1). NCBI lineage: Eukaryota > Viridiplantae > Streptophyta > Pinopsida > Pinales > Pinaceae > Picea > Picea mariana. The sequence goes on from JASDQU010104511.1 coordinate 153,853, forward strand.
AACTTGGAAAAAAAACTTGGCGCTACCTAGGAAGAAACAAAGAAGCAATTTAGGTAGCAAACAAAGAAGTAAAAATGCAAGCAAATTTCGAAGCAACAAAAGATGCAATCTTGGAAGCCATTTTAGAAGAAAAAAAAGATGCAATAATGGAAGAAAAGTGTGGCGTAAATTAGGATGCTAAACTAGAAGCTATTTTCGACGCTATTCATGAAGAAAAACATGAAGCATGATTGGGATAAAAAATAGAAGTACANCGATATTTAATAAGTATAATGATGTTGTTAGTTTGTATGTATTTATGTTTCCCTAAAAAATATTTATAAAGTCTATCCTATAAAATACTTCAAATGAAATATGACTTATAATAATATAAGTTTTTTCAGAGTCATGATATATTTAATTAATTAAACTGAAATAAAAAATATTAAATTCATGTATGGAAGCTATAAAGGAAACAACATGAGTTGTTAAAATGGAAACAAAATGTGGCTCTAAAATGGAAGTAAAAATTGACATTAAATTGGAAGCCATACTTGGAGATATTTCTGAATCTAAGTACGAAGTTAAATTGGTTGCTTAACAATAAGTAAAACTGGATGCTAATTAAAAAGCAAATCCAAACACTAAAAGGAAGAAAACCCTGGACATCAAAAAAAAAAAGCAAAGACAGGTGCTAAAAAGGAATAAAACATTGGAACGAAAATGAAGAAAACCATGGAGCTAACAAGGAAGCAATTCTAGAAGAAAAATTCAGTGCCAATTAAGGAGAAAAACTTGGTCACACTTCAGAAGAAAAAAAAAATATATTTTTTGAAGCAAAAAAGGAAGCAACAATAGAAGCCAAACTAGAAGAAAACTTGGAAAAAAAACTTGGTGCTACCTAGGAAGGAACAAAGAAGCAATTTAGGTAGCAAACAAAGAAGTAAAAATGCAAGCAAATTTTAAAGCAACAAAAGATGCAATCTTGGAAGCCATTTTAGAAGAAAAAAAACATGCAATAATGGAAGCAAAGTGTGGCGTAGATTAGGAAGATAAACTAGAAGCTATTTTCGACGCTATTCATGAAGAAAAACATGAAGCATGATTGGGATAAAAAATAGAAGTACACAAGGAAGAAAAATTGGACGTTGCAATTCTAGCCACTAATTCTGGCGCCCAACTGAACACACCATTTGGCACTGGTTTTTGCACTGGCTATTGAGCCCAATTCATACACTCAAAAACACTAAATTATGGCGTTGTTCTAAGAAATAATGGTATGTTTTGTTGTTGTGTCTATTGGATTCTCACCCCAACTTCACTGGAAATATCAGACCGAAAAGGAAACTATCCAAGAAGTCACAAACAATCAAACCAAATGCACTCAAGTAAACTTTTAAAACAAATTTATGTCAAAATAAAATCTTTAAATAGATATCAAACCAAGTAATGAAATACCACTGCAGAACACTCTGGATCAAAGGAAATACCTAAAACTAAAGGCTATGGTTTGGATCTATAAAATTGTAGTTTTTATAAGACCTTGTGGGACACAGGCCTACAAACAAGAGAGGAGGCCTCACGATACAATTATAACTCAATAAGAGAGGGCCTGCAAAATTTCCCTTTATGGAAAAGATTGATCCATTTGCGGACCTTACAGATATGTATCAGACCTATCAGATCTACCATATCTAAACCCTTGGATGACTGAAATAGAAGAAGACTTGAATGAAAATCACAAAGCCAGAGGAACAGGTAGGAAAAGAGACTGAAATAGGGAAGAATATTTCCCCAGTGCAGTCTCTAATCCATTATTGGCCTTTTACTCGTAGAACTATAACATTCAAATGATTAGTAAAATATCCCTAGGATTGGCTTAGAAATTCTATACAATAATGGGATATATTTTTTTAAATTTGGCAGCATCGATGACCATTCTCCAATGAGAGGCCATATGGGCCACCCTGAGGCTAGCCAGGGAGATTTGGAGAATCAACGAGTCTTGTGAGGTATTGAAAAAAGTAAGGGGGAACATATAAACTATGTGATTCAAACCAAAATTCATGACGAACGAGATGCTATGTGAGTCTAACACAAAATTCAAGGGGGATGTACAACCTTTGTGAGCATAGACAGTCTAGTGAAAAATTCAGGGGGAATGTACAACCTCTGTGAGCATAGAAAGACTAGTGCAAAAGTCAGGGGGAACATACAACCTTTGTGAGCCTAGTCAATCCTTGTGAGCCATGAGCAAAAGTCAAGGCATCTAGCAAAATTTAGGTTGAATGTAAAATTCCTATGAGCTAGAAACAAACGATATTCCAAATATTGAANTTTGGCAGCATCGACGACCATTCTCCAATGAGAGGCCATATGGGCCACCCTGAGGCTAGCCAAGGAGATTTGGAGAATCAACCAGTCTTGTGATGTATTGAAAAAAGTCAGGAGGAACATATAAACTATGTGATTCAAACCAAAATTCATGACGAACGAGATGCTATGTGAGTCTAACACAAAATTCAGGGGGGATGTACAACCTCTGTGAGCATAGACAGTCTAGTGCAAAATTCAGGGGGAATGTACAACCTCTGTGAGCATAGAAATACTAGTGCAAAAGTTAGGGGGAACATACAACCTTTGCGAGCCTAGTCAAGCCTTGTGAGCCATGAGAAAAAGTCAAGGCATCTAGCAAAAGTTAGGTTGAATGTAAAATTCCTATGAGCTAGAAACAAACGATATTCCAAATATTGAAAATGATATAAATGTATTGATCAAGTGTGTTAGCACCTGTAACATTATCCATCATGCAGATAATTTTGAATTGCCTTGTAAAGAGTCGAGTTGTAACTGAAGTCTGAAGTCTAGTTCTATTTTAGAACTAAAGTGTAATGCTGAGTTGTAACTAAAGTTGTAAGTCTAGTTCTATTTTAGAACTAAAGTGTAATGCTGAGTTGTAATTGAAGTCTTAAGTCTAGTTCTATTTTAGAGCTAAAGTGTAATGTTGAGTTGCAACTGAACTCTTAAGTCTAGTTCTATTTTCTAACTAAAGTGTAATGTTGAGTTGTAACTGAAGTCTCAAGTCTAGTTCTATTTTCGAACTAAAGTATACCAGTCTCAAGTTTAATTCCAG
>JASDQU010104511.1:176587-198979 GCA_032191745.1 Picea mariana
TAATTGAAAGACACTCAAAGCAAGAGACTAATCCTTCAAAACCAAACAAAGAAAAGATGGATAAAAGCAACTCAAAGAATGTCAAGAAGACTGTAAACAGATCAATATAGGCTCCAAAAGTTCAATCCAGCTGTTCAAAGCAAAACTGGGCATCAAAAAATGACAAGACCCAATCAAATTTTTTTTACAAACAAGCTCGCAGGCTGGCAGTGTATTACAGTGTGAGAATCAAAGATTCTCGCAGGCTGAACAAAGGTTGATTGCGAGGGGTTCACACTAGACTTAACACCAGGGTGTGAACTTAGGTGTTTCTCACAGGCCACTAAAGGGTACAATGCGAGAATGCCTGTAAACAAGCAAAAATTTGAAAAAGGACTAAATTTGAGTGAACTTTCAGATCCAGAGAGTCTGGATGGATCTCCCACAGACTCATAGACTAGAAAAAAAGCAATCAAAGCAAGGGAAACTAGACTAACTAGGAAACAATCCATTCCCCAGTGGAGTCACCAATTTTGTTATTGGACAAATCAATAGGTGCAGACACTAACTTATCTCCCTAGATCCACCTGGATCTAGAACAAAACACACCAGAACATGATGCTTTCCTTAAGTTTTAGATATTGAATTTACTAACTAAAGAGGGATGGGTGACATACCATTTAAATGTTGCTTCCTCTTGCCATCACCATCCTAGCTCCGTTCCAACACTCATACAATGATGATGCTGCAAAAGAACACAACCAACCAAAGTGATAGTAATAGCATAAACTCAATATAAACCTATGTATGTGATCAAGGAATCATACAATAAAACACAACAAGCTTTATAGAAAAGAATCATATTACTATATCATATTAAATGTGAAAGAGAGATTACAACCATGGCCTTGATGTCGTAAGGTCCCTTCCAACTGTCCTTCTTTCCCCACACACTTCCACTCCAAGAATTTTGAGAGCATAGATCTGATAATATTCACAATCTATCTTGACAAAGGAAAAACTCAAAGACACTCCAACCAAGCTAATAATTCCAATCCAAAGCCAACTTAGCCCATCCCAAAAGCTCCAAGCTAACCAAAGCTCACTTTCTCCATGAGAGCTCTTCTCCTTTTATAAGTTGAAGAGGATAAGGTGAGGAGGTTAGGATGATCCCACCAAATCATGAAAGAGGGTAAGATCCAAACCATTCGGATGCCACCTCACCATGGAAGTTTCTCCTTCTAGAAGATTCGAGAAAATGCTTGTTTTTCCCATGTATAGGCATTCTCGCACCCAACCTATAGAGAAACCTACGAACCTCTAACAACCTAGCTATGGTGCAACCTATGAGAATCAAGCATTCTCGCACCCTGCCTATATAGCAACCTGCAAACTTCCCTTTTTATGGGGTTTTTACAAAGGAGAATGCAAACTCTTTTCTCAGGAAAAGTTCTTCTGGCTTCCTTCTTCAGGAACTCAGGCCACTGACCCCTCTGAAGGAAACAGATAGGTTTACATCATTAATGGTCACAGGGATCATGAGAATAATGTGTAACACTGGGTTCACCAAAACCTATGACAGGGTCAAAACTTCCTTTTTCTGGGATGGTATGAAACAAGACATTTGTAATTTTGTACCTGGATGTTATGTGTGTCAACACAACAAGGGAGAAAAATTCAAATCTCTGGGCACACTACAACCGCTCTCGATTCCACCTGCTATTTGGAAGGATATCTCTATGGATTTTATTACCGACTTACCCAAATCGGGCAATAAATCCATCATCATGGTGGTTGTTGAATGCCTTTCCAAGTATGCTCATTTATGTGCCCTTCAACACCCGTTTACAACTTCCACAATGGCTCAAATTTTCATGGATCAGGTCTTCAAGCTTCATGGCATGCCGCACTCTATTTTTTTTTATCACGACCCAACTTCCACAAGCAATTTTTGGCAAGAACTGTACAACATACAAGGCACCGAATTGCATCACAACACATCTTATCATTCCCAAACTGATGGCCAAACGAAAGTTGTCAACAAGTGTTTGGAATCATATTTGAGGTGGTTTTCTTCGGAAAATAAAAATCAATGGACTCAGTGGTTACCCCTAGCTCAATGGTGGTACAACACTTCATACCATACAGCTACATGCATGACTCCTTTTGAAGCGGTATATGTATAGAAGCCACCTTCAGTTCTATCATACTTACTGGGTGCCTCGAAGGTCAAGGTGGTTGACCTAACACTTATAGCTCGAGAGGCTATTCTCTATACCTACAAAGAGAATTTGGTCATGGCACAGAATCGCATGAAGCAACTACCAAATCAAGGTTGCTCTGAACGTCAATTTGCATCAGGGGATCAGGTGTTTCTTTGACTGCAATCTTCCATGCAAACTTCCCTCAAGGCCAAGCATTTTCAGAAGCTAGTGCCCAAATTTTATGGTCCCTATACCATTCTCAAGCGTGTGTTAAAAGTAGCCTATCAGTTATCTTTTCCCAACCATTCGAAGATACATCATGTTTTTCATGTTTCATGCTTAAAGAAGGTGATTGGAGGTAAGTGCCAAATTCAAACCAACCTTCCAGAGTTAGCTGAAGAAGGATCCATTTGGATATATCTAGAAGCAGTTTTGGACCAGCGTGAGTGGTTCCTACATCAGAGAACCATCAAGGAAGTACTAGTCCAATGGAAAGATACAACTCTAGCAGACGCTACTTGGGAACCAATGACCATTCTGCAACAATTTCCTCATTTGAAGCCTTGAGGACAAGGTTGTTTTTAAGGGGGCGGACATGTTAGGGTCCTAACTCACACATAGGTAGAAAAATACATTTGGATGTAATAAAGGTCAATATTAATAAGTCCTTTCAATAAAATAGAGTAAGGCATATGTAAGAAGACCTAATAGAAGCTTTCACTTCTAGAAGGATCTTCCTCTAGATGCTTCTTTTTAGTATAAATAGGAGTCGAGGGTATGAGAACCATAACTTGAATATTATTGTAATATATCTCTACTCAACTAGAGGTTTCCCCCTTGAAGAGGCCCATGAACATTGCTTTCAGATTCAAAGTGTTAATTTTGTTATTATTCTCATATCATTTCAGTGTTATTGTGGTGAATGTTATGGTTATATTACTGTTATTCTGCCATTACTAGCAATTTATTTATGTTCTGCATACTTTTTACATCTAGTATACTACATCCTCTAATGTTATGCCATTATCTATATACAAGAAAATAAATGCAACCCCTCTCAAAAGTGATAACCATGTGATACAACTAGACAGAACCCAAGTGAGAGTTATGGGATCACTCAAGGATGTCATGATTAGGATGGTGACACACTCGAAATTTGTTCAAGTAATTGACATCATTGTAGTAGATATACCAGAAACTTATGGATTTCTACTTATTTGAGATTGGTTCAAGAAGTTAAACATATACTTTAGTACATACGAGGATCACCTTTGGTTGTCATTAAAGGGACACCCAAATATGATCAGGATCGACAGGGAAAGATATCTGAAACATACAGTCACCGACGTAGAAACCCTCAAGGAACCTTCTTCAATAGATTTCCTTGTGCTAGACAATTATTATTGCGACTCTGATTTTGGGAATTTCTCCCCCTCTCATATGATGTTCCTCTTACTCAAAACTCCAAAATGATTTTTCAAGAAAATTTGCCAACGACGACAAAGGAAACCCTCTTTTGTCAGGAACAGATGTTAGAAACCATGAAACAGATAGGAGGAAAGGAGTAAAGTGGTATGAAAAAGCAAACTAATATCTTTTTCTCATCAATTTGGACCTTATACTTTGATGGATCTAATTCACAAGAAGGGTTAGGGGCGGGTGCATCCTCATTAATCCAAAAGGAAAACAAAATTTCTTGTCCCGTAGACTAGAATTTGAATGCACAAACAACACCATTGGGTATGAATCTCTAGTACTATGGCTAAAGAAATCCATATAATTAAAGGTTAAAGAATTGAAGGTTTTCTGAGATTCTGAAATCATCGTTAGACAAGTCAGGAACACTATACATTGCAACTCTCCCTGCCTGAAAAATTGTCAACAAGAAGTGCACATACCAATAGAACATTTTGAAGCCTTCAACATTACAGTGATCCCCAGAACAAAGAACACTCTTGTTGATTCTCTAGCCACTGTTTACTCAAGGTTATCCCCTCTAGAAGACTATGAAGCCTCCTGATTCATTGTGGAGCTACTCTACAAACTGTCAGTTCCCAACAATATTTCCAATTGGAAGGTCTTTGAAGGAGATGAACAGATCATTTAATTTTTTACTAATCAAGATATTTTTAAAGATCTGGCTATTGACGATGAATTATTTCAGGAGCAATTAGTAGACCCCAACCATCATGTAAAGAAACCTAAAACAGATCGATCGACGAACAAACCAAGGGCTCACATGATACTGAAGGGAGTAACGAGTTTAGAAAATATTTTTGACTTGAGGGAAAGATTCAAAGGGTCAATGCATGCAAAAATAGAGAGTTCATGTCCCATGTACAAGACTATAAATCTAGGAACCCCGGAAAACACCAAGAATATAAATCTCGGAAAGATAATATCTAAAAAAGAAAAGAAGGCCTATCTCAAACTTTTCAGACAATATCAAGATGTTTTTGCATGGTCTTACTGATATATAAAAAATTATGACACTCATATCATTCAACACACAATCTCGTTAAATCTTGGAGTGAATCCCTTCTAATAGAAGCTCCAGAAGTACCACCCATCCCTGGAGCCTCTCATGTCTTAGGAGCTAGACACTCTGCATGGGTAGAAAATTTGGTTCTAGTAAGGAAGAAGTATGGGAGATCTGCCTATGTGTATATTTCATAAACCTCAACAGAGCTTTAGAAAACAACTATCCAGTCCCATCGATGGAGCAACTCTTGCAGACCGTATTTGGTTCTGATATTTTCTCCCTGCTAGATGGTTTTTCAGGTTACAACCAATTTCTAGTTTGAGAGGAAGATCATTTGAAAACTACCTTCCGAACCAAGTGGGGAACCTTTTATTTTAAATGCATTCCCTTTGGGTTAATCACTACAGGGGAAACCTTCCAAAGGGCCATGAACATAGCGTTTTAGAGACTAATAAATTTTTTTGTAGTAGTTTATTTAGACAACGTGACTGTGTATTTGAAGAACATAGAAGATCACATCCAACACTTAACCCATATTTTCGAAAGGTGTAGGAAATACACTATATCCTTAAAACCTAAGAAAATTATATTTGGTGTCAAGGAAGGTAAACTACCAGGTCATATTATATCTTAAGAAGGAATTTGCATAGACCCAGAGCGAATTAGGGCTATAGATCAACTTCCATTACCCCACAACAAAAAGGTTATGCAATCCTTCTTTGGGAAAATCAATTTTGTGAGGAAGTAGACCCCCGATTTCATTGAAACTATAAAAAACTTGCAAAACATGATCTACAAAGATGTTGAATTTAAGTGGGATGATGAACAAAAAAGTGCTTTCAGCAATATTAAGGTTGCAATATCTCAAACTCTAGCGTTGTGAAGCCCCGACTTTAGCCAATATTTCTTCCTCTATATGTTTTCCTCTGACCAATCGTTAGCTGCAGTATGGAATGAGAAGGATGGTGAAAATAATGAGGCCTCAATCTCATTTATGAGCACTAATATCCAAGGGGCCTAACTAAATTACCCTACTATAGAAAAACATGCTTATGCATTATACAAGGCAGTGAAACACTTGAGATCTTACATCTTAAAGAACCATACCAAAGTCATTGTGCCTCACCCTGGAGTCTCATCCCTATTCACACAACAAGATATAGGGGAAAGAAGAGGAATTTGGATGGCAGTAGTCCAAGAATTTGATCTAGATATAAAACCTACTAAGTTGGTTAAGGGACAAGGATTATGTAAACTGGCAGCTAAAGCCGAGGACCAAGTAAATGAAGACCCCTAGTGGGAGAATGAATTAGAATTATGGTGTGGTGAAGCTTCATATGTCTCCCCAGGGTAGGAGTCTTGGTATGAGAAACTAACTTATCTCTTGCATCATGGGACTTTCCCAGAAAACATAAACCCTAGGGAAAGGAGAGCTCTCAGGTTAAAATCATCACAATATTGTCTTATAAATTAGGTGCTCTTATGTGTTAATTATGATGGGTTAATATGTCTTGAACGTGAAGATGCATACAAGGATATGAAGGAGATACATGATGGTCCTACAGGTGGACATATCACAGGAAACACCACCTCTCACAAAATACTGAGAGTTGACTATTATTGGCCTACTCTGTTCAAGGATGCTCACACATATGCTAGAAACTATAAAACCTATCAAATCAGCATGAGAAGGGAAAAGAGAGAAGTTGTCCCACTCAAACCTGTGGCCGTGTCTAGGAAATTCAAGCAATGGGGATTAGATATCATAGGAGAAATTACACCAAGGTCTTCAAAACAACATAGATGTATACTAACTGACATAGACTATTTCACGGAATGGGCAAAGGACATCCCTTTGATTCATGTAAACAAAAATTGTGGTGATCCAATTAACATAACAACAATTAATTACAAGGTTTTGTATGCCTTCTATCCTTATTTTCGATAATGTCGCTTACTTCTATTCAACCCTATTAATAGAGTTTTCTTTAGAAAAAGGAATCATAATCAGATACTCTGCAAACTACTACCCACAAGGGAACAAAGTGGAAGAATCAGCCAATAAGAACCTAGTGAGGATATCAAAGAAAACAATTGCATACAACTAGAGGAATTGGCATAGTTCATTGCATAATTCCTTATGGGATGATAGAGTAAGACCCAAGGAATCTATAGGTAATACCCCATACTTTCTAGTATACGAACAGGAAGCCATTCTCCCGAACGGGCTATATCTTGCATCTCTTCAGCTTGCTTAGGATTCTAGAGGACAACCCTCATCAATCATATAGCAAAGGATTGATACCCTCCTCATGCTAGAAGAAGAAAGGGAGAAAAAAAAAATCAATGTTCATATCTCATCAGCAGATTGCTAAAAGGTCACTTGATAAGCATAAGGCCAAAGAGAAGAATTTTGAAGTAGGAGACGTAGTCCTAAAATGGGATAGAGAAAATGAGATGAAGGGAAAACATTCGAAGTTTCAAAATCTATGGCTCAGACCTTTTCATGTAGCCAATAAAATTGGGGTAGGAGTGTATCGGTTGAAAAAAATGAGGGGGGAACCTAACGCCCTCTCGGTGAATGGCCAAGCCCTAAAACAATATTTCTTTAAAAAATAAATGTGTGTGTATTTCCACAATATTTTGTTTTGAGTAAGCTGATTGCAAATTTCTTCATTTTTTTTCTTGTTATAGTACTTTCTATGCTTTTGAAGTTTATGTTTAGCAAGGCATTGGTTGACCTTAGTTCATGTGATGTTTCAAGCTATGTTCCTGAATCATGCTTACATATAACACAATAAGTGCTAGCAGAATAGAGGTGGTTTGAAGGAGTTCTATAGCTAACCTGTGCAAATAAAAAACCTTGGCAAACTGATGAAATGTCTGCGTAATGGTCTGGTAAAACCTGAAGGGAAATATGGAAAGTTGGAAAGGACTGCATGTACCTCGATATAAAGATAGAAAAAATTCACCTTAACCATCTCATTTTTCAAATAACAAACGTCCTCCTCTCCCACTCGCACAGGTCTTTCTGTTGAAATAAAATCAATTATATCAAATGAGTGAAAAGTAGGAGGGGTTATGCAGATAACTCCGTCAAGGCTATGGATGCTCGCTGGTAGCGGAGAAAGGTCTATGACATCGGGGTGACTCTGTCGGGGCTATGGATGCTCATTGGCAATGGAGCAACACCATAGCAAGTGAATGATGATAACTAAAAGGCATGGTTCCAGTGAGTGATTTTCTCGACTCCTGTTAATGAGGGTGTGAGTCATGGTTATAGGAAACAAAGGTGGAATAAAGGTTGAAACCCCACAGGTAGTCTCAGATGCACCAACCAAGGATTTCAAACGCAAGGATAAAGAGGCTTTGATAAAACCAATTATGTTCTTAACCAACTTTAACATCATCTAAGTATTAGAAAAGCATGATCGTGGAGCAATAAAATAAAATAAATGCGAAAATAGAACACAAAAGATACACAATACAATAGAGACACAGATATACATGGTTCACCCAGTGTGGGCTACATCCATTAGAGAAATTTCTAGGTCCTTCCTTTATTATTTTCCATCAAATGAAGGGATACAACCTACATCAAATCCGATGTAACTTCCTCTTCTTTCCCTCACAATCTCCTCTCTCAGAATACAATATTCGCTATCATACCTAGCCGCAATACATTTCCCTCATAAAAGAGGGTTTCCTTATAGGGAAAAAAACCCTAACATAATTTCTATCACTAGATCTTTGACCTTATAATCAATGGTCTAGATTTACAATGAAATTACAATATACATTTACAAGGAAATTTTTACTTGGGGAGCTTCGCCTGTGAATCCCCATCGAGGGACGCTTCCCTCGAACCCCCATCGAGGGCCTTCTTAACCCAAAGAGGGGGTAACCCCCCTCTACACTCCTCCGAACCCCCGTCGGGGGCTTGCCTACCCCCGGAGAGGGAGTAACCCCCCTCTACACTCCCCTGGGTGGAGGAGAATACATTCTTCTGGGGTTTAAAGTCTTCATGGGGTATAAACACGGCTGAAAACAAATACCTCTAAATATGGAAGATAATCAGGCTCCACAACTAACACTAAGCCCAAGGTAGGAACATAGATTCTTCTTTCACCCAGTAAGTCACCATTTGTTGAGAAATCAACACACCCTAAAAAGACTTATCAGTTTTTTCTCACTTTTTGGATACCACTTGGTCTTCTGCACTGTCTGACTCTATTTCACTTTTGGAAATGTTTTGACTTTGTATATTTTTCATGATTCTTATCATCTATCCAGTTTTTTTTGAACTTTTGAAACCACATGACCGAAATACCTTAACTCCTAAATTAATAATCGACATCCAAACACTACACCCAACACACTCAATTTTGGCATCGGAAAGAATTCAAGTATAGGAACCACTTGGAAAACAACAATCGTCGAGCATTGATCTTCATCGACATCGACACAAGGAAGTTTTGGTTTGCGTTAAGTTTTTCTCATAAAGGTTCAAGAGATAGTCAATTCCCCTTCGACATCGGTAAAATATGGGGAGGACAAACGTTAACTAAGAACAAAAATAAATTTTCGATAGCTGATGCTCGACGCACTTTATCGGAATCAGGGAAAACCAACAAGGATCACAAAAAAACATTTTTACCATGATAAATTTATTCCTGATCGTCAGTCCCTGATGGATTTTTCAGAATCAGGAATTTCTCGCGGGAGCCGATCCAAGAGCTCTTTGGTTTGTTGATCGCTGATCATCAATCCTTGATACTTTTTGAGCATCGACAAGGTAAGGTTTGTTTTATAACGAATATATTAAGGAAATTCTCGACTTTGAATAAGACGAGTGAAATAAGTCACTAGTCTCCAACTCCATGTGTCTTTACTAGGTAAGAAGTTCGTATGGTCTAGTTCTATCACGAGTCATTCTTGGTTGCCTAGGTCCTAGTCACACCTCCAAGTCAACTTTATCGTGTCAGCATTGTACGGTAATATCGATCGGCATCGGAGCCTTTACAGGAGAATATCAATGAAAATGTTCATAGCATGACCCTAATCCCCGATCCACCCACTAAAAGGGTGACATGACAGAATGTTTTCAACATTAGATACGGTCGGATTTTGGGCATTTAAGGAGCCAATTAATACCTGATCCCGCATTATTTTCTACCTCGTGTTCTAATCAAAACAACACGTTTGAAATGCTTCGTAGACCACATCACCACCCACTCCTTGTTATAGTTACTTCACACAAACCTAGGATTTTTTTTTCTTTTTCCTAAGGTTTCTCCTTGTTATTAGTCATAATTAGTCATTATCCAATCTCCTATATTTTAGGGGATAATATTCCAGCTGGAGAATATTCTCTTTTAGTTGACACTTCAGTTTGACTAGTTGAGTTGAGTTTAGATGTTGCATTGGTTTTTTCACCATGAAAAATTGGGATTATCACCATGCTAGTTCGAAATTTCCTTGGTATCATCACTAGATTATCTCATTACCCTTGATTCCATGATTTAGCGCCTCACTACTCTATGTTCATCCAGTTAACTGAAGACTAGTTGACTAGTTAACTCAATTAGGTGGGAGTTCACTCCCGTAACTATTGGTGTGTGTCCATATCACTCTACACCACCACTATGGTGCATTGTTTCTCCTCCAATGCGCACTCATTGAGTTATACAGAGTATATCATGTGTAAATGATTCATTATTCACAACGGTTAATGCTAATTTTTTCATTCTTTTCTATTCTTCTTCTTCTTTCTCCTTTTCTCTCTGCAAATGTGTGTATCATTGTTTATATAGATCTATTATGTGTAGGTTCAACACATTTACATGGTATTAGAGCCAATGGACTGCTAAGAAAAAGATACACCAAAATTGTTTGTAGGTACAAAAGATTGAAGACAATGAAAAGATAGATTTCCAAAAAGAATTCATTCTTACACCTTACAACTATTTTTCATGGAAGGATAAAATAACCATACATATCTGAACCAGAGGGTTGTATAGGTTAACCTTGAATAGAGATACAAAACTGACATCAGCCATAGAAAAATCATAGTATTTAAATCTCATGGATGAGGCACTCGGAACAATTTGCAATCTAATTTCTCATGATCTCCTTTTTCACATATCTTCCTGCAAGACTCCCAATGAAGCTTGTAACACCTTGGAAGGGATCTTTAGAAAATAGGATGAGATGAGGGGACACATGCTAGAGGTGGAGCTTCTCACATTGGATCCAAAAAGCTTTGATAATATCCAAGATTTCTTTACAAAGCTTAAGGATTTACTGTCGCAACTCAAAGCTTGCGGGGTTGATAAATCGAAGGAGGAGAAACAAATGGTTCTCACCATTGTCTCCAAGCTTGGTCCTAAATTCTTTGTATTAGTATCCACATTCCATGCTATCATATTTGCCTCTAGAGCCACCTAGAAGATGCCTTCTCTTGAGGACTTTATCGAATACCTGACACAAGAGCAAACCAAGCTCATCAACATGGGCACAATCAAAGTCCCAAGAGTGCATGTACTCACTATGCATGATGGAAGCCACAAATATCATAAATAAAAATATAAAGATAAACAGAATGCTCATGCAAATACGAAGAAGGAAGGGTGCACACAAACCTTCACTGATGCCTCCGGATCCAAAGGGGAAAAGGGGAGAAATGCACATATTGTCACAAAGGATTCCATTTGGAATCTGCATGCATGAAAAAAAAAATAGCCGATGTCTCAAATAATTCAGAAAAACAAACTTGGAGATCGCATCCCCAAGGGTTCCAAGAAGAAGAAGCCAAAATATATGAATTCCAAGAAAGGAAATTCTAGCAATTCCTTAATTTCCATCAACTCCTCTCCTGATGCCTGGATCGTAGATTCAGTAGAATCACAACACATGGATTCCTCAAAATAAGTATATTCTTCTTTGGATGCATACAAAGGTCCTCCCATTCTGATCAAGGACAACTCTTTTGTCGAAGTCACCAACCAAGGAAAGATTGAACTCACCAACAAAAGCTTTGAGAATGTGTTGCATGTTCCTAAACTTTCTGTCAACCTTCTCTCCATGTATCATATGAAAAATTATTACACTGTAAAGGAAGTCATATTCACACCAAATTTTGTGGACATCTATGATATGCAAACCAACTCTAGGGTTGCTACCGGTGAGGTAAATCATTAATCTACCAACATACAAATATTTCAAATACATGCAACAACTTAGCAAGCAAATATTGGTTGATGGTCTACCAGACATCCATTTCTCTAAGGGAGTATGTGAGGGATGTGTTCTCAGAAAACACCCTCAAGAGAAATTCGACAAAGTAGAGTCTCATTGAGATTTCGCACCTTTAGATATGATCCATAGTGGCCTTATGCGTCCTTTTCTACATCGTTCCATTAGCAAAGCGAGGTTTTTTTTCATTTTTGTTGATGATTTCTCACGTTTTACATGGATCTACTTTCTCAGACAAACATCCAAGGTCTTTCAACACCTCAAAGATTTCATATCCTTGGTTGAGAGATAGTCCGGAAAGAAGATTAAATTCCTACCAACTGATAATGGAGGAGAGTGCGTAAATCACGAGATCCATAATATTTTCAATGAGGCATGGATTCAGTTGAAGCATACAGTTCCCTATAATCCACAACAAAATGAAGTCATTGAGAGGAAAAATAGATCTTTAAAGGAGATGGAATCTTGCATGTTGCATGCAAATTCACTACCACAGATACTATGGGCCAAAGCACTTAATTTTGAAACATACATAAAAAACATATCTTCTCATAGATCTGTCAAGGATAATACCCCCTATGAGGCTTGGAGCGGCCTCAAACCGGAAGTGACCCACTTTTGCATTTTTGGTTCATGTGCATGGGCCAATATTCCCTATGAAAAGAGGAAGGCACTTGATCTAAATAGCACTGAGTGCATATTTTTTTATACCCCAATGGTGTGAAGGTATATGGTCTTATTGATCTTTCCTCGAACTGGCTCATCATTGAGAGAAATGTCTGATTCGAGGAGAGTGTCTTGCCTGCACCTCAGCAGCTTCATTCAGATACCTTCATTCTTCCACCTGTCCAAGATGATGAGCATGCACATGTCGACTCTTCTTCAAATGAGATTTATGATTCAAAGGAATTAGATGATTTATATTCAAATTCAATACAGACATATGTAGATTCAAAGCATCAAGATGCAGTTGCAGAGCTAGAGTAGAGGCCCAAGTGGGCATAAAGTGTCTCAAGCCAAGTATGCATGACATCTACTTGAGAGATTTCACATGAAAGACTATAATTCTAGTCCAAATCCTTTCCTATCAGGAGTCAAACTTGAGGATGGAAGGGAGACTCCATTGGTTGACAACACACTATATAGACAACTAGTGGGGAGCTTGTTATATCTCACACACTCCAAACTAGACGTCTCATATGCAGTTGGCGAAGTTTCTAGGTTCATGTAGGAGCCACATGAACTACATTGGAAAGCTGCAAATCGTATCCTTCGATACCTATAGGGAACCATAAAATTTGGGATTCATTATGTAGCAGACTCTACATTAGATATGATCAGGTTTACTGAGTACGACTGGGCAAGCGATAACACTGATTGCAATACCACATCTGGTTACTCACTCAGTCTTGGCTCTGGGCCTATCTGTTGGTCAAGGAAGAAGAAATCTACCATTGTTCTATATTCAGTCGAGTTAGAGTACAGAGGGGTAGTTAACATAACCATTCAGGCTATGTGGCTACAAGATTTTCTCAATGAGTTGGGAATTCAGTTTCATTGTTCAATCATCATTTGGTGTGACAACCAAAGCACTATGAAGTTATGCAAAGATCTAGTTCAGAGTCAGCAAATGAAGCACATCGATATCCACATGCACTAAATCTGAGACTTAGTACACGAGGGGATCATCGACTTACAATTATGTCCTTCAACAGAACATATGGGAGACATATTCACCAAGACCTTCATTGAGCAAAAGTTCCATTATTTGCAAAGTCGTCTTAGAGTGAAGGACACAGTTGCATAGCAATTGTAGTTCTTCTTTTTACATACATTGTACCTTGAGGGGGAGGGGGTTCCCATTNGACTTACAATTATGTCCTTCAACAGAACATATGGGAGACATATTCACCAAGACCTTCATTGAGCAAAAGTTCCATTATTTGCAAAGTCGTCTTAGAGTGAAGGACACAGTTGCATAGCAATTGTAGTTCTTCTTTTTACATACATTGTACCTTGAGGGGGAGGGGGTTCCCATGAAGTTTTCCCTCTTTCCTCACTTTATTTTTAGTGTATCTTTTGTATTTGGGTACCTAACATGGCCTCGTTGCTGAGACCCATTCTTTATTTTCACCATAGTGATATTTAGGGGGGGGTTTGGAGTGTCTTCACACACAGCTAGGGTTTATTTTTATTTTTCCTAAGCCTTTTCCTTCTTTATTAGTTATAATTAGTCATTATCCAGTCTCCTATATTTTAGGGGAGAATATTCCACCTGGAGAATATTCTCTTTTAGTTAACACTTGAGTTTGACTAGTTGAGTTGAGTTTAGATGCTACACTAGTTTTGTCACCATGCAACATTGGCACCATCACCATGATAATTAGACTTTTCCTTGGTATCATCACCATATTGGCGCATTACCCTTGATTCCATGATTTAACTCCTCACTACTCTTTGTCCAATCAGTTAACTGAAGACTAGTTGACTAGTTAACTCAATTAGGTGCCAGTTCACTCATGTAATTGCCTGAGAGACTAGACTAGGTAGCAGTTCACTCCCGTAACTATTGGTCTGTGTCTAGATCACTCTATACCACCACTATTGTGCATTGGTTCTCCTCTAGTGCACACTCATTGAGTTATATAGAGTATATCATGTGTAAATTATTCATTATTCACAACGATTGATGAGAATTATTTCATTCTTTTTTCTCCTTCTTCTTCTTTCTCCTTTTCTCTCTACAAATGTGTGTATCATTGTTTATATAGATATATTTTGTGTAGTTTCAACACATTTACATGCCTCCGCTGTCAACCCATGATGAATTTATGTTCTAAAGATTAAGTGGCATATTTATTTAATTTCCACTCATAACCTGAATTGAATGGTTGATGCGACACAGTACGATCTTCCCTGTTTAAAATATCTTGAAACATTGTGAACAAATTCATTATGCATGTAAGAGAATTCTAGAGTATCCAAAGGAGAAAAAAAAAGGGAGCATGTCGAAGGCTATATCGACCCTATGATTATAAAAAAATAGGTTTTAACAAGCTTCAGAGGTATGTATTCAAGTCTGTCAATTTGCTGGCTATAATTTCTATGTGTTTGTTCAGTTTTTACATAGTATCTAAAACTATGCTTAAGTTGTAGGAACAATGGAACTGAGAAATCCAACAACCAGATGCTCGCTGAGAGCACCAAAGATAAATGAACCATATATAGGTGAAGGTTCTTCTCGAGGGACCGCGAGGCAATTGGAGTATGTCCCTAGGTCAGAGTTTGTTGTCAAGAGAACAACAAAGAAATATTACATCCATCCTCCAGCCTTTGGCGGTACATAGGAAAACACCAAATCCAAGGTGGCACTCCCATAGTGGCGGGATATCTTCAATAGGATCAACATAGAAGAATACCCAGAGTATATCTCACACAATGACCCAGACGTAAGTGTGTGCTCAATGACCAGGTGTTCCCCAACATCTAACGGTCATGTCTACACATGGTGGAAAGTAAAACCCCCATTTTCCCCTGTACAGAGGTCCTGAAGTGGCTCATCAACCACACATACATGCATAAATGTTTTATTAATGATGAGAATGGTAGGTGAATCTGAGTTTTACTCCTGACAATGGTCCATAAATACTGCAAGATCAGGGACCTGAAGGAGTGCCTCAACATGGACTTCGTAGTGAAGTTCTATGAACTACATGAGACCAGCTAATTGATGGCCTCATGATGGAGGGAAGACAAGAAATTCACGAATTGGAGAAATGGATGGTATGGAATAGTCAACCTAAGGGAGTCATACATCTATTTTGTGTCTTTCATATGCTAGTTATATGGAGAAAAATATTGCTCCAAGTTTTTGGAAGCATGGATGCCTTTGGCATACACAGTTGCAATCGTCGGGTGCATCTTCAACTGGGGAGAAATAATCTCCAAAAAACTACGAACCTGTGTGCAGCAGGCTCAAACGCCGAAGGAAGGAGAAGCACCAACCTTTTACATGGCTTCATACCTACTCAATGTCATGTGTGGTATAAACATCTTCGTCGGCATGAATCTTAGATGGCATGTTGCAGAAATCCCAGACCACGTCTACTTCAACGTTCTATGGGAAAACAAGTAAAATAAATATTACTCCCGCATCTGTGATGAACTCATCACCCGAATTTATTTTATTATTTTTAAGAATGAATGCCCAATACTATCGGAAACAACCAAGAAAATGATATCCAAGGTAGGCCATTGGTACTTGGATGAGCACGCCACCTATTTTAGGGTGTTCGGGGCCACCAGAGCACCACATATCCTACCATCTCATGTCCTAAACATGCTCTTCATAGGAGAATTTTTTTATCAGACCATCTTCCAGGGCTATAATGCCACACTGGTCAAAGACAAGAAATGGGCCTTCATACCCTATGGTTTCCATGTGGGGTTCTATCTGGTGAAGGACATTTCTCAAGCCAAATAAGAAGGGATGAGATAAATTGAATTTAGGTTCCCTACAAGATGATTCCTTAAGAAATATCCTAAAGTCTTGGTCCTACAACATGCATCACAGGTTTCATCCTATTGGCCATATGCTCATGATAAGTTTGAAGACGAAGTCTTCACAAAGAATGTTTGGGACTGGGATGAGGTGGTGCAGAGAATGGCCAACCCAAACATGACCAGGTTCAAGTCCATGAGCATGTATGCATAGGTGGAAACAATATAACAGTCATCTCAAGAGGCCCTCAGATCTACGGAAGAAATCAGAGCCATAGAGTCAACAAAGGTGCAGGGAAGGGGATTGTTCTTGATACAAGAGAAAAAGAAAAGGGGTATGCTCTTAATGGCAAAGGAAAAGAGAGTAATTTATCAACTGTAGAATTACTTGTACCTTGTAGAGATGAAAAGGGTTCTAGCTGACGACCCAATCAAAAATTGGGGAGGACGTAGTGACCCTGAGCCAATACAAATTGAAGAAATCGTCGGGTTAGATAACCCTGAAGTTTCAATGCCATAGGTTGGATCACCAGAGGATGTGTCGGCTCAGCCCAAAATAGTGAGGACATCAGGGAGAGAAATTAAACCACATCCCTTATTTGATATAATAACCATCTATAATGATGAGGAGAGCTCAGAGGTGTCCATGGTCACTCTGGTGAAAATCACAAAGGAAACAAAACTTGAGAAAACGTTTGACCCGGATCCCGATGGTCCAAGTCAAAGAAGTTCACAAATTGAGAATGAGGTCAAAAGTGTCATATACACTGAGCTACTCAATACACTAGGGACCTAAGTGGACAGCTCGAAGGATGAGATAGGATTGGGCGAACAAGAAGGAGGAATTCCACCACAGGAAATCAACATCTTGGCAGACGATTATCAAGTAAGTATCGAGCCTCCCTCTGATTCAACAATTTTGGCCAATACTTTACCTCCCGATGTGAAAAAACTAGAAGCCAAACTTTAGAGACATACAAAGGAGGTTCAATAACCTAGTCTTGAACATATATACACCATCGGGAGCCTGGGAAACATGCTTAATTGGGGAGAGAATAAAATTCCCAAAACCGTGGATGAGGTCGTCGATATACAATCCATAGCCTACGACCGAAAGAGGAAAGACATCATGAAAAGAAACACCAAGAAGAGGAGGCTTACTCTGGACAACTCCATCCTCATCACCACAGAGGAGAATTTGATTAGTACAGAGCATGCCAATATGTCTGATCTTATCAGTGTAGGGATGGCCATCCTAGATGCCACCCTAGATAGAGAGAGGAAATATGAAGAGGAGTTGGTTGTTTCGCTAAAGGAATTGGATAATTCGCGCCATTTGGATAAATATTATCAGGACTCCACATAGGCCACTGTGTTCTTAAGAAGCAAACTTCAGGATGCCTACAGTAAATTCACAAATGAGCAACACCTTTTCACTACAGGGATTGTTGATTTCTGAGAGGACACCTTATGGTACTGGAAACATGCAAGGACATGGAAAGATGATATTATAAATCCCACCAAGATGTGGAAAGGATCGAGTACATCAATGGATTTCAATAGGGATGCGATGTTAAAGATCATGACATTCAGGTACTAAGGGACAACAACATCGACTGCATAAAGAAGTCGACCGAATATTGGGTGAAAATGGCCCAAGAACCTCATAAGAAGATCTAAGATAAATTAACCAATTTTGAAAGGAGATGGACCAATATCAATCGGGTGATGAGAGACATCGGTCTTCTATAATTTGACACACCCAAGGACTTTGTCGACTTGCATGACATATTCAAACTACACAAATAACAAGACTCATCATGGACTACGCAGATAGAAAAGGTGGTGAACATGGCACCAGGTCAAGTACAATAGTTCATGGAACACTCGATAAAGGCTTGGACAATGTTACAATAGTTAAGTGCTAAAGTGGTCAAGTATTAGGCATGGGCAGTGGAAATAAAGGAGATCCTTTCGACCCTGATGGACCAACATATATTCTTGTATGCCAACACATGAGAGGAACTCTTCGTCAAATGGTCGGAGTATGAGAAGAGTCATCCACTTAAGTGAAACCATTTGATGACTCTTAGAAGACTGAGAGATGGAAGCACCATGTGGCAATGTTTATTTTTACTTATCTTTCACTTTTGATAGTTATTTGTAGTTAATAATTTGTTATAAATAAGAGGATCGACATGTTATAAGAGGTCGATGGTTTTGGGCAAAGACCGTCATTTTTTGGAATTGTAAAGAACTATTTCAGAGATACCTTTGTAATATCCCTAGGCCAAACCTAGTTGTAAATGTAAATGAAAATGTACTTAATCTAGTGATCTGTTTTATATCATTTTTGTATGCACCTTTCATGGCATAGTGCACACATGTATTGCACAGTAAAATGATGAAGTGTGCATATTCTTGGATATTGCACGCAACAACTTAAGTGCACACGATTTCAAGGCCAGGGAGCCTTTGTGTATATGTTTTGTTATATAGGTTGGTGAGAAAGTTATTATAAGCTAGGATGCTTATGTTTTGATTAGGCTGGAGAGCCTAGATGTTAAAGGCCAGTGTGCCTACTTTTGTATATATCTCATAATTAATATAAAATTCATCATTGCGCGTAGACCGACCACAATAAAAGATATGGGGAGATAAACTCCACTAGTTAGGGAAAGGGAGGGGCCTAAAAGTTAAGGAAAAGGGGTTGTTTGGGGAGCTTAAGCCAAAAAGGAATATTATATTAATATTTCTTAAACCATAAAGTATGGATAATTATTTTATCCTAAGTTCTAAAGTTGGGGACAAGTGGGGGCAAAGTAGCTCCCAACATGACAGGTGTCAAGTTGGGGACATGCATACATATTTTTGGGACTTAGTTTATTTTTCCATATTTTCCATCATTCTTCCCATCATTCCTTCCATCATTCAGTCATCCAGTACATCATCCATGAGCATGCACACACCCATTGAGCTATCCTTCGTATCTTCATGACTGTACTTGAACCTGTATCCATATCCATTTTGTGTTGGTGTATCTAGTTATCTTGGGCGTTGGACTGAAGAGGCGGGTCATCGGGCCCATGACCAATTCTTTGGGTGAGATAATTGTTGGGAATTTATTTCTTGAAGGTGATAAACTACAACTATAGTTATCTTAGACTTCATGTTCGACCTGTTGCTAAAGCCCAAAAAGGAAGTGGGGCAGTCGAAGGACTGTTGAGCAGATAAGGGGCACACTTCCTGGGTGGGACAGGCATGTGGGGAATGAGGGACGTTTGATTTGGCACCTAATATGGAGTCTTTCCTGTTGTCTATGAGCCTTTATCCTGGTTAAGAATCTCTTTAACCGCATGGATTTTAGTCCCAGCTCGGGGGTGACTCACTGTTGAGAGTGATGAACAATGTCGTCTAAGTCTGGGAGGTTCATGGAAGGCCTGCACGCAGTTGGTGACATTCTTACCAAGATAAGTGCCAATTGTGTGAAAAATTTACATGTTGCATTTTTATTTACCTGCTTATTTTTATGGGTTATCATATGTGTGGTTATAACTGTGTTTATTTTTATGGGCATTTCCTGTATATGTTGCATGTATATGTTTGTTGTTATTTCAGTGTGAATCCATGCATTTACAAATGTATTTGGTTGTTTGCATTTATATATATGTTCCCTCAAGAGTTTTGTGTATATATATTTTAATTGCATGTAGTTCGAAAAATTTATGCAACATAGCTCAGTTGGATACTGGGTATGTTACAATATGTTCCGCAGAGAGAACGAAAGATTTCTCTAGCATAGAGTGGCCTAGCATGGATGGTCGGGGACGTTACAATATGGTATCAGAGATTCAGTTTTCAACGTTGAACCTGGATGGGCCGAACAAGTTGAGTTGAAGAAAAATTTCACATAGAATCTATTTCTAACTGGCCAAATTTCAGTTTTTTTTAGAACGTCCATGGTAGAATTTAGAAAAAACGACATGGAATTGGGAAAATCCCTAATTTTTGTTGTTAAATTCAGGGAAAATTGAGAAATTTGTCCAAGCGATGAGATATTCCCGATGTAATATATGTTTTAGAAAATTCAGATCTAGAATGGGTTGAATTTGAAGTTACAGTGAGGCCATGATAGATGGAGCGAGTTTAGTGGTTAAATTTCTCAATTTGTTTGGATAAATTCATTCCAGAAATGTCAACTTACAATGATTTTTTGTTGCATAGGTTGAACTGGTGTTATCGGGGTGAAATTGAACAAATTTCATGGTTGCAAAATGTCTATGCTAAATTGGGGATGAAGTTAAGAAAAATCCCCAATTTCTACAGAAGAATTCACGAGGAATTGATGCGCATAAAAATGAATGTGCATAGGTGGGGCGCACTAAAAATGCATGTTGCACAATAAAAAGCTTGTGATATAAAAGAATTGGTCACTGCGTGGAAATATGTGAGCGTGTGGGTGCACGGGCTAAAATTTGGTATCGCGCAGAAAAATAGTGGTGTGTTGGTGTGCTTACTAAATTTTGGTGCCGCGTGGAAAAATGTTAGTGTGTAGGTGTGCGCATTAAATTTTGGTGCCATGCGGAAAAAAAATTAGTCTGCAGGTGTGTGCGCTAAATATCTGTGTCACATGGAAAAATGTTGATGTACAGGAGCGCATACTAAATTTATCATTGTGCAGTGTGCACACACATAATAATGACGCATGTGGTGTGCACAGTTTTGGCAGAGCGCAAAGGATTTTTTTTGGTGTGTGTGTAATGTGGGTCTATGTTGTCGTGCGACAGTTTAGTTAGTGGTGCACACAAAGTTTTGGTGCACGGTGGAGACGTACTAAAATCTAGCATGGTGCAATGCATAGAGTATAAAGTGCATGGAATATCATCGCGCGATACAAAAACTGTGTGCAACAGGTAATAGTGCAAGAACCAAAACTATGTGTTGTGTATATTGGCGCGCGACCCAAAAGTAGTGCACAGTTATTGGCGCGACAAAGAAGTGATACACAATGGATCTAAAGTGAGCAAAGCATGATTTACCTTATTTTTTTGTTGCGCATGATAAATATGTGTTACAGGTTGAAATTTGTGCACGTAATGTCATTTGTAGGGTAAACAATACTAGAAAACCAACGATTTTCTGCGATGTTTTATATCATTTGAATGCCATCATTTTGAGCGCATTTTTGGGACCCTTAAGAGCGTTTTTAGAAACGCAAAACCACAAGAACAAAGTGTGTCATGTAACACTCTGTCTCTATAGTTCAAATAAAATAACTCAGAGAGAGCCTTCTAATGGTGTAAATCATTCATCAAATAGAGCTTTTAGGAGAAAGTTACAGCACAAAGAGTGAAGGGTAAATTTTAAGACCCAACTAATTTCAAAGAGTCATAACTTTCTGCTCTAAAATCAAATTAAGGCGCGGGAGGAGTCAATGGAAATATAATGACCCATAGACGATATTCCCAAATATCAATTAAATTTATGGGCATGTAAAAAATGTTTAATATGGAAAATAAGGCACATGTAGCACTTTACACCAAAAACAAGAATTGGTCTAGAACTTCATCAAGTTGTAACTGGCAGCCAGGAACCCAGAAAAAGGTGAAAATTGGATGGAGTATCCATATTATGTATATGAAGAAACCCAATTGATATCCTACTAAAAATCCAAAGGCATAGCTACAAAAATGCATAATTACAGTGCAAAGTTGTTCGAAGTTGAAAAATGAACAGAAAAAATAATGTTTTTAAAATAGCCATAATTTTTTTATCGAGACTCATAATTGAGCATGGGAGCAGGATTTGGAAAGGTATTAGACAGTGGAATCTAAATATCCACCCATATAATTGATTTGGGCATTCCAATTTCCAGGAAATTAGAAGAAATAATTATGATATATATTATTAAACCAGAATGGTTCATATTTTCATGAAATTGTTGACACACTTAGCCTGACAAAGTTTTGTTGG